>JAODXP020000021.1:27280712-27306512 GCA_027497455.2 Sardinella longiceps | reverse complement strand
TAATCTTTTCAAGACCAGCATGGATCACAGTTTTTTCCCCATAGATTAACACTTGGGGCTGCACAATGGGGCTGTATTACTGTTGCTTGATCACAGCTCTGTGGGGGACGTAAGGAAGAACATATTGCTGAACAGATCTGAAATATAAGCCCTCGGTTGTTATAAAGTTCTCCTTTAAAGGGACACTATAACTGTGTGGGCTTGTTCACACCATCACATAATCAAGAGACAGATATAAATACATACTGTATACCGGTAATTTGTTTAGGCAACCAATCTGGGTTAACATCAGTATTAAACTTTGTGTCTAAGGCATGTTGAATGCAGAGTTATGCATGTATGGATGTGGTGAACGTCTAATAGATCAGTATAGGAATTTTGTCTGTAAAGGAAGAAAATGACCGTTAATGTAGCCTAAGAGTGAGGTAAAGACTTCCAGGAAGTGTGCCTTTGAGAAAAGTAAATCAAAATAGTGCTTAACTGAGAGAAAATAGTGCCTAACTGAAAAAGAGAGAAAAACCATTTTAAAGCCCACCCCCTACAGTACAGGTGAAAACAATCAAGCATTTACACTATCCATGAAGCCTAGGCCAATCACTGGCTGCACTTCACCCATAGGGGTCATGGTCCATGGTGGGTTTCACATTAGGATAGAAAACCACAGTCCTGCCTGCTGTCCCTTTACAGTAACAGTCCAAAAATGATTCATATGCCTTTGTTGTTTCTAATAATTTACAAGTTTTTTTCTAAATGCAAGATTAGATATTTGCCTGTGTTGATTATACCATTTACAAAAGCCCATTTCGATTTCAGACAGCATCATCCCATTCACTGTCACTGACTGGAAGGGCTGGACTGGGACCAAAAATTGGCCCAGACAACCCACCATGATTTTATTCAATACATGTAACACTGTAATTTCAAGTTAAAAAAAAAAAAAAAAAAAAAAAAAAACTGTAAGCTGGAAACATTGCATGAACATGAGAAATTAAATTGGACTAGCCCAATATCCTTCAAGAAAATTATGTTTGAAGTATGACAACGCTGGCCCAAAAATGACCGTCGGGCCTCCAGGCATTGCCCTGTGTGCCCTATGCCAGTCCATGGCGGCTGACTGGACCTCCTGCCCTGGAGATGCTTTCATCGATGAGGTCCAGACTAAGGCCATTTTTTTTGTGTAGCCCTACAGTTTGAAGGAAATTTGAATGAAATATTCCCTGAAATGCTTAAAAAATTCCAAACTCATCTGCTGTTGTTTAGTTTGTAATGCAGGAGACAGATGGTGAGAGACTTGGCTGTGTGTGTTCTGTCTGTGTGTTTATGTGTGTCCACGATTCATGGTGTGTGTGTGTGTGTGTGTGTGTGTGTGTGTGTGTGTGTGTGTGTGTGTGTGTGTGTGTGTGTGTACACATGTGCCTGTGTTGCTTGTGTACTGTGTATGTTTATTTGTTGCATGTGTGTGTTTATGTAGAGGCATGGATTTTATGGTGTGTGTGCATCAGTTCCTATGTGTGTGTGTGTGTGTGTGTGTGTGTGTGTGTGTGTGTGTGTGTGTGTGTGTGTGTGTGTGTGTGGTGGGGGCACTAGAGACCCCAACCAAAGCACCTACTACCCTGACAGTCTATATACTCTACCCCAATATTTATTGATGAAGAGAAGGGAAAAAGGGAAAAAAAAACTCAATGTTGGCCAACAAGTTGCATGGATCACTGGCATGGTGTTTAGATCGTTAGGTATTGCTCTGTCACCAACAGCTGCCATTCCTGTGTTGGGCCCTATATCTTTTTTGTTCCCATTCCTCTAGCAGAATCTTGAAAAAGGGCCAAAGGCTGAATCTCAATGTCCATCCTATGCCCTAAACCCTGAAACCTCAAAGGCTTAACTAGAATGAGTCTGCCTTGTGATTGGCCTGTCCATGCCAGTTAGGTCTTTGAGGGCTCAGGACTTATAGGGTGGACATTGGAATTCAGCCATATCTGTGCATCTCAGGGTCATTAATGTTACACAGCAAAGGCAACAGGCAGTCATGCTGGAAGGCGAAAGCAGACATACATGCAGGCGAAAGAAGACATGGCGGTCAGAACAAATAGCAGCATGGTTTCACACACATGGCAGAGGAGGGGAGTAGGATGCTAAAGAGCTTTGGGCCACGGTGAAGCAGCGCGACAGGCATGGGAAGGTTAAGTAGACGCAGGCTAGAGAGCAGCACAACATACAAATCAGAGGCTCTACTAGTGTATAATGATAAATATATCAAGCCATAAAGAAGACAGATTTGCTCACAAGGCTCTGTATGTTGGTGGATTTGGGCAAAAACAGCCGTCTTTTGAATTGGTGTTTACATTTTGTCTGTTCCTCTGATTGGCCGTAGTGCTATTCTATTCCTTGTGAAGGTATTTTGCAAAATAACTGCCTTTGCAAAAGAACTACCTTGTTCTGTCCAGGATTGAGCTCATTCTATTGATCATTTTCAAACTACACATTTGAATGTTACAGTGTGGCTTGTCAGGCTAGTATACCTGAGGAATTAACAATCTTGCTTATAACATGCAATCCAGCCGAAACAAAGGGTCTATTGGTCATCATCTAGAGCTTTTTATTCTGTTTCACTTGTGTTGGCTTTATCTGGCTTTACTTAATTACCATAACAATTGCAGCTCCTGCTACTTTCCAATACTTACTAAGGTCCCTATCTGTGTGTGTGTGTGTGTGTGTGTGTGTGTGTGTGTGTGTGTGTGTGTGCGCGCGTGTGTGTACACATGTTTATCTGTGTGTGAGTGTGTGCGCCTGTATCTACAGTATGTGTGTGTGCGTATCTATTTGTTTGTGTGTGTGTGTGTGTGTGTGTGTGTGTGTGTGTGTGTGTTTGTGTATGTTCATGTCTGACAAGGCGAAGAAGGCTTGTTAAATAATGGAGTTGTGGTATGAAACCCACACCAGGATAACACCTGCTCTGTTCTGATAGCCTCCTGGATAAAAAAAGAGGCTGAGGATCAGAGAGAGAGAGCGACCCAGACCCCGAGCTGTGAACTGCGGAACAAAACATCTGTCTCCTGGGGTGCTTCAAACATACGGGCACATTTCTGTCAGAGCATGATGAGAGTCAGGAAAGATTTTAAGGTTTTTTCTTTTTTTTCTCTCCCCCCACGTTCAAGGACCTACAAGAAAAAGGACAAAGGAAGTTAAAAAAATAATAATAAATGAAATAAAAATAAATAAAACGACAAACAGACCACAGCAGGTTCCGTTGTGGATCTCAGTCACATGCCTACATATCTCTCAACCTACTGGGTCTGTCCTACTGTGTGTGAGGGTGAGAGAGATGTGTGTGTGCACGTGTGTGTGTGTGTGTGTGTGTGTGAATGGGAGTATGGCACTGGGATGAGAATTACCTCAGTGAGGGTTGCTTTTTTTTCTTTTTGTCTTTATTGGGCTGTTTTCTGCAGCAGCTAATTTGAAGAGACTGATATGACATCTGCTCCCTCTCCCGTTTTATGGTTTCTCATTTCAACCCAGACACTTGCAGCGCTGATTTCAATTAAAACTGCAGCCAAGGTCTCGACTGTGGGAGTTTCTTTACGGCTATGCATTTTCCCAATAATAAGCCTTGATTGTGTCTGTTTTAATAGAACCGAGCTCTTGCTTAAAAAGCACGAATTGGTCATTGCACAACCGCACATGAATAAGAAATGAGCACAAACAGCTTGGGATGAAGTAGATTCTTATGGACATTTCATCCTTTCTGGGCAAAAATGCTTGCAAGAATAGATTTCTCCTAAAACGGCTGAATGCTCCACCGAGAGGCCAAGACAAATCACAGAAATGTGTGTTATGGGCCCATTTGACCAACTAGGCTGAATTATATTTCTTTTCTAATGCTTCTAGTGCTTGGCCACAAATGCCCATTTTTGTTCAAAACTACACAGCAAGAGCATAGGAGAGAGAAAGAGAGAGAGAGAGAGAGAGATGCATGGGGAAAGGACGGAGAGCAAAATTGAGCGAGCGAGGTGCTGTCTGTTTGGTGGCCTTGGTCTGCTTGCTGCTGCCTGAAAATGAGGTCGTTGGAGAGCATCCACTTGTCCCTGTGTCGTAGCGCATTAGCGGCTCAGAGTCTTTCTAAGGACACATTACGCACATTACTGCTGGGACGTCAGGCACACCAGAGCAAGAGCTGCCTGCTGAACAGAACACACACGGACATGCTGCAACAGTGGACTAGTGCAGGGCACACACATGTGCTACTGGTATATGTGAACACACACACACACACACACACACACACACAAAACAAACAAACAAAACGACAAACACACACGCAAACATACATAGACACACACACAGAGACACAATGAGTCACAGTTGTAGTTAAATGTGGGGGATTTGTCAAAGCCCATCAATCCATCAAATTGGAATTTTACTATAACTCAGAGTCAAGGTTAACCTCACCAACCTGACCTCGAAATCATGCCATCATGCAGTAGCAATACAAAACTGCAGAGTAACTCTTCTAAATGTATTTTAACATAACTTACAGTAACATAACACTTCGGCAACGTATCAAGCATAGCCCTAGCCTCTGCCTCACTGCAATGACATACCTCTGTGCTGATACACTGCCTGAGTCTGCATGGGAATGTAAAGCTGCTCTCTCTCCCAGTCCAGACAGAATGGCTGAGTGTCTTGTGCAGAGTGGCTTCATTCAGCTGAGCTCCCTCAGGCCTTCTCCTCCCCTCCAGTCCCTTCTCACCTCCATGGGAGGCCCCTCTCAGCTCCCGCCGCTACCCGCCTCTGGCACACACACACACACACACACACACACACACACACACACACACACACACACACACCTAGCTCCTACAGCAGTCCTCTGGCACCGTGACAACAGCATTCAGTCATACCCCCCTGACACACACACATGCACACCTGCACAGACATCATGCATTCACATACATGTGCAGACACAAACACACACACACACACACACACACACACACACACACACACTGAATAGCGTCACAGACTCAATATGGAGCCTTGGCTGAGAAATGAGCCTCCCTGCTGACTGTTCTTGGGGTCTGATTACATGGGCAGAATTTTCTCAGGGCCTTTCAGGGATTACAATAGAGCCATTTAGAGTCATTTAGACTTCATTTTATCCTAAAAGTAGGCTAATTATTATTCATTTACACTAAAACCATAAATGCAGATGCTAAAATACACATAGAAAATACATACAGTACATATGTTAAGCTAAACCAGAAACACACATGTATATAAGTACACCTAAAGACAGTGAAGTTTGTTATTATAAAAGATAAGATTGTGATAATCAGTGTATGAAATTTGGCAAGTTGATTATTAGATGTTAATTAGTTACGAATTGGACAAGTACTCCTAAAAGTAAATCCTCTTCGGTTACACTTTATTTGAAGGTACCGTCATAAGAATGACATGACGTTGTCATGAATCTGTCATAAACCTTATACACCTGTCATGACTTCTGTCATTAAGTGTCACCCGGTATTTGTCAAGGTTAGGGTTAGGGTTAACACTGTCATGTTGATGACAGTGTCATGTCAGTCTTATGACGGTACCTTCAAATAAAGTGTTACCCAATGTTTTATAATCTAACATGACTGAACAAACAGACAATAAATATAGACTTGCAGTAGTGCTACTGGGTTATTAGTATTGAATTCATAAATTGAGCTTTAACATTCTGGAGAGGAAATCAACATTGCAGACAGAGTCTGGCAGAGGCTTTGGCCCCTAATACTGGTAAAGAGCTGTCTAATAGCTAGTCAATAGACTTTTAAAGGAATACACATCACCAGCGGTGTAGGACCAAATTCTGGGCCCTAAGTGCAAGTAGTGGCCATGGGCCCTTCTCACCACCTGTAATACAATTCCAGGCTTCTCAAGGGCCCTAGTAACTCAGTCCCCTTTCCCCCCCACTGTGACACCACTGCACATCACAAATAAATCCTTCCATTGGAAATGCATGGCATTGGATGATAATGTTACGCAAAAATATCCAAGTTCAGAAACTGGAAGTCCTGCCTTGCAGTGAAAGTAGCCGATCATGTTCAAAGAGACATTATAGGCATGTGGCAGACATTTGCACAGACGCAGAATTATTTTGGCAACCTTAACAAAAAGATATCTACACCATTCAATTCTGAATTAAAAAAAGGATTCATACAATACACTTTTTTAGTGAATACTCCCCAAAGGCGTCTCCAAAATAGCGTGAACAGATATCCCTTAAAAGGACGTTTGCATTGGTATTTCATCAGAAGGTTGGTGAAATCTCCCATCTTGGAGCTGAATTATTAACTCCATGACTACCTTCAAGGCTCCTCATCTGGAGCGGACGCTCTGTCCTGCTGGGATTAGATGACCCAGATGACCTGGCTGTCAGGTTGACTTACATTATCTAACCTATGCGTTCAATATCAATTAATAATTCTAATATTTAATTTAAAATGTTTATTTCAACTACAACATAGTTGAAATAACACACACACACACACACACATGTATATACGTGTGTGTGTGTGTGTGTGCATGTGTGTGTGTGTGTATTATATATAGAGTACTTACACTTTCTTAGTCTATGAGTTCTCCTGTAACATAAATCATAAGTTCCCTATGGATATCCAATGCACCATCTCACATTATACTGAATGCATGACCTGTTTCTTCTCTCTCTCTCTCTCTCTCTCTCTCTCTCTCTCTCTCTCTCTCTCTCTCTCTCTCTCATTCTGTCGTTCTTTACATCACTGTTCTTCCTAAATCCCATAGGTCCCTCTGAGAATATGTCCTACAGTATAAAAACCACATGTACAGTTTCTGTTTTGTAGTCCCTTAAGTGACACCAGTATGGCTTAGTCAGTGTTGGGGAAGTTACTTTTAAAAAGTAATTAATTACTTTACTTTAGTTACTGCTTTGAATTGTAATGAGATTACTTTACTCGTTACTAATTTTAAAAAGTAACTTGTTACTTTACTCGTTACTTTACTTTTAGCCCATAACTTGAATGAACTTGCTCTATTTCGCTGACTATAACGTCATATACGGGCTATGTCTCCCTCTGACCCTTTTACAGGCAATGGCAGCCTTCTCGCGCTGAAAGTTTTCATCAATCCAGTGAGCAGTCATTCCGAGATAACTTTTGTTGTTAGCACTCCATATATCTGCCTTTGTAGAAACGAATTCTGTGGTCTCAAATGTCTTTTTGAGATCCGATTCGATTACAGCATAACATTTGCTCAAGTAGCTCGAAAATGTTTTTATGTCTGATATGGGAGCTCGCGTTGTTGGTATTTTGCTTAATATTCTATTGTTGACAGCGGAACCATGTCCTCCACAACATGCAACTAGATTATTTGTTTCTGCCTGCGATGTTACCTGTCGTAATCCTCCCTCTCCTGATGTAAATTTCGCCTGTTTAGGTGCTGGGGCAGTCTCATCACCGGGACGGTGGCTATGGGGATTTTTAGCCACCGGCTTTGTGCGACTGTGCTGTCTGGCCAAGTGCTTCGACAAATTGCTCATTGACTGTGTAGAAGTGGAAAGCTGTTTATTACCAGGACATAGCGAGCACTTAACCGACATGTTTTGCCTTTGCAGGCAACTACCTGAAAATAATGCGAATATTTCCAGTTGGCGAAGATGCCAGTGTTCTCCATGACTTCTCTCTCTTCCATCTCCCTCTCACTGAATCAATCGATTTCCACAGCAACCAGTTAGGCACGCATGCGCCACTAATAAAAACAACGCGGTTTTGACATGTTGGCCTACCGGTAGCTCACTGATTTACATGTAAATTTGTTAATCTGAATGTCACTGAACAAAATCGTGGGTAACGCTGTAACGAACGTTACTATAGTCTAGTAACTGTAATGACGTTAGTGAAATTTGAACTGTAATGCGTTACGTTATTAAGTTCCTGACAACAGTAACGAAATTACAGTAACGCGTTACTTTGTAACGCGTTATCCCCAACACTGGGCTTAGTTAAATGATAAGTCACGAAAACAGCCACCTCTCCCTATTCTCCTCCCTCTCCTCCCTCCTTTCCATCCCTGATTCTATCACTCTACCTCTCCTCTCATTCAGATGCAAGTGATGGACTTAATTAGCTAGACCTCCCTGTCAGTGGAGGTCGAAAGTGAGAGGGTGGAGAGACACAGGTTGAGAGAGAGAGAGAGAGAGAGAGAGAGAGAGAGAGAGAGAGAGAGCTAAAGGTGAGATAACCATTGGGATCACTCGCATCAGGGGGTAGCCTGCAGGCTTTGAAGAGCTTCACCATGAGGATCCCACTGCACCTGGGCAATGTGTGTACTGCATGTGTGAATGTAAGTGTGTGTGTGTGTGTGTGTGTGTGTGTGTGTGTGTGTGTGTGTGTGTGTGTGTGTGTGTGTGTGTGTGTGTGTGTGTGTGTGTGTGTGTGTGTGTGTGTGTGTGTGTGTGTGTGTGGTAACTTTGAGTGTTGGGAGAATTTGAAAAAATCTTCTAATCAGCTTTTGCAACCTTGAGGGTCCACACACACACATAAATCACACACACAACTGCACACCGGCCTTACACTCACACACCCACTCACACATATGCGCACACACACACAAACAGACACACACGCACACACACAC
The DNA here is from genome assembly GCA_027497455.2 of Sardinella longiceps. Classification (NCBI taxonomy): domain Eukaryota; kingdom Metazoa; phylum Chordata; class Actinopteri; order Clupeiformes; family Clupeidae; genus Sardinella; species Sardinella longiceps. The sequence goes on along the minus strand of JAODXP020000021.1, from coordinate 27,297,857 downwards.
TGCAGCGTCCCCTCAGCGATGGGTTCATCTCTGTGTTGTTAATCACAGAAGACTCCCGGGGCCCCAAAAGCACAACACTGGAGAGACATGGAGCCCCTACAGATAACGCAAACACTTAACCAGCCTGACACAAACCCCTCTTCGCACAGCACGGCCCCTCTGGTAAAGAAGAGACCGCTAACGAGCAAATGAGTGGAAGAGAGAAAGAAGGAGAGAGAGAGAGAGAGAGAGAGAGAGAGAGAGAGAGAGAGAGAGAGAGAGAGAGAGAGAGGGATGGAGGGAGGGAGGGATGGAGAGGAAGAGGGGAACTGATGTTCATGTTTGATGGAGATGATAGCTTTGAGGGATACTCTGAAAGAGGGTATACCGCGTGAGAGTGAAGGGAACAGCCTTGCATGTGTGCATGGGGAAAATGTAGGCAGGGGGAGGCAGTCAGTCAGGCTATGAAGCCGTCTGTCGACACTGTCAGGTTCTCTTAAAATGGTGGTAGCAGTGTTGCTTCATGTCTGGCTGTTGCTGTACTGTATGTGTATGTACAACATGTATGTATATGTGTAGGCTATGCACTATGTGTGTATAGGACTATGTATGTGCTGTATTTATTTATAGATTGACTCTCATGTAGACATATTTTCATTTTCTGTTTTTTATTTATTTATTTATTTATTTATTTATTTATTTATTTTATGCAGGACGGAGGCACTTAGAGAAATGAATATTTCCATCAACTATTCACATCAGTCAAGTTATTTTTGCCACTTTTCAATTACTTCCATCCTGAAAAGTCTCCTCTCTCTCTCTCTCTCTCTCTCTCTCTCTCTCTCTCTCTCTCTCTCTCTCTCTCTCTCTCTCTCTCCCCCTATTGACATGCAGGAGGCAAGTGGAGTGCTTAGCCAGGGCAAGAGAGGATACACACACCTGGGCAGAGACACACTTTGTCAGACCACAGTCTTTCATTAGTTGAGCCCATTAAACATGAACAGGGGAGCAATAAAACAAAGGGGAACCCTACTGAGTGGCACTACGAAGGCAGGTGGGCAGCCATGACAGTAATGACTCATCACACACATACACATACACATACACACACACAAACACACACACACACACACACACATGTACCAGTAGATAGAGACACACACACACATGCACACAATCAACCACACACACACACACACACACACACACACACACACACACACACACACACACACACACACACACACACACACACACACACACACACACACACACACACACACACACACACACACACACACACACACACACACACACACACACACAAGAAATGACGCATGAAAGTGACATTACTGAAATGCCTGTCGGGGCTCCAGTGGTGCAAATGTAATGCACTGTACAGGTAGGCCTAATGGTCATCTGGAAATGGGAACACTGATGCACTGAGTGGGCAGTGGACTTTTGGATATGGCTTTAGGTCATATTCATTTGCTGCGTTAGGGATTTATTGCATAATTCATGCCAAAATGAATACGGATATGAATTTGATCAATTTTCCACTTCAATGCAATATAAAATTTCATCTCTTCCAGTTTTATGCATTTCAATAAAATCTGATGTTGTCAAAGTGCTTGACAGAGTCCAGAGTCAGAATCAGATGAATGCCTTACACAGCAAGCACTAACTCTCCTCTATTGGGTTAGGAAGTTACAGGGGCGCCGCTAGGGAGGGAAAGTTAGGATGATTTGAAGGGCCTGGCACTGACAGGGGGGCCCAGAGAAAATTTGAATGTTAAGATAAATATTTGAGGGGCCCAAAATAATTTTTGTCATAGGGCCCAACATTTCTAGCAGCCCCCCTGGGAAGTTACAGTACATTGAGGCAAGTGCTTAGGGTGATCCCATAAGGGGCAGCTGGATGCAGAGAACAAAAATGTTAAAGGTACACTATGTAACTTTATACCACTGTTTGAGGAATCATTTTTCATCAGATTATTAATTTTGGTACCTTCTCCAAATTTATTTGGATGGCACAATGTTATTCCCATCAGCCATCTTGGATATGCACTGTGCAGTTCTGGTTGAAGGTACAGTAGGAAACATGCTTTCCATAAAAGCAAAAGAAGACACATTAGCATTGGCCTAGAAATCTAGATGCTCTCTAGCAGTGGCAAATTGATATTCTCAACGAGTAGTCTACTCATAAGCCATAGGGAAACATGATATTGAACCCTTGTAAGGGGTTGATGTGGGGGGACTGGCTTGTCAGGCTATTACAGCATGGGATTGCTAGTTATGCCAACAAACAGCAATTACCATTTTGTAGATGTTAGCTAGTACATTACTTTTACATCTAAAACATATTGCTATTTCAATATAAAATCTAACTTGTTTTTTTGCATATTACTTGAGCTGTCATATGTAATTATCTCCCCCATTTCGATCGTAAGACCCCAGTCAACAATTATTATGTGTAAATATATTTCCAAAAACATGCTCTGCACTGTTGTAACCAGGATAATTTGGAACTAATTACTCATAACACAGCTAACAAGGTCGTTAACTGGAAAATTAACAACATCCAGCCGTCCATCATGCCTGGGTCATCACCGACGGTAAGCAAGAAGGACAAACATTACATAACATGTACAAGATCATGTCTGAAATTATCATTACTCTCAAAACACAGACATGGCATTCATTTTGCAAGCTTGTCAGGACAAACAGAGACACGTTTTTTAAAAGAGGATATTGCAGCTAATTCAATGAAAGGAGAGAACTACGGTACAGAGAATCCACTGATTCATTTTTTAAATCTAATTTAAAACCTGAATATTTGACTATCAGGAAACAAACCATAACTACATACTCCATAAATAATTAACTACATTTATGAAGAAGACATCAGTATTCAGTCAATATTTTAGTGAGCCTAAAGACATTGTTCTGAGCAGGGCTATAGCTCCAGGACCCTTTCATAGAGGCAAACAAAGAAAGTCTATCAACAGGCAGAGTTCTTGTGCTATTACCATTTTGCTGTTGAGCACTGTGAGCCATTTCAGTGTATTAAGCTCAATCCTGCCTCAATATTAAGGCTCATGGTAATAATTAAACAAATAGATTACATTTGGGTAATAACAAAAGCTGACCTGTATACATGTAGTGTTGCTCAAGTGTTCATTTTTTCCTTCCAGTTGCTTTAATTTTTAGATAATTTTGGTCATCCATACCAGGGTCTCTAAACACTGGGCCATGTAATTAGTGGGAATATATGTTACATTGGATCCACTAGTTCCACCATATAGATCCACTTCCCCACCTCCCTGTATTGGATCCTGGACACTGCCACTAGACAGTGCATGCAGTTGAAGTATTTTTGAGTTTCCTTCAAGATAGATAAAGTGCTATCTTATCTTATCTGAATTCAATCTTGTAACACACACTGTGTGACTTTGCACTCTATCCATCATGGACAATTTGCATGTGCATCGTAAATCTCCTTAAAAACTGAAAAAAAGATGCTGGAAACACACACACACACACACACACACACACACACACACACACACACACACACACACACACACACACGCACGCACGCACGCACGCACGCACACACACACACACACACACACACACACACAGAAAACATTTAACATAGCAACTACCCTGCCATCTGTGTGACTTGACAATATGACGTTGATGATGCCAATTCAATTCATTTCTTTATTGTCATTACACAATGTATGAAATCATGTCGCTCTTGTGGTCATAATGGACATTAAAGACGTACATTAACCACAGAACGTGCCACACATAGTGATCCAACCGTGTGTTGATGAAAAATGCCAGTTGATCTGGGCAGCCACCATGCAGGGATGTTGTATAGCAAACAAACGTGTTATTACAAGGGGGAGTCTCATTTCAAATGACTTATTATAATGCTAGAGGCCAGTCAGTGAGTGATTACCATGATTGACAGGAAATCATTTCTCATAACACAACCTGAGGAGGGCAGGGCTGCAGCAGAGCTGAATAATGCATGGCGGTTGCCTGCCTGTTACACCCTCACGCTGTCAGATCAAGGCCGCAGCACAGCGCTCGTTTCACACAGAATCCTGGGAAAATCAGGAACAGTCAAGAGAGAGTGGTCTTATTGGCCCTCTTCAAACATTCAACTCTTTGCTTCCATGTGTGTCGTGAAGACTCCGGGTGGATAGATGTCTATGTGGGATGGAGTGTTGGCCAAAGAGGCCTTTTTCAGTCGGTCTTTAAAGACGGAATATTTACCCCTCCAAACTTTCTTGCTTAACCACATGGTTAACATGTATCCCAAGGGAGGCGTCACAGATTCTCTCCAGCCATCTCTCTCTCTCTCCGTCTCTCTCTCTTTATCTCCCTGTCTCCATCTCTGTCTCCCTCCCCCTCCCTCCCACCTTCCCTCCCCTCTCTCTCTCTCTCTCTGGCTCTCTCCCCCGATGTGTCTTGTCAGATTGAACTGAATGTGACTTCAAAAGAGCTGCTTTGATTCCCTGTGGAACGCGTGCCGCTTGAGCGGTGAATTCACAATACCGTGGACGGTCTTATCAGCACTCTTATCTTCCACACGGAGGTTGACTGAAGTGCATGTACTGTAGCCTAGCTCTGCTGAGTGAGTCTCTGTAATATTAGGGGCTGGCTCCATGAAAATGATCTATGACTCTGGTCTCGCTCACTTACTTGCAGAACAGACCTGGCTAAAAATACTGTTTGTGAGGAAATGTAGAAAAGTGTGAGACATGAAAATAGATCTAGGGCTTTAGGGTCTTAGGAGTTGCACGCTGTCTCTCTGTCTCTCTGTCTCTCTCTTGCTCACTCTCTTTCTCACACACACACACAGACAGACACACACACACAGACAGACACACACACACACACACACACACACACACACACACACACACACACACACACACACACACACATATGCGCATACACATCAGATAATCAAAGGTGTGTCTGTCATTTAATTGCTGCGACAAAGAAAGTGTGAACATGATGAATGTTGGGGCGGAGTGACACCTATTCCACCCCAAAGAAAGTCGCAGAAAAAAAAGTAAAAAATCCCTCTGCTAATTAAATCTGTTCTCCTACTAAACCATGAACTAAAAGGCCAGATTAACCTTGAGAGGAGCCACTGAAGATCAATGCTATTTATTTTCCTTGCTCCCACTGTAATGAACTGTCAGGAGAATGCCTTGGTGCTGACTGACCCTAAGACACCCTTATGACGAAGCACATGTTTAGTGATGGGATCCTTAACTGTGAAGGACATGCAGGAATAAGAGGACTTTCATCACAGTTTCAAATTATGGGGGAAAGAGGACAGTGCGCCATTTTTATGGTGAAATGTTTAAGTAATATGGCCCGAGTTAGAGTGGAGTTGGTTGGAGATATACCCACAGTTACGCTTTAGCATTTGGTACAACTAGCCTGAGTAGTGGACTGGTAGCTAACTTAATTGGAACAAAAAGAAAAGAAAAAAAAAGTTTGATAACAAAAAGAAATAAAAAAACCTGCCACTTGCATAAAGTGTTTTTCTAATTTACCTTGAACTTGTTAAAAAATGTCCAAGATTATTGCAGTTGGGCCAAGGAAATACATGTTCTACTATGGGACTTTTCACTTGTCCTTTTACGTAGGACACATTGTACACTATGCTAATGGAAGTATGAAATGAAGAATTGAAGCACCTTTGCTAACAAAAATTATGTCTGGGTCATTGCGGATTTAAACTTTTTCAAGCAAAAAAGAGAGAATTTGATAGGATAGCAAAAGAATTTCTGTGTCCCATTCAGGCAGTGTTACAGTAGCTGCTGGTTTCGTTCTATATTTGTAGCAAATTTTATTGTTCTGTTTTCAACAGCCCTTGAGAGTGACCCTAAATGACATCACTGTGGGTTGAAATTACTCTGTAATGCTACTTTAATGAGTCATGATTCTACCTTAGACTGCTCGGTGTAAGTGCAATTTCCAGCTGCACATTGGAAGTGTCAGACATTCTCAATACTATTAGTCAGTGTAACATCAGAATGAGTTTGAAGCTGTTATTTTAAGGTAAACGCACTGCCCTGTTGCTTAAAGCTATGCGTTTCCCTTTCAAGGGAGAGTGAGGTAGACACATCCTTTGATATAATTAGAAACCCAGGTGATAAATGCCTTGCGCAGTAACAGCTTGAGAAATGCAGAAGCCTTTCATGTGGCCGAGCAGCCAGTCAGAACAAAGGCACGCGGTGAAATGAAATGTCTGGCGTCCAGCCCCCCCCTGGTGCTTGCTAGTCCTTCGCTGGTTCACAGAAGACCGGCTGTCACTGTGAGCTGAGCTGAGCTGTGCTGAGAGGGCCGGCTCCTGGGCTTGTGGCTCTTGAAGGGTACTTGAGGGATGATTCATTGTTGCGCTATTTTTCTTCTTACTTTTTTGTCTCCTGCTATACTATACTACCAACCCCCACTTCCCTTCTTCCTTTTTTTATGCCGTCCTCCTTCCACAAACTTTTATTCAGCGAAAGCCACCTCAGCAGCAGCGTGAGACAACTCCATACACTCCCACACACGGAAGGCACACATACAGGTGTATGCACGAGCACGAGCACGAGCACAGATACACACACAGCAATACACATAATCACACACACACACACACACACACACACACACACACACACACACACACACACACACACACACACACAGGTCCCACAAACACATTCACACACCTCCACAAAATCTACAAAAATAGTCTCATACCCTCATATAAATTATGCCCGTGCACACATGGATCTACATGCACAGCATATGAGAGAAACAGAAAAAAAAACTTTCACATACAAACTTCCTTTCTCTCTTACACACACACACACACACACACACACACACACACACACACACACACACACACACACACACACACACACACACACACACACAAATACAAACACAAACACAAACACACACACACACACACAGAGCTGCCAAGTTTTTATATGGCAGTGCTGTGCGCTTTCTGGTGCTCTGCCGCACAGGCGGCGACAGGTGAGTCAGCTGTTTTAGTTGTGCTCCCGTAAGCATCCCCACTCGGCTCGGCGACCGACCAGCACCTGTTCTTCCCACATCCATCATCTTCACTCAAGGTGTTCCAGCATAGCAAAACCCCATCATTGGCCCATGATTTCCATAATTCAACCAAGTTATGGAAATTATGACACAGCATGCCCTTAATTAAAGCAGGCCACGTTGGAATGTAAATGGGACCAAAACAGATGTTGGAGTGGTCTCAAAAAATGCCTTGCACTGAAATAAGGACATTATGATAAAAGCCATTTTGGCAAGGACATCCCCGTTAGGAAGCACTCCTCAGTGTACACTGTGTCTCTTTGATGAGGAGCTACTTAAGCTCAGATACTGGTCTCAACACGAGGCTATTGATTATCACCCACTGTAGTGCATAATCAGCTTCGAGTGGTTCGGGGTGTCTTCAGATATGTTCATTGATCTGTTTTTCACTCATCGGTTTCTTCCTGGTGGGGGTCAGTAGCTGGACTGAGCTTATTCTGCCCACATTTAATGGTCACCACAGAAGGAGTAAGGCCTGCTGGGTTTTGACTTTGATAAAAATCTTCAATAGAACAATTAAATAAATAAACAAATAAATAAATAATACATTTTTTCTCAACAGATATATGTACAATTTTGTACCAACATTTGGATTGCTATTTACACTGAATCAAAAAAACACTTTTCATCCTCTTCTTGGTGGTGTGTGTGTGTGTGTGTGTGTGTGTGTGTGTGTGTGTGTGTGTGTGTGTGTGTGTGTGTGTGTGTGTGTCGGGGGCGGGGTTGATGGGTGTGGCAGTGTGCTGCCTGTATGTATAGTATGTTAAAAGGTCGTCTGTGTGTGTCGGGGAAGGTAATGCTTATAGTATTTCCCGGTGGCATAAATGTATTGGCCAAATAAAAAAGGCACTGCTATTGCACTATACTCATGACTCAAGTTCACATAATGGCTGAACCCAGGTGAACGTGCCAATAAATTTCAGTTTGCGCTGCAGGCCTGTTTGGACTCCAGCCCATTGCATCTGTCGTCTACAGTCCGACCTCCACCCAGCACTGGCCAGTTGCAGCAATGACAAGAGCACCCCTACCAGAGGTTTAGACTCCAGCAACACCCCTCTCTGTTGATCCCGCTCTGTGTAATCTCAGGCCATGTTAATGTGCACAGCCATTTGCTCACTTGATTACAATTTCAGCTTTAATCAATTGGATTTCAATAGCTGAATTTTAATCACCGGTGACCTCAGTGACAGCTAATAACCAAAGCTCTCCATGGCAATAAACATTCCGATAATGAAAACATTCCAACCGGGGGCCTAGGGTTTAGAGCAACTAGTGTTTTCTCAATTATAAGACATGGAGACTGTTAATTGCCAGGCTATGGGTTTCTGTAATGACTTTTCTCTGTCGTTTTTTTTTTTTTTTTTTCTCCCACAAGGGCAGAGGAACATGATTAGCATTCAAGTCATACAGACTGTTTCAAGGGAGTTCTTTTAAGAATAGTGCAGTCTACTTGAAATTCTGAAAAGAGGCTTTGCTGTACCATAGTAACCGCTTTCACATTTCATCAATAGTTAAAAAAGTGTGAAGGCAGTGAGTGTGCTGATACCCATCATGCATCTGGACATGAGTGAACATGTCTGAATCTTAAATTACAAAGACATTGGCATCAATTCCAAAGACTGTTCACCATCTTTGTAACAGTAAGCATAAGGTATAGAAGAGTAGATGGTCTTTTCACAATATTTGATTAATAATTGTATGCTTTTTTTTTTTTTTTAATTGATTTCATGATTTAAAGCTCTGGTTCTGCTCACAGTCCCATCTCAGCACTGATGTCGGAACTGTCACAAATCATCTTCTGGCTTCTGAGTTTCCTGTCGATGCACCTTCTTCCAAGTCACAGCTAGATTGACCTGTCAGAGTGAAGGGCCTATGGAGGCTCATTAGGGCCAAGAGAGGCAGAGTGGCACACCTGCCTGTTTCTCTGCTGGAGCTGCCCTTACTCCTGGGGTGGCCTCCAGTCAAAGTCCGCACTCAAAGTCTATCCCTCCTTCCTCTTTGCGCTGCAGTTGTAAACTGTGTTCTGAGAGGATGAGGATGTGTGTGTGTGTGTGTGTGTGTGTGTGTGTGTGTGTGTGTGTGTGTGTGTGTGTGTGTGTGTGTGTGTGTGTGTGAGAGAGAGAGAGAGAGAGAGAGAGAGAGAGAGAGAGAGAGAGAGAGAGAGAGAGAGAGAGAGAGAGAGCGATGACTTCTCTTCGCCAACGTTATGACCCATGCACACAACTACTACCACCTTTACAGTAACTAAAGTTCCTCTGCTGTCATGAAGTGAATATGGTAAAGTGAATAATATTTAGTGGACATTATTCTCCAGATTTCTCTGTTAGCATTGCTACCAAAAGTCCATCAGGAACCTCAAGAATGCAACAGAAAGAATAAAGCTGAAGCTGATGAGAATAAGAATGCAGAGTTATCTGACATACTGTATGTGTTCTATTGTGTTCATACACACAGAGTCCTTTTAATCTAAAAACAATCTTTATCACAAAATCATTTCTAACTTGACTCTAATGGTACATTCCCTTGCTGCTGTCACACTCAAGGTTTCTAATAAAAGCATTTCATACACAAGATCTGTGCAATTTACCTCCCCATGTGGGGAGCCATACAGAGCCATTCTACAGGTTATGGAAAACAAATAAAGCCATGCTAGTACATTTGAGAGTATCTGGTGTGTGTGTGTGTGTGTGTGTGTGTGTGTGTGTGTGTGTGTGTGTGTGTGTGTGTGTGTGAGCGCGCGTGTGTGTGTGCGTGTAATAAAATAAATAGGCCTATAATGATTCTTTACTTCCTGTTTTAAATAGAGCATTAGGTCGTGAAGATATGCAGCACACATTCCCAATGGGCCTCAACCACAGCTCTCTCTCTCTCTCTCTCTCTCTCTCTCTCTCTTTCTCTCTCTCTCTCGCTCTCTCTGTACATGCATATTATATTCTTCACTGGATAAGACTGAAACTGATAAAGGCCTGCAAGATGATGTGGAGTTTTATTAGGCGAATGTGTGACCAAAACCTTTTTGGAGCATCTCCATATACTTAAACATTTCACTAAGCACATTTTACTGTGTGTGAGTGAGTGTTCATCATGTCTTGATGTTTTACATTTGAACATTTTACGTTTGGCTGTTTATATTATAGCAATGTTCATGCCACTAAATCTTATTGATTTGAGTGAGAGTGAGAGATTACCATATGTGAGTGTAAATATGTCACTGTATGTGTGTATGAGTGACTGAGTGAAAGAAAAAGAAAGAGAGAGACAGAGAGAACTACTTTGATGTATATAACTATTATTTCTGTGAATGCTTTGGCAAAACAATCATACAATGTGTAAACTGTGATGCCAATAAAATGTATTTGAATTTGAGAGAGAGAGAGAAAGAGAGAGAGAGAGAGAGAGAGAGAGAGAGAGAGAGAGAGAGAGAGAGAGAGAGATCATGTGAGTGTAGTGTGTGAGAGAGAGAATGTGGGTGTAAATCTAAATTTACAGCCTTACGCATTTGTGTGACGTCGAAATGACATGGCATTCCCTATTGCATAATGATTTGGAGGGGAGATTTGCTTAGGTCGTGCACACTGCTTTTAGTCTAACTAGTGCACACCAGACATTCCCACCACACCTTGGCTCAGCCATTCACAACATGGGCAATTACACAGAGATGCACAAGAGCTTATTTCAGCCTGTTCTATGAAGCCTTCAACTACCTGCTACCTGACACATAACAATTTCTTTAATTCATGCATTCACTTCTTAAAGCATACTGTAGATTAACAATTTTGAAAATCTTGTTTGTTAGGTTATATCTGGTCGGAATATTATCCTCTCATGATGTGTCACTAGTAGCAAGGGTTGGGCGTGCCATGTGAAACTGCTACTGAACTATGTTATGTCACTGATCTATAATATTCTCATTGGTCTAAAGCACTAATAGCATCTCCTTATGCAGCATAGTGCAATGCATTGCCTGACAAAGTAGCAAAGTAGAACTCCATCTATACTGCATGTCTGTGCTCCAAACCCAGGAGAGTCCCCCCATATATTTTTATTCAAAATTGCACTCCCGACTTCCACCTCATACATTATGAACAAAACACTTAAGAGTTGAATGGGAGATATGTGCTGTGATTCAACATGTTTGAATAATTAAAACCTCTCTTTTTAATGCTCCCACTCCACCCCACACACACCTCCCACACTCCCGCACTCTGAGGGAAATGTCACTAGCATATCTAAAATAGTGCCACCAGAGTCAATGAGTGTCTTTGCAACCCAGACAAGGTCCCATTAGATAGTATATATTTCAAAGAGTGTGGATCAGGCAGAGCATTTAGCTTCATGGATTGCTCAGCCGTGAGGGAATGAGTGACTTTTGTGAAGGAGAGGAGTGATGGAATGAGGCACTACAATGTTGTGGGGAAAAGAGAGAAAGACAGAGAGAGAAAGACAGAGAGAAATGAAGTCGGACACCAAAGGTTAAGGGAAGGAAAGGATGACATCTCGGGATGCCTGAAGCATGTTGAGGCTTAATCAACAGGCAAAGTCACCAAGGCGACTCTGAACCACAAGACAAAAAAAAAAAAAAAAAAAAAGGTCGAGCATTAATCATACAGCGGATTGGTCGGCTTGTCTGTCTGTGCCACTTTCTTTAGGGCATGACGGACTGGAGCCCAAGGAATATATTGCTTGTCTTTGCCACACACACACACACACACACACACATCACCGAAAACACTCCTCTACCACCAGGCAGCTCAGTCTGCCAGTAGCTATTCATTGCGATGGTTTGTTTTTCTCCTTTCTCACTCTTAGGATATGTCAGAATGAGAGCACTGCCTTCAGCACTGCCTTCTCTTCTACCTCACATTCTCTTTGTTTCTCAACCTTTTTTTCCCTTTCTTTCTCTCTTTCCATGACAGACTATCACTCTAATGATGGCATGAATGACAGCAATGGCAGTGAAATGCTATGACTAGTTCTTAGGACACATAAAAAAGCCTAAAAGGCATAAAATCTAGAACATGGCCTATTTTCTTTCCTCTTGAGTGGTTTGTCAAAATTCAATTGACATTGTGACACCTTAAACAGCTGGCAATGTATTGACTGAACAAGGAGATCAATAGCATAACCAACAAAAGCATAAAATCTGGCATCCTCTCTCTCTCTCTCTCTCTCTCTCTCTCTCTCTCTCCATTTTAGCATTAGACTTTCTGAAATCACTCAAGCCGACCAGCTATAATTACGGTCAGTTGTGTCCTTGTTAATTACAAAGGCGGGTATTCACAAACACAATTTCTTCACATTTTATCCAATGAAATTCAATCATGACAGAAAAAAAATAAAATAATAATCTGGTGCTCTTGGAATACTGATAAATTCAGGGGAAATAGTCAATAACTATCAAGGACTTTAGCACCAATATTTTACTTGGACTCAAAACTTTATGGGTGCAAACAAGCAACTCTTCTCTTTCCTCTTTCCAAAACAAAAACAAAAACAAAAAGAACCCGACCATTTGCATTAAATTTGTGAGCAACAATGAATAAAGGAGTTGTTATCTTTACACATGCAAATTGAATTTCAGCAAGAAAACATGTTGTAGGATGTTATCTGTACAAAAGCATAATTGGAAGATCTTACCCAGATCTCATTTATTTATTTATTTATTTATTTTTTGTTTGGAAAGGATTGGCCTTCATGTCTTTTTTTTAGAATCACCCTTCTTCACCCACCTCCTCAAATATACAATCATTCCCTCCAATAACTTACATCTGGTGATGTTTCTCTTCAGTATCTTGGACAGATTCACAGTGATTGGTTTTAATGAGAGTAGTTTGTTTGCTCCTGAGTGATATGGAGTGCACAGCACAGCACAGCCTAGCAGAGGCGCCAATGAGAGAAGGCGGTGTTTGGTTATCCCAAGACTAATGTTGGCCTCCTACTGTTTATTTTGCCACCCTTTCCCGTGTGATGCAGTGGAAGATACTCTTCTGGGAGGAGAGGCGACACACTCCATTTCCTCACCATTGCATCACGCTAACACTTGAGGCCGTTCCGTCATTTGTGCGACAGCGATTTGCCACACACACACACACACACACACACACACACACACACACACACACACACACACACACACACACACACATTTACACAGACACACACACACAAGTCAGAAACATGACTTTGCCGTAAAACTGATATATTCAAGCTCGTGTCTCCAAACAACAAATAAACTGTTAGGCTCATATTCGGCAAGAGTGATGGACCAGAAAAGATTTTCTGTACTTTTTAAATTTTTTTCTTCGGTCAATTGCTCTTCTTTCCAGTGCCCTCTAAAGACTGCTCACACCAAACCTCAGACTGGCCTCATGGTGGCCCTTGCTATGGGCAGTCACCTTGATAACAGCGTCTCGTTATCATGGCATAATGAGATGATTCGATTAAACTGTGGGGCAGAAAGTATTTCTTCCCCTTGAGAAATTTTCCAAGGAATTCTGAACACCTCAGAGTTCTTGCTTGGGGGCCTCTGTAAGGTTCTGTTTGACTTGTTTTGACTTTAAAGTTTATGAGTGACAAAGCTGGTGTTTGTTCAAACCTGCCGTAAAAAACGAATGGATCGCCAGAGTCCCATTTACACCATCATAAACCATAAAACATATACAGCAAGTGGGGATAAAACTACTGGAAGGCATAGCATTGAGTGAGGTGTTAAGAGTTATGGTTTAAGATGTTATTGTTATTGATGACTTCGATGATAGAGGACCAGGCAGTACTCAGGGGGTAATCACACCAGGAAAGTCTGTCACCTCATTTGTTTTGGTACCAAATACTAAAATACAATGTTTACTTTTTTGGTGTGGTTTGCTTTTGCATGTTTGGAATATTTGGAGCAGGGTAGGTAAGGCCTAAATAAGTAGAGTAGAATAGGAAGCTTGTTACCTATGTTAACTACCGTGACTAGTCTCTTTTTAATTATTTTTATCATAAGTTGAAAGAGACTAGTTGAGACTAGGTCAGAATTTTTCAAGTAAGCATTACTTTGTTTTTCACAGTGTAGTAGTGGGGAGATTGCAATATGATTGAGAGAAAACAAGAAATATATTTAAATAGGTCGGCGTTTTAATGAAGTGAAGGCATGCTTTGAAGCTTTTAGTCAAATGAAGTCACTGAATGGAGCAAATGAAGTGATTGAATTTAGAATGGAAAGTGTAGCATCAAATGTTTTCTCGAAAGACAAGGCTCCGCTTCAAAGTCACGACCGGCTACATCTGTCAGAGAGTACTTAACTTCTCTTCAGGGAGCTACGTGCAGGTAAGGGAGGTTTGTCAGATATCAAGGTGACCAGATGGAGGTCCAGACCTGGCACATACCCGAGGCTCTCCCTTCTGCTGGTGTGCCAAGAAGTACTTGAAGATGGTCCAAAAGAGCAAATGCCCAGCAGGACAGTGACAAAATGAGGAAAAGACAAATTACATTTCTATGTGTGTGTGTGTGTGTGTGTGTGTGTGTGTGTGTGTGTGTGTATGTGTGTGAGTGTGAGAGAGAGAGAGGGTGAGTTTCAGCATACTTCTTGAGACCTAGGCTCCTATGCTTCCATAGAATTAAAGTGAACCTGTTGGCATTAAGAGACATTGGCGCTAGCTACAACACAATTTCAAAACAGACAAGCAAAAATCAACACTCAAAATGTTTTTGATTTTATATTAAGTCCTCTAAACTGCCATTGTTATTAAAATGACCTTTGTTGCATTACTGTAATGCAGGGATTTTCTAAACAGCTCAAGCATTTTGAGTAGGGATACACTAATTCAGATTCTTTATTCCAATACCGATTCCAATTCCTGGATTTTCCATAATAGTCAATATCCAAAATCTGTGAATTAATAGACCCATGCCTTTACAGCACCGACAAAATCTTTGTTTTCACACATTACACACCTTACATCTGCGTAGGCTATAGCATAGCTGGTGCTTGCCAATTCTTAGCAGTCTACTTGCAGAAGTCATGGACGGTTGCCTAGCATACAGAGGTCATTTTGAAGTCAACTTGTGTGTGTGTGTGTGTGTGTGTGTGTGTGTGTGTCAACAGAAGAAGGAGGTAATATTTGCACCAATGTGAACAATATTGTGTCATTGGTTGATGGTATCAAGATGGTAACAAGAAAGTTTTAAGGCGTGAAGGCAAAAGAAAAGCATTGCAAGTATACAGCTCAGTAGTATGCATACTACAAAGAAACAAAACAAGTAGTGAAAGAAATATTTAGGAAAGGAACCGTATGAGTGGCATGACAGTGTACCATATAATAGACCTACACACAGTAGCTTCAGAGTAACGGCATATCATCCTCTGAAATTAAATCGTTCCAACTTTCTCAACTATTCCAGTACTTTCTCTCTCTCTCTCTCTCTCTGTCTTGTTCTAGCACACCATTACACACTTAGACATATGCGTCAGTAGGCCTATACTTGTGTTTTAATCATGAAATGAACTGCTCTGTTGGCAAGTTTTCTGCAGAAGGGAGGGGGCTGGCGGGGGGGAGGTATCAGTTATGTTTTTGATGACATAGACGGTGAGAGTGAACGTGATATGAGCGTAAGCATGAAAGTGAAACTGGGACATCCATAATACTTCTTTCATCTCCCTCAGCAACCCCTCTGTCTCCACAGTCGTGTGTTTCAATTCCAGTCTCATGCTTGTCACACATTAAAGGCTATACTTTTTCTTTCATGAAAAAAAAAAAAAAAAAAAACTTTGGCATTTTCTGTGAGATAGCAATAATAATTCCATATGTGTGTTGTCTCAGTGAGAAGCAGTGAATTTTTGATGAAGTTTTTCCTCAGAAGCCTTGTACATGTTTGGGGCCATCCTGTTGGAGACTACTGTAGTGCAAATCCAAACAGCTAAGATCTCTCTCTCTCGGTCTCTCTCTCTCTCTCTCTCTTACTTTATCTGTCTCTATCTATCTATCTCAAACACACACACAGACACACACAAACAAGCATAGGTCTATCCATATCGTACTCTCCTAGGGTTTATAATTTAACCCTGCTATGATGTCTGTGTGTGTGTGTGTGTGTGTGTGTGTGTGTGTGTGTGTGTGTGTGTGTGTGTGTGTGTGTGTGTGTGTGATGTATTATTGAAGATGCTGACCAGCAATGTAAATGTGTGATCATAAGAAATCCCTTGGGTGTTGCACTGTGTGGAGTATATGTGTGCATGTGCATTAGTATGTGACAGAGTTATGCAGGTTAATCAGCTCACAATGAAAGCAAAAGGACATGTTAACATGCTACATGAAAGCAAAGACAGGTGGTATACACAAAATACACCTTTCTTTTGTCTGGGTATGAGTCTCATGCAGCGACAGTATAGCAAGGGATGAAAGGGGCTAATCTGAAGGCTCACTAGAAACGATCCAAACACATTTGTGGAGGAGGTAAACTAGTCATTGTAAGGCTAACAATGGTAAGTTTTTTATGCAGACAGAGTGACTAATATGCGGTCTACTCACGAAAGGGCTATCAGAGACAAAACTTCTTCTTCTGATCTTGCAATTTACTTAATTTACTTCCTGTGTTGTAGCTAACAGGCTCTATGGCTCTTTAGTCTCACATATTTAGCTTAATTAGAAAAGAGTAATTCTCGAGGCAAACATGTATCTGCTCCCAAACATGTTCCTGTCTTCATCTTGTCCGGATCACTGCTGTCATTAAATTTTAACACAAAAGGATTTGCGCGTGGTTTAGACCTGCTTTGAGGAGACGGTATTTGCCCCACGCAAAATACAGGCGCACTCTTATGGGCAGTCTTTGTAAATACCACGGAATACGTAGTAATTAGATGCATCCCACTCCCCTCCCTCAAAGCGCAGCTTGCGACTTCAGGCGCAGCTCTGCGATCTCAGGCAGGTGCGTCCTCTTTGTAAATAAGACTGCGTTGGCCAACACAGTCTTTGCGTGGAAATAGCGTCTGAAAACGGATAGCGCCAACGCAAAACGGATGATAAATCTACCC
>JAODXP020000021.1:27265712-27275712 GCA_027497455.2 Sardinella longiceps | reverse complement strand
TCACTGTAATCATACTGTCCTCAGCAGCCATGTGGCCTCGGGTTAGAGAAGCAAAGATGGGCACAGCCTACTGCCTTTCTCATAAATTGCACTTTTTGGCTACACTTTATTTGAAGGTACCGTCATAAAACTGACATGACACTGTCATTAACTATGACAATATGTTGTCATGAATCTGTCATAAACTTTAAACACCTGTCATGACTTCTGTCATTAAGGGTCCTATTTTGACGACGCAATGTCAAATGTTGTTTGGCGGATGGCGCATATGGTTTTGGGGGCATGCCGGTGGCAGTTTGCTTTTTTAAACAGTGCAGAAAGTGAACCTCACGGCGGCGCAAAGTTCAAAAAGGTTGGACTAATAGGTGTGTTATGGGTGTAACACAGACATAACCAATGACAGATCAATCTCTCATTGCCTTTAAGATCGAAGTGCCTGGTGAATTGCTATCACACCAGCTGATCTCCTCCTTGTGCATTTAAAGAAATTCAAATATTGAATAGCTAGCTAGCTCACACGTCGGGTCTAGTAATAGTCAGAGCCATAATGGCTCTGGTAATATTAAATTGATGTCTACAGGCTGCACAAGACACTAAGGAAGTTGATTTAGTCCTGATAGATATCTCAAAATATTAATTTGAAAGCGAAAGTAAACTTGATTCTCCATTCAACGTCCCCCCTTCTTGTATCTTCACGCGTTTTCTGTTGCAGGCTAATAAATTGTGGTTAACCACATCTTCCTGGACATCATAATGATTTTCCGATTGTAATAATTATTGTTGTGGCCTTCGTTGTTATGCTGGAACGAGTACTGCATTACCTATTGCGTTGTGCGGCCATAAAATAGCATTTCAGGAATGTGTGACTGACGAATGACCAGGTTTTTCCCAGTCAGTGGCGGATCCTTTTCTGCGTCTGTATAATAGCATCGGTTGCGCTTTGCGCCTAGCCACACCTTTGACACACCTTCGAGGACGCAAATTCATTTACTAATTAGACAACGTGAATGCAGAAAAACTAACCACACAAAATAGCAACGATAGCTTGCGCCAGTCGCGAACGCATGGTGCGCCGTCTGCATGATAGGGCCCTAAGTATCACCCGGTATTTGTCATGGTTAGGGTTAGGGTTAGGGTTAGTGTATGTCAGAAGTCATGACAGGTTTATAAAGTTTATGACAGATTTTTGACAACGTCATGTCATAGTTAATGACAGTGTCATGTCAGTCTTATGACGGTACCTTCAAATAAATTTTTTAACACCATTCTTAAAATTTTTGAAACCAATGCAAGGTTCTATCTGCCTACCTAGCAGCCAGGCCCTGCATTGTTTGCGTCACAAACCCCCTCCCCCAAATCTCTGCTGGTGGTCACACCAAACATATTTTTTCCCTCAGCAAACACATTTCTGAGGGTGGAGATGAGGTAAAAAGAAAATAAAAGTAATTCCCTGTGTGAGTTCAAACTCCTTCTATAGCTACCCTAGTTCTATCTCACTTCCTTGTGGAGGGGTGTGTTAAAAGTGAAACATGGGTGGTTGTTTCTCAGTGGTTATTGCACTTGTCTTTTTCATTTTGTTTCCTTGCGATGTTATGATTCATTTTTCTCTCCCCTGTGTGGCACCAAATTGTTTCAATGGGCCTCTTTAACTCCGCTGTCATGCTGAAGAGGGGAAAACATGTTAGATCAATCTGTGCAATCTACAGAAGACTCTATGGGTCAAACCATAATTTTGTTTTTTTGTTTTTTTGTCCTTCATTCCTCTGTCCTATTGGGAGAATGAGCTAAATTTACCTCTGATGTTGGGATAACAGAATTTGTGTACTTGTTTTTTATGGCAAAACCTCCCAGTGGATACTGTAAAGATACAATATTATGCACAGTACTTCCATGAATTTAACTTGTAGTATGATAGTGTAAGCGCACAATATTAGATATAGATACAAGAGGGATGCAACCTGTTATTAAGTAGCTCATTATCACCAATGTAGTGTCTATTGTACAATTAGAAAATAGAAACAGCTAAATGTTCTGAAACTTTACTAAACTTTAAGCCAGTGCCACTGCTGCAGAGGTCAAAATGAGATTCTCTACAACTGTTGTACTTTCACATCTGCCCGCTGTTTGCCTGAATAGCAGAGCTTCCCCCAGTCTCCTTATAGGTTTGACTGCATTATTGAGATTCACCTGCGGTTATTTGTCACACCAAAGATCGTCTGATAAATGATGTATTGTTTAGCCATTGGCAGTCGTCTGGTCTCCGCAAAGGCCTGTGGCATCCATCTTACATCAATGTGTTCTCACAGACTGTAGGCTAAGCTATGTGATGCTTGAATCAGACTGATATTGAGGACATTTTTTATTTAGGCCAAGTGGGTGAGGTTTATGACTGCAGTGTTCCTCTTGTGTTGGTTATGTAAGTATGCTGTTAGATGAAGTACCTGTGGCTAGGTTGGGGGTTAGCGGTGTAGGCAGTGTCTGTCTGTTCCATGCATAGCCTACTGTATCTCTCAAACCATTAGTCTGATGGTCCTCAAAATTGATATTTGGTCTATATTAGCTGTATATGCTTGACTGTCATTATCATGCCATTTCATAACACCTTAGGTTGACTAGATCATTTCACTTTGCTCAATGAGTTTGGACACTCTCAATTGGCATACTTTCTGTGAACTTTAAAACTAGGGTATGCATCAACAACCTTTGCTACCCATCTGATGTGACATCACTTTTCATGATGGATGTTGGTGAGCGTCAGCCAAGTATGGTGAATAAGTGAATGCCGAATAAACTCACATCTCCAAAGCCACTGAGTTGATCATGTTGTTAAGGAGATATTTCATGGTATAATGCAAACACAGTATGATGTCTGTCCATGTGCACTTTTGGTTGGGTTGTATTCTTTGTTGCAACCAGCAGTTCGATTTCAAACTATACTATGACATCCTCTTTGGTCAATTGCTGTCATTTCACACAAAACAGTGACACAGTGCATCTTTACCATGTGTCATGTAGCCTACTGTTCTTTATGACTGTCATATACCCAGTTAAACTTTCAGTAGAAATTAAACTATCGTGTCTTTGGTCTTTACAGTCCTCACTCTTGACATGTTATTGGTGTATTCTCACATCCTCTGTGATAAGCTCAAGTCTCTCCACCAGGACCTCTCCTACAATACTCTCTGCCCTGTCAGACAGACAAGGCGAGAGGAAATAAAGGAGGGGGGCTTGATTTGTGTGCACAGCCGTCTGTAAAGACAACATACAGGATACACTGGAGGGGGACGCCACCTCCCACCCATCTACACGCACAGGATGCCTCTGTGTGGAAAAGGATCTCAATTATTCATAGGGAGAGTTAAGAGAACTTGTCAGGATGTTATGCTGCTCCAAGCCCCCCGCAGCTAACATATAGCATACCAGCCATGCCTAGGCACTTGAAGTTTGGAGCAGGGAGTGAAGGGGGAGGAGAAGAGAGGGGAGGGGAGATACCTCATGAACAGGGCTCTCCAGCGCTGTGAAGTGCTTTATTTTTAAATGGGATCGGGTAACACATGCACACACACACAAGTGTTATGCGTCCTTGTGTAATTCTCGGTGTGAATCATGCCAGAACCTCTTAACCTGCCACTTAAACTAGGTGATAGATAGAGAGGCATGAGAGCCAAACATATGCAGAGACAGGTAACTGTTGGCTTAGAACCAGCATCACTGTTAGCCAAGTTAGTGCATGCTGTACTGCCACTACCCAATATTGCATTTTGCTAGTGTAGCTTAGACTGGTACTTAGGCCTATAAATCTTAGGTTTCCCCAACTAGATTTTCTTGCAACCAATCAGTAAACAGCAAAAACTATAGTTTTGTAGTTCAATGAAACCCATCACCAAAGTAATAGCATGCCTATCATGAATGTCCAGTTTCTTAAATCCTTGAATTATATTATCGGCATTGCAGTTCTCAGGCAAACCATCTAAACATCTATCCACCCAACCATCAGTGGTCTAAACGTCACATCAGACTGTATGTGCTATTAATGTGTTATAACATTGTTATAACTGCAGAAGTCCACTGACGGTATACTGATACTTAAGTGAGCATTATTGTGCTTTATGTTTTGATTTAAAGTATTAGTACATCTCTGTTATATGACTTTTTCATAACTAATGTGCTTTTTAAATATGAAGCACAAGATATAACGCAGACATACTAGTTGGGAGCCTGTCTATGTTCCCACAGTCCTGAAGCTAAGAAATGGGGGAACATTGGGTTGTAGGAACATAGGGCGAACCCCACATAAAGTGTACTCAGAATATTATTGGTAAAAATAATGCATTGCATTGATCTTACATTGTATGCTAGTAGGCATTGTAGGCCTGAAGGGCGTTTGCTGAGACAGACATCAGTCAGAGATGGCCACTTGTTATTCAGCACACGTCCACTCCATCATGACGACCGGGGTGGGAGGGAAGGATGGTGGTGGCAACGGGGTGTCATTGCCCATGTTACCCCTGTGTGTTGCATGGTGCCAATCTCTGGTTTACACACGTTTCTCTCTCTCTCTCTCTCTCTCTCTCTCTCTCTCTCTCTCTCTCTCTCACTCTCTCTCTCTCTCTCACACACACACACACACACACACACACACACACACACACACACACACACACACCACACACACCCAGCCGACTGTCAGCTTGTCACCAGCTCACTCCCATCCCTTGCAAGGAAGATTACCACCGACCGCAGCCGTCCACTGGTGTTAATGTGACTGAGTCTGGTCCCTTCAGTCAGGCCAAGGTTAGAGCCATTATCACTTACTCAGAGGGAGAGCTGGGATATAGAGCCCTCAGTGTCATGCATCACCACTTATCACCACTGAACAGCACTGCAAAGACCAGCAAATATATGCTTATAGCAAAACACACATAGGGAGGGCGGACATGCTTTCTATCACTCTCCCTCT
Source organism: Sardinella longiceps (assembly GCA_027497455.2). NCBI lineage: Eukaryota > Metazoa > Chordata > Actinopteri > Clupeiformes > Clupeidae > Sardinella > Sardinella longiceps. Next base: position 27,270,752 of record JAODXP020000021.1, on the reverse strand, counting down.
CTCTCTCTCTCTCTCTCTCTCTCTCTCTCTCTCTCTCTCTCTCTCTCTCTCTCTCTCTCTCTCTCTCTCTCTCTCTCACACACACACACACACACACACACACACACACACACACACACACACACACACAGAGAGAGACACACTCCCGAAAATAATAATGTGCTGACAACTTCTGTATTCAAATAGCTATTGACTCAGGAATAATGGCTGCTTCCAAGAGGTTGTTTGCCGTCGACTTCGCAGGCTCCTCACCACACAATCCTTTTCAGCTGACACTGAAGAGGCCTTTCAGTGAGACTCCACCAGCGACACTCACGCCGGGTAGATAGCGATATAGCTGACGATGATGATGACGGCGGCAGCAGTAGCAGCGGCGGCGGTGGTGCCGGCAGCCGAGGAGGAGAGAGGAGCAAATATTATTTGGGAAAGTAATTACAGAGCCGCAGACAGTGGGCCCCGGCTCTCGCCACATTGTTGTCGGAGAACACAGGAGGACATTAAGCCCCCTTTGACATTCAAAGGGAGAGGATTAGGCGTAATGCATGTTATCGCAAGGGCCTTAATAAGGGAGGTATTATGAGACCCTCATTCGTCATTGTGTGCGTTAGAATGTGATTTCTGTTAGCCTGAGCAGTGAGCTTCCTCAAAGGCACATTTTTAAGCCATTGAAGGCATTTTTTCTTTTCTTTTTCTTTCTTTTTTTTTGAAGTCTTACCTTTTTAAGGTGTTAACTGTTGGTCTGTGCACTGGCAAGACAGAGACTGGGTTAGGATTGCGGAAATCAAAACAACAATAGATTCCGGGAACAACTGCCAATCATTCTGCCATAAGGTGGCCTTTCAATTACAGTGAACATACGTTCAGCCTTTTGGAGGAAAAAAATAATAATAAAAAAAAGGTGAACACAGTCTGAAATCTCAATTCTATTTCCTTTTGCCATCGCCTCCTGTGCCTTTTAAATCTTTTCATCTGTCTTGTGGAGATAATGGCCACTGCTGTCTCAGTCTGATGGTCTTCCGATAACAACATAAGTACACACGCTGTAGTCTGGCTCCCATAGTTTTAAATATACATAGCGAGTTTCGAAGACCTGGTGGTCTGAAGCAGTTTTATTCCATATAAGCCACACTGCATTTATCAGTATCATTAATCAATAGCATGATATGTTCCTCTACAGCAAACAATTACAGTCAAAGATGAAACTGTTACCAAATGAGGAAGGTCATATCTGATATGTGGAGAAAGTGAAGATATTATCCAGGCCTATACTGTATATCTTATATAACATCTGTATAGAACACTTTACAGTCTGTATTTCTATTGGTCAGCTACCCAAACGTAAACGTTTTGCTTCGGTAACAAGATTATGGTACACTGCTTACAACACAGCCCAGAGCCCTGATGTACCTGTTCATAAAGGTGTTTTTTTTAAATGCCAGTATGTGAGCAGATGTGGCAGTAGAACTACTTCACACAGCTCAGAGGGTGTTAGTGTATTCGTATTTCATGCACATATCTAAAAATATGAGTGTTATTCTCCAACCTGTTCAGCTCAAAAGGCCTTGATTTCCTCTTGTTCGGCAAATGTTGTGCGGAGGCACTTGGAAATTATGGAGATCACCGGGGAAGCAAGCCAAGGGCTCAGTGGAAATCAAAAAGCTGCACAATAGTGTGTGTGTGTGTGTGTGTGTGTGTGTGTGTGTGTGTGTGTGTGTGTGTGTGTTCATAAGTGGTTGAGTATGCTTGTGTATGTGAGTGCATGTGTGCCTTTATACTGTGTGAGCAATACATTGATAGTTGATATGCTCACATCATATCTTTTAACTGCATATTGCATGGTATATTTTAAATGGTGATATGAGTCTAGATACTGTATCTCCACATACAACAGTTCTCTCTCTCTCTCTCTCTCTCTCTCTCTCTCTCTCTCTCTCTCTCTCTCTCTCTCTGTGTGTCTCCCTCTCTCTGGGTCTTTGTGGACTGAGCCAATTGAAAAATCTGCTGGAGTCAACGTAGATGCAATGAATCTCTCCATAGAGAAAGAGGTGATTTTCTAGGCCAAGGGGGCAAATTATGAGAAGTGAGAGACTATTTGCAACTACTGTATTGCAATTTCCTGACAAAGCATATTCCTTCTGGTTCATATTTCAGTTAGTCTTTCAACATCCTGTGCTCTTGCTACAGCGCAGCTAGTGATGAACAGTATTTTAGTATTCCAGTATTAGACACAAGCTTTCTGAAATGCTGTATTATTGTAGTACAACACACTGCATATTACAAACATGCAGCCTTTTCGTATCAAGAGTGTGTGTGTGTGTGTGTGTGTGTGTGTGTGTGTGTGTGTGTGTGTTTAACTCGATCAGTGAAATGAAGACTCAGATTGGTAAATTAGCTCAGTATTCAGAAATAATGAAAAACCATTATCTCAATACGCAACCAAAATAAACGATCTATCACTAGTCCATCCCAGCAGCATGTGATACAGCAGTCTGCCATTTTGGAAATAGCTCATTGTTAGTGCTGAGGGCAGCTCCATGTCAATATATGCAGAAGCTTTGCTTTAAGTGATCCTCTCTATAAAAGACCCTCAGTCATCAGAGAAGACCCATGTGGTGACGAGTGTCAGAATGCACTGCGGAGGATGCCGGCTACTTGCAGTCTCATCACGTTCTCTGTGAGGAGATTCAGCAGATGCAGGCATGCAGGCCGCTACATCGTTCAACAACCGCCTTATCACGGAATACATTATTGAGCACTTTAAAATATCTCTCCTTGTGACTTTTTCTTATTACTTACTACTCTGCCAACCCCACCCCACATCACCCCACTCCACCCTAACCCTCTCACTTTCTCTCTCTCACTCTCTCTGTCTTGCTTCAATCAAATTTTAGGCTTACTACTGCTGGTAGAAGCTGGGTTGAGTATTGTAACCCACTGTCAGTTTCTTTTTTCTAATTTCCTTTTCAAGTTGTCAAAATGACAGCAGTTACCCCATCGGGAATCTCAGTGGTTGGACCCAGATATTTTTGTTATTTGTATATTATTTGTATGTTTGTTTTGATGTGTTTGTGTTGATGCAAAGCTGCACTTTGCTCTATGCCTCCATAGTTGATATTTCTTTTAAATGATGTGAGCTTAGGCAAGCAGTCACTCACACAAAATAGAAAGAAAGAAAAGTAAAGAAAGAAATCCATTTATGCCTCCAGGTTAGATTTTTGTGAATAAATAGATGTTTTTTTCCCCTCTCTCTCTCTCTCTCTCTCTCTCTCTCTCTCTCTCTCTCTCTCTCTCTGAAAACACAAGCTGCCAAATAGCTGTGCACATAACAGAACTTTAGGCATTTAAACATTTCTGCCATGAGTTTCCAAAAACAAAATTACTTTTGAGTGAGCCGCTACATTCCATTGGGTTAGTGAAAAGTTGAATGCTATGCACTTTCCATTGAAAAGGGGGAAATAGATACATTTACAGTGTATATTACCTTCCCTTTTTTCACTTATAAACAAAATAATAAACAGCCACATAAAGCACATACTGTACACACACACACACACACACACACACACACACACACACACACACACACACACACACACACACACAAACAAACAAACAGCCGACATCTTAAAAATCTCCCTGGTCTATATGTCACTGTCTCCCTTTCTTTGTCTGTTGGTTAAATAATCAACTTGTTATGCTTTCAGTGCGGTACCCTGACCCAAAACAGTTTATAAAGGGAAAACCTTCAAGTCAGTCGAGAGTCAAAATACTTTCTCCAAACAAGAATCTGGTGTTTACAATTTCTCTGGCTTTCTCTTCTCTCTGGACTACTTTGTATCTGGGGTACGTCAGGATAGTGCCGAGCTATTTTAGGGCAGGCTTTGATGTCACCCTGTTTCAGGGTCACAAGTGACACACTGTGTATCTCCAGGCATCAGAACGCAAATCTGAAAGGATTTTGTTGAGTGTGTGTGTGTGTGTGTGTGTGTGTGTGTGTGTGTGTGTGTGTGTGTGTGTGTGTGTGTGTGTGTGTGTGTGTGTGTGGTTTTCTTTCCTCTTTTTTTGAGAAATTTGGGATTGTGATTTATGCCTATATACTGCGAGCTAAGTAAGCTGTGTTTGGTTCTCGGCTATGCTGTTATTTTTTTATATAAACCTGACCAATACGTTTGCACTAATCTCTTCTCAGGGCCGAACACTACACATGCTCTGCACTTTCCCTCTCCATTTTATATCTCCAAAATTTAGACTATTGCGTTCAACATCATCATTTTATCACAGGTGACGCAACATCCAGCCTTTACTCAATCACTTAAAACTCCTCATTGTCTTCTTAAAAAACACAGCGTAGACGCCTGTCAATCTGGCAAACGTCCCATCTCAATGTGGGTGTAATCCCAGTTGGTTCCGCTGCAAGAATAATGGTCCGAGTCTGTCTCTTTATGCGCTGGGTGTGCATGCAAGAGCAGGATAAGTAAACCGAATGGCCTTGTTTATGTGCTGGGGAGAATAGGTATAGCATCCTCTGTTCTTTCCAAGGGTTTTGGTTAATTAAATTAACCGTGCGTGTAAGTGATGCGACGTCCCTTTGGATTTGGGCCTGTCTTGTAAGAAAAAAAAAGAGGAAAAAGAAGAAAAAAAAAATCAGTTTGGTCTTCTCTTGACATGCAATCACAGCTGTTAAGCTTCACTGGATTGCAATTGATGGAGTTCTCTAGAGACTGCTTGAGTCTGGGCCGTACTTGTCCCAAAACTGGGCCAGATCGAGGCCCAGAAAAGTTCCCTTAGCTATCTGCTCCCTGGGTCCATATCTCTACAAACTTCAAAGTGGCTAAACTGATTAAATTTCTTTTTTTTTCCCCTCCCCCTGTCTCTCTTGTGTGCTTACTGAATGATAATGGGTGATTTTCTTTACATGACCTTGTTCGAGATTTTCAAAGAGGTTAAAACACAAAGCACATAACATAATGAGATGTCGAGGGCTGTGTAATCTCCTGAAAGCGATGATGATACAGTCGCACAGGAGGTTAATATTACATC
>JAODXP020000021.1:27255712-27260712 GCA_027497455.2 Sardinella longiceps | reverse complement strand
ATTACTTGCCAATTCTGTTGAGATCAACTGTAAGTCAACACCATGTGTTTCTCACCCAGAATCCTGGAAAAGGGAATTGGGAAGCAGATTGAGCAGAGAATGGGATCACTAATGCTATTGAATTTTCACAGTAGCAGCGGGAGAGGTAAACAAATGCACATCTCAAAACCTACTTTGAGGCAGAAAAAAAATGAAAAGTAGACTGGATCATATATTTATAACAGAGTGTTCTGCTGACAAAAAGCCAGCCAAACACAGATATGCTAATTTTAATTTATGAAAGCTACTTTGTTTTGAAAAAGGTCTCTCAGACCTGCACTTGTGAAGATTGTTGACAAGTATATTCAAGCAGTTTTTATTTGTAATGGATGTGCCTACAGACTTCAGCATCAGTTTCAGAGGCACCAGAGGCTAAGATTTGTGCTGAATTTCTTCTACTTCTACACATTCTCTATGGCAATAAACCTTAAATTGCACCCATGCAGAAACACAAAACACTCAGGGCTATCTCCTAAAAAAACTAAACAATACCCACATCACACTTTTATGTGTGAACAGTTGATTGCTACCGATTACATTAGGAAAGTCAACCTCATAATATGGGAATCTTATGCTTAAGCTGACATGGGGTGTATCCCATCCAAAACACTGCGTTAACCAAAGTAAATTGAGAAAACTCAATGATTTCCTTTAGACTAAACTTTTTCCCAGGAACCCAAGCGCTCTCGACACCTGTAAGGGAGCTTGTAATGTGTGGCTCCTTGCTCCTCTCTCTCAAAAACTGGACCCAACTCAGCACAGATATCCAATTGGATAGTTCTTGGAAAACTGAAACAGCTGGTCAGGGCTGCATTTCCCAAACGTAGTTACGATGATCTTAAGCCTAAGTAGTTCGCAGGTTCGCACGTAAGACCATCTTAACACTTACGGACCATTTCCCGAAACGTTCGTTGCCTAAGATGATTCGTGAGATCACTCGCAGATCTACGTGTGATCCAGAGTAATTGTAGACCGCTAAGATGATCTTAATCAGAAAGAATTAGGCTACTCAGTGGAGACAACTAGAGGATATGAGGTGAAAATAGGCCAAGTAGGCCTACGCCAACATGTTGCTTTGACAGTTTTGTTGTACAAAGATAGGCCAGCCTCATAAAAATAACAAATTATTGTAGAGTGTTAATACATTGCCAGAGGAATTTTAGCCTATATCCCGAAGAAAAGCTGGGCATCTATGGTAGCCTAAATAATGTATGTGGGCATTTCATTGAGTGCTTCAGTGGACGTCAAAGTTTTTTTTTCCCAAAGCGCAAGTTAATTTGTATGGCGGGCACAGCGGGGACGCAGCTGTCCCTGTCTCCTTCTCTCCTTCTCTCTCGCGCACGAAGCACCAGAATCCACTGTTGCCTATTTTTTAATCATTAATTAAAATTCATTATTAAAGTTCTGTAGATCTGAGCTACAGCAGTGTTTTTTTTACGTTTTTCCAGAATTGTCCAGCACCTGCGCTGGATGTACAAAACACTTGTGGGGAAATTGTCATTGTTTAATCATCTTAAGACATGAAATCAGTGATAGCCTATGTATATCACCTCGCTATTTCAAACATGACTTAGAAGTTGGCGTGGAATTAATTTGGGGAAAAAGGCCTACACACGACAGAATTATTATTAGGCTATTTATTTAATTGAATGAAACAGGGTGTGCCGGAGAAGCCCTCTGGGTAAAACACATATGGTAACAGTGAGTATTATTAGTGGGCTACAATATTGTCATCCATTTTAAATATTTGTAGCAACTAGCATCAAAAAACACATTATTTGATGTAATTGATTTATCGTACCCATCTCCGCTGGGTGAATCAGCACCACGGCATTGAACAGCGCACGCCTTAAGAAGCTTCTTAACATGAACGCACGTGAACTTTCGTAAGTGCATGTTTGGGAAATGCGTGTAGAGGATATTAAGAATCTTCGTAACATCACTCGTTCGCTCATTCGTAGCCACTAAGATCCATCGTTATTGGGAAATGCAGCCCAGTCCAGTCATCATCCTGTGCCAAATGATTGTAATGGTCATGGAAAACACGCTCTTGACAATTGACATTGGCAATGTGTTCTACTAATGCCAGTGCTGGCTTTTCCGAAATCTAGAAATATCACTGCAACATTTTATGCACTTTTATAATAATTACTGTATATAATTTTAATGGATTTCACCTAATAATTGCTTACTACTAAGGGAGTGTGAAATAATGCAATTTCAATGCATTGCTCAATGCAAGTCACTTTTAGGGCATCTGAAGATGAGTATGAAATTTGGCCTACACAATGTTTTTACATGTACATGACTTCCAGTGTTGGGTAAGTTACCTTAGAAATGTAATGCGTTACAGTTACAAGTTACCCCTTTGAAATAGTAATTGTAGTGTAACTATTTTGAATACTTTAATAAAGTAATGTAACTAATTACATTTGATTACTTTTTGATTACATTTAGACATCTTTTATTTATTTATTTATTTATTTTTTTCAATCGTCAAGCAATTTTGAGTTTTTGAATTCTGGCAATGTTAACTATCACGTAGTCCTATTATTCATCATTGACATTGCAAAAATTCTTTTTAACTCCCACAGAAGTGTCAGAATTCACTACGAGCAAATAGTTAAAATACTTGGTGAACATCACTGAATAAGCAAGTGTTTGTCTGAGATTGCTCATAAAGTATGTGTGCACCTGATCAATAGAGCTCATTTTTTATATCTGGCAATGAGCTACAGGCCTATGTTGTAGTTTCTGTCTGACAGTCAGGCCTCCTTGCTACTGAAACTTAGACCGCTGTAGATCAGGTAACAAGTCAGTAGTGTTGCCAACATGACAGTAGAAGAGTTGAGCAAAGAGTTGCATGTTGAACAAAGTTCGATCACAAGAGATTGAGGAAAGCATTGAGTATTGAGAATGATGAGAAGCCTTCATTATAAAAGAGATAGAAAATGTACAGTATTACATTGTACAGATAAGAATAAATTAAATAGTTTAGTGGGAGTAAAATTGCTATATTTATAGTTTAGCTCATAAGAAATGTATGCCCCGTTCTCCAAAATAAGCCACCACCACTATACACACACTCTTTGAAAATAATAATGCAAGTCCTATAATTGTGTCTCCAACAATGGCATGCTTTCCCATTTTACAGGAGAAGACTCCATTATTTGCACAGATATGACAATGTGTGATCATCGCTAAGCTACTCTGTGTGCCACTAACAGGTTACAGTCAAGCTTTATTGAGTGAATGATTACAGAGAGGATATCCTCTAATCCTGTTACTCAGAGCTCAGAGATGCAGTCTTGCTGAAATATACTTATGTAGCATGTATTTTTCCCATCATTACTCTAGGATTTAACTTGATATTCTTATTAGTGCTGTCAAGCAATTTTTTTTTAGCAATCAGATTAATCACAAAATTTTGCAATGATTAATCACCTTTAATCACAACTCATTAAGTAAGACCATGGATGCAAGGGTAAGTTTACCCTAGTAAGGCCATGATGCTAAATAGCTGGCTGACGTTGTCTCAAACAGGGCAGTTCCCTCCTTTCCCTTTCGACTGTTTCGTTTCGACAAGATCCACAGTAGGCTAATCTGTGTCAATATAAAGGTCAGGGGAGAGAGATGCGTTATCCAAGATTTGGAAGGAGCGTTTTGGATAATGTCAGTGCACTTTGATGCATGTTTACTTCGCCCTCCACTGTTGTTGGACACACAGGACCATACAGGAGCTGTAGTATTTTTCTTGTTTGACTTGATAGCCTAATCATTTTCTGAAATAGAGCATAAAGGTGGATTAATGTATTTGTCATAAAAGTGTTAATATTGCCAGCACTCATTTTTATGAGTAGAAACTACCCATGTTTTTACCATACAACATCTTGTCTGTCAAAAGCAGGACCTCATGCAAACAATCAATTAATCAATCCATCACTCACTATAGATAAAAAATATATACCTGCAAGGAGCAATTGATGGTACAAAAGCCACAGTTACCTCACTTTTATTAACCTGAGAAAATTGCACATCCGCTTTGATGCAGCCAGCATGCTAACTCCACCACAATGGTCCAAACACAATGCTACAGTGGATCACATACAGTCTTTATGCCACCTGACTTCCCCAAGACCACTATTACCAGACTAACCACAACATCTTTTTCAGTGGAAATCTAGAAATCTCGAAATTGATCTCTGGAGACATATTAGCTTGGTTGAGACAGAGATGGGGACTCGAGTCTCAGATTTGGACTCAAGTTCATTTAACTCTGGAGACTTCAGATTAGACTTGGACTTGCCCTTAATGACTTGAGACTTGACACAGACTTGAGTAATGCATGCATGCAGCCACATTCTAAATCAATATGCTACATATAAGGACGACAAGTTCATCTGGAACTGTGCCATTTGTTATCACATTTGGATATAAAACCTCAACTACATCCAACAGGCACCTCAGAACGCAGTATCTGATGAGAACATAATTTCAATTATTTGAGACTTTGTTTGAGACTTGCTTTGGCATTGCCCCTCAGGACTTGACTTGGAAAGACTTGTGACTTGTCTTGGACTTGGAAAAATTGACTTGTAAACTCTCTGGGTTGAGAGCAATTGTAATTTTGTTTTGGACTGTGTACATTCATGGAGTTCAAAGGCAATTGGCAAATACCACATTGTAACAAATTATAGCTGTAATCCAACAAAGGACTTCCAGCATCATAGCCAACTGAATAGCAGTTGACAGTTGAATTGACAGTTAAATTCCCTATCACTCTTCCTCATGTATTACCCAAGATGAATACATTGTTGGTAGCACATCACATCAATCAGATGTTTTTTTGAGATTTCAACAGTGCAACAGTGTATTGTTGTTTTCAGCTTGTACTGGTGAAATGACGTACCCACCGCTCATAGCACTTTTGGTTGAAATCACGAAAGAGATATTCAAGTTGA
>JAODXP020000021.1:27239423-27255612 GCA_027497455.2 Sardinella longiceps | reverse complement strand
AATATTTCAAAATGTTCCTGTGCTGCGAATGTCAGTCAGATCACTAATTGGTGATTCTGTGCAAAGTTCTTCATAGCAAGTTTGACAAATGACTTTACAAGTGTAAGATTGCTTAAATAAATAGAACTACAATTAGTTACTGTAACTGTGACATTCTCAAGAGCGCAAAAGGGAAATTCAACCAAGCAGTGGTACGCATATTTTACAGGCCCATGTCAAAGCCTGCACATGGTGAGATGGCACATCAGCAGAGACTCCAGGTTTCAGGTTCATTAAAAGATGCTGCACCTCAAGTCTAGAGTTCTATATTTAGAACCTGCTGCTGCCAGATGTCACACCTCAAATTTAGCTGCGCCACACTCACATTCTCACGTGCTGCTGACTCACTCCTTGTGATGGAAAACATGTCAGCTCTTCACGTCTTCTCTCTCTCTCTCTCTCTCTCTCTCTCTCTCTCTCTCTCTCTCTCTCTCTCTCTCTCTCTCTCTCTCTCTTTCTCTATGTCTATGTCCATATCCACAGGGCTGCTGTTGCTGCAGGTGTTGATGCTGCCTCACGATATCCTTTGTCTGTTTGAAATGTCCAAATCCAATAGAACTGCAGTGGGTTGTTCACGCGTAGTAAAAGATGGATGTACCCTGCTTTGCTATTGTGCAACTCCTGTGCTTGCTCTGGGGATATTTATTTATTTGTTTGTTTGTTTGTTTGTTTGTTTGTTTGTTAATCAGTCCAAGTGTGGAAATCAATAAATCATATTGATCAAACTGGAAATATCTGACTTTCGTAGCATGTCTTGTAGTGTAACCCATGTCTCTGGATAAGTCATTATAAGCTGAGTCTAACATGTGAACATCAAACAGATCCATACACACCCACATTGACGAGACAATTCAACTAACTAGCCAAACACCTGTGGAAAGTAAACAGGCGCCTGACCCTTTCAGCACATGGTCAGAGCTGAGGCAGCCACTTTGAATAATTGTTCAATGCAGTAATTACATAGATAGCATAGCATACACATGGCAATTGCACCTGCCATGCCATGGACGTGAGGAAAACAGGATGTTCCCAGCACTATGTGCAGAAATGTGCCAGTTAAGTGGGAACAGTCATTATGTGTATTTATTTATGTTTGTTTAGTGACAGACTCAAGAGTAAGGGTTGGTGGCAGACTTTAAGAGTGACACTGTGCATCTGGAGAGACTTGAAGACTATACGCAAGTGACAGCTGTTAGTAGCACTTACTGGGTGCGAACACAGTAACATTCTTATGAATTCCTATGTTTTGTAATTTGCATACAACAACTTACTGTTTATATAACTAGATTTTGTTTAGTGATATTAAGGTGTTCTGAATGTTTTGTCTTTGTATGTTTATTTGTTTGCATATTTAAAGTAAGTTAACGGCAGTCGCATCCTTCTTTAACATTACCTATTGTAATGTTGTTGTTATGAGTGTCGTGTCTTTACCACAACATAGTAATAAAATAATAATCAGGACTCGGAGGTAGTATTTTCATATGAACTGGTTTACTGTACTTCTGGTCAGTTGTACATAATATCACTGCGCACGCAGGTCACCAACAGGGGGAACCCAATAACTAAGGGAGTGATTTAACATAAAGAAATAGATCCCCTTGGATACTACACTCCTCCCCTTTTAGATTTATGCTACAAATCATAACACATCTTTTGTAACACATTCACTTTCAGCATGTAAGACCTTAAATGCAATCAAACTCATTTTTGTTCTGTTCTGTTAAACACATGTTCTGTTTTTTTTTTTTTTTTTTTTTTTTTTTTAGAACAGTCCATAAACTTTTGTTTCAGTTATCTGTAACTCAGAACTCATAAGTCCAGTCTTTTTGGTGGTGCTCTGATTCTATCAGGATAGCGCCTAGGGACTTGTGGAGTGCTCTCTTGAGGGGGCACTTCCGCAGTTGTAGGTGTTACACTGCTGTCAGTGTTGTGATTCGAGTGGGGTGAAAGGTCAGGTGGACATGCTGGTTGTTCAGGGGTCTTTGGTTGAGCATTTAATATCTGGTCCACGTGACGTCTCCACGTATGCTCGCCAACTTCCACCTCATACATCAGCGGTCCACTCCTTGTTACTATCCTTCCAGGTGTCCACTTGTCTGCTCGATAATCACGCGCTAACACTTGTTGTCCCACATCAAAACTCCTTGCTGCATCACCTGACATAGTCCTGAACTGTTTATTCTGCACTTCCCTCCGCAGATCTGGTTTTATGAGGTCAATGTGAGATCTCAGGCGTCTGTTCATAAACAGCATTGCTGGTGTTTGGTTCGTTGTTGCATGAACAGAGTTCCGGTATACAAAAAGGAAGTTGTCCACTTTATGTTGAAGAGAGATGTTCTCTTTGGACATAGCTTTCACTGACTTTTTAAAGGTTTGTACGAGTCGTTCTGCTAAACCATTGGTCGCAGGATGGTGTGGCGCAGACCTAAAGTGTTTGATGCCATTCTTCTTCACAAAAAGTTGGAACTCTTCAGAAATAAACTGAGGGCCATTATCACTTACAATTTGTTCAGGCAGACCATTCCTGGAGAAGATGCTCCTCAAAACAGAAATAGTCTTCTCTGCCGTTGTTGATTTCATTCGTATGACCTCTGGCCATTTTGAATGAGCATCCACAGCTACAAGAAACATGGAGTTCATGAATGGGCCAGCGAAATCAACATGCACTCTCTGCCATGGTGCTGACGGCCATTCCCACGGATGTAGGGGAGCCGTAGGAGGTGCATTTTGAATGCTGTGGCATCCTGGACAGGTTTTGGTGATGTCCTCAATTTGTTTATCTATTCCCGGCCACCACACGTAGCTACGGGCTAGGCTCTTCATCTTGACAGTTCCTACGTGACCCTCATGCAGACTTTCCAACACTCTAGTTCGAAGCTTAGAGGGCACTACCACACGTGAGCCACACATCAGAGTTCCGTGGCAAACTGATAGTTGGTCACGTCTCGCTGAGAACTCAGGAAAACTGGAATTTCCATGGGCAGGCCACCCTTGCATCGTGATGTCATAGACTTTTGAAAGTGTCGGATCATTTCGCGTTTCCCTTTGTATCATGACATTTGTTACTGGCAACTGGTCCACAAGCACTGTATGGAACACTTCAGCTGGATCACATCCTGAAGGCTTTTCCTCCTCAGTTGTTGACAGAGGGAGGCGTGACAAACCATCAGCGTTACAGTGTTGTTTAGTCCCTTTGAATTCGATGTCATAGGAGTGAGCTCCTAAGAACAGTGCCCATCGCTGTAGTCGGGTTGCTGACATCACAGGAATTCCTTTCCTTGGATTGAAAATGGAAACAAGGGGTTGATGGTCAGTCACTAAGGTGAACCTTCGGCCATAAAGGTAGTGATGAAACTTCTTTATGCCCCACACAAGGCTGAGGGCCTCCCTGTCAATCTGTGCATAGTTGCGTTCTGCGCTTGACAGAGACCTGGATGCAAATGCAATTGGGCGCTCAGACCCATTGTCCATGGTGTGCGATAGGACAGCGCCAATGCCATACGGGGACGCATCGCATGCAAGTCGAATGGGCCGTGATGGATCATAGTGGGTAAGTAGTTCGTCAGATGTTATCAGTCTTTTTGTTTCAACAAATGCCTTCTCACATTGTTCTGACCAATTCCATGTGACTCCTACTTGTAACAAGGCATTCAGTGGAAATAGCACTGAAGCAAGGTTTGGGAGAAACTTGTGGTAATAGTTTACTAGACCCAGATATGATCTTAGTTGTGATACATTTTCTGGTTTAGGTGCTTTTAGCACTGCTTCAATTTTCTCTTGTGATTTGTGTAAGCCATGTTTGTCAATGACATGTCCACAATATGAGATTTCATTTTTGAAAAACTCACATTTCTCTCTCTTTGCCCGTAGGCCATACTCATTAAGCCTGGTGAGCACCTTGCTCAGGTTTTGAAAATGTTCTTCGTCATCTTTCCCTGTCACCAGTATATCGTCAAGGTAGCACTGTGTTCTAGGAATGTCATGGAGTACCTGATCCATCGCTCTTTGCCAAATGGCTGGAGCCGAGGCCACTCCAAACACAAGGCGATTGTATTGATACAGTCCCTTATGCGTGTTGATGGTTAGGAACTTCCTACTGGACTCCTCCACTTCCATTTGGAGATATGCCTGTGATAAGTCAATCTTTGAAAACTTCTCCCCACCAGCTAAAGATGAGAAAATGTCCTCTATTCTTGGCAATGGGTACTGCACAGTGCGCAGCACCGGATTAATGCTCACTTTGAAGTCACCACATATACGCACACCTCCACTTTTCCCTTTCTTGATCACTGGAACGATGGGTGTAGCCCAGTCACTCCAATCAACTTTAGAAAGAATGCCTGATGTTTCCAAGCTCTGCAGCTCGGCATCTATTTTGGGGCGTAGCGCATATGGCACTGGGCGCGCTTTGTGAAATCTCGGTGATGCATCTTTATCCAGTTCAATCTTTGCCTGAATGTTTTTAAGTTTACCTATGCCTTTCTCGAACACTTGTGCATTAGCTTTTAAAAGCTGTGACAGTCTTTGTTCAGAGCTGCTGTTGGAGCTCTGGAGGCCTTTTGATATGTTGAGTGCTTTAATTGAATGCCAATCAAGCTGAATTTTCCTTAACCACTCACGTCCAAGAAGAGCCGGTCCTGCTGTTTTAAGCACATAGAGCTCTAACTGGTGTGTTTTGTCACCATAGGTCACATCCACTTTAAGTTTGCCTTTAGGTGAAACTTTCTCACCTGTGTATGTTTTTAACATCACAGTAGTCTTTTGCAATGGTATCTTGGAAAGCAGTCTTTCATAGTCGGTCTCAGAAATTACAGACAAAGCTGAACCTGTGTCCAGCTCCATTTTAAGCTTTACTCCAGACACTGTTGCTGTTATCCATATTATTTTCCTGTCTTTTTCTGTTATACTGTGCAGCTCTAAGCATGACAGGTCATCTTCATCACTATTTGTACTTTCTGAATTTTCACATTCTGTTACTTTGTGCATTTGTTTAGCTTTGGGTTTGACACTTTTGTTCTTTTTGTCAGGTTTCTCTTTCTGTATGTTCTTTGGATCTGTTTTGCAAGCTCTTTCTATGTGTCCTTGTTTATTGCATTTCCTGCAGGTCTTTTCTTTAAACCAACAGTCATTTGCATTATGTGAAGCTTTCCCACATCTGTAGCATTTCTGCTTTTTCATATCATTTACAGACATTTTATGCATTTCGTTTTCCACAGTGTTCTTTTGTAGCTCTGAAGCATCCTTAGCTGCAGTTTCCATTGAGATAGCAATAGCTAGTGCTTTGTCTAAATCCAATTCTTTTTCTGACAGTAGCCTTTTTTGTGTGCTTGAACAGTGCATGCCACATACTAATCTGTCCCTTAAAGCATCGGAGAGACCAGCTTTGAAATCACAATACTGCGAGAGTTTGCGCAGTTCAGCCATGTATTCAGATATGCTTTCTTCTTTTGACTGATTCCTTTTATGAAATCGGAATCTCTCCGATATCACGAGAGGTTTGGGGTTCAAGTGACTTTGCAAGATGTCAACAATGTCCTTAAACGTCTTTGTCGACGGCTTGTTTGGGCTTATTAGGTTGCGTAGTAGATTGTAAGTTTTCGCTCCCATCAGACTGAGCAGGACGGAAACCTTTTTGTCGTCCTCCACGTCATTTGCGTGGCAGTATAATTCCACCCTTTCAATATAAGCTTCCCAGTCTTCACTTGTGCTATCAAACTCGTCTACTTTTCCAACGAAAGCCATTTCGGACTTTATATTCGTAGCCTTTATATGCGTTGATTCACTGTGTGCTAAGCACTGTTACTCACGCATCCTTTGCTAGCTTTCACTTTGGCTCTTTGATGACTCTGTCGTTTCGTTTCTCTCCTTCCCTCCGGTAAAAGCCTCATTCCGTGTTGGCAGTAGGGTTCGATATTTCTCGTCGCCAATTTGTCGTGTCTTTACCACAACATAGTAATAAAATAATAATCAGGACTCGGAGGTAGTATTTTCATATGAACTGGTTTACTGTACTTCTGGTCAGTTGTACATAATATCACTGCGCACGCAGGTCACCAACAGGGGGAACCCAATAACTAAGGGAGTGATTTAACATAAAGAAATAGATCCCCTTGGATACTACAATGAGGTCAATCATTTTTGTCAAAAACAATCTGATTCATCTGCAGCATTCTAGGCTATTGTAGGTCTACCTCTCATGTCAGAATGATGGTCACTGACAATCTGCCAAAACTGTTGATGGATTTCCATTATGATGACAGGTGTGTCATTCGGTGTGAAGGGTCTACATTTATTCAATGTGTGGAATTCACACTTCTCTGAAAATCTCAAGAGTTAAAGACTTAGGCCGCGATCACACCGGGGCGCAATTTCCGCGTGTAATCCGCGAGGTTGTGCAGACGAAAGTTGAAAAAACAAGGATTCAGGGGCGGATTTTGTTTGCCGTTGCTAAGACAACCACAGGCTCACTCCGCTTAGCATAGCCCTTATTTCGCTAAGCAAACTGAGTAACTAAAGTTTCTATTGACTGAATGAACAAAGATTATGAAAGTAAAGATATAAATCTCACTAGATATGTCATAAAAACGTTTGTAAATGACGAAGGTTTTGAATATATTGCGTTTTCTGCGTCGAGAATGGTCAATACGTGAGTGACGTGTCCGCGGATTTTCCGCACTGAGTTGAATTTTTTTCTATTCTGTCCGCCTGCAGCGGACCCGCGGAAAATCCGCGTTCCGCGCTCAGCGGAAAATCAGCGCGGAATACGCTCCCTGCCATTAAGAAACAACAGAAAAAATCTGCCTCCAGCTGAAAATTCCGCCCTATGTGATCGCGGCCTTAAAGAGCTCACAAAAAAGTGCTCCTCAAATAACATCACTCACGTCAAGTAATTTGTTACGCTGCAAGCAGCTGCACTAGTCCATCTGATAGCTCTTCATAGGAGAGTTGCTTCAGAGGACTGGTCATCAAAACTGTTCATCAAGTCTGGTAATCAAAAATTCTTCCATATCATTGGACAAACCACTTGTCTGTCATCTTACTTCAGCCATTCACATTGAAACCAACCCATGACAAAATACTGCATCCCATGATGCGATTTCTTATTTCTCAACTATTCCAAAGAGACATAAATGTCAGTATCTGTGGCATTATTGCCACAATAATCAATTTAACTTGGAGAATACAGATATCTCTTTCATAACTCTTATACTAGTAGTTGTGTGTTTTAAATGTCTGTTAGAGATGAGCTACATCACATCTTTAAAAATGTTGCCCGGCAGTTCCATCTCAGTCCTGAAATCCTCCCAAAGGGCTCGATATTGATATCAGCTGCTTGCAGCGTGACAAATCATCTGACGTGAGTTAGGTTCCTCACTCAATTTTCAATGGGGGCAAAAAATACTGATGTTTGCTGTATGTGCAATGACCATACAATATGTATAAGAAAGTTGCATCTTACTTGATGCATAAGTCTTTTGCAAGTCCTAAACTGAAGTATTTATGTTTGTCTTTTTTGTCTTTTTCTTTTTTCTTATTTTCCTTTCACTATTTAATTATTTATAACAAGCAAGGTAGGTGAAACATGAAGCCTCACAAGCACTGGTAGTTTGTGGTTTGTGTGTGTGTGTGTGTGTGTGTGTGTGTGTGTGTGTGTGTGTGTGTGTGTGTGTGTGTGTGTGTGTGTGTGTGTGTTTTTTTACTTCTTTTAAGGCAGTGTGTTAAAAATCAATTTCCTTTTTCCAATTGCGGAGTGCTGCATTAAACGAATGATTCTATATACATATTTATGAAAGCCTTGATCACACTGAAAGCAAATTTGATTTCAGATTTCAAATACATATGCATGCCATCTCAGCATAGTCTGTTGTCTGGACTCCTGTTTCAATTGCAACCAGAATGAGAATGAAAGAATAAATGGATGTAAAATTAAGCAATAAGTTCTGATGAAGTGTCCATTGATTTCAGGCCAGCTAAGGGACATTGTTATTCAGGATGAAGCACGGACTTGCTGGGCATATTTATTTACCAAACTGTTGACCCAATCACTCACACACACACACACACACACACACACACACACACACACACACACACACACACACACACACACACACAACAAAAACAACAACATTTGAAGACAAACCAACAGATCATATAGGCTAATGATTTCGTTTTAAAAAATAATTCCTCTGCAAGGAATACTGTACATTCTCCTAGCTCAGTGGTTGCCTTGCAATGCAGAGATGCTGTACTGTAGCTTTCATATGGCCCAGTAATTACAATACATTCAGTCAGTATATCTAGTGTTAGGCTAAAGAGTACAGTATTATGGAATATGTTTCAGACCAAGGACCAAAAAACTACACAATAAGGTATAATGAATGACACAGTGTGTATAATATGTAAGGGATAATGTATTGTCATTTTATGGAAATATTTCCCGAGAGGTTGAACCGGTGACCGACGTGCCGTGCCATAGGCTACTTTTGCATCGGTCATTATACAAAAATGAGTGATCTGTGAATATTGAGAAGGCCCATTCAAAGTGAATGGACTCTCCCGTAACATTTTAGTGAGCCATATAATATTAATTTTCATGGAATAGCTCCCAAGAAAGTGATGCAGTACAGCCCAACGCAAAGTGGCTTATTACACAGATACCTACTGTAGATATGAATAACATGCTGATGAAGCACTGTTTAACACTGCTTTAACAATAACTTTAATGATTGAGATGGATAATACCGTACAGAGCTGATTGGTTAAGGTAACATTCTGTTACACGAAACATTCTGATCTTACTTTCAATTCAAATGTAGTGTGTTCATTTGACTCTATGTAAAGTGCTTCTTTGCATTTGGGTTGCTCCAAATTCTTTCATTCCACTCGCTATGTAGTGCAGTCAGCAGGGTCATATGACAGGGCTTAAACACAAAACCTAGACTTTACTCAGCCATGTGACTTATTTGTAAAATGTGTTTTGGTAACACTTTGCGGTAAGGGTACATGAATTATCATGAATTCATGCATGATTTCATTCATGATTCATGCATTACTTCATCTCTGAATATCTAATGACTCATCAGGTATTAGCATGAATTCATTGTTTAATGACCTCCTGCTGAAATAGCAGATGATCTTAAGCATTAATTACTCTGGGTACATCATCATGAGTCATGACTAATTACACATGATCATGATGTTTTTGTTCAAAAGAATTTGATATAATTTGATATAATAAAAGTACTTATTTAGCCTACTTTGGCCTAGTTCCTCATATCTATCCCATACATCAACTAAATTTTACCAATTTAACCATGTTTAGTTGAGGGGGCACAAATATGATGAATTCATCATGATCATGCTAATTAATCATGACTCATGCTAATTAATCATGACTCATGATGATGTACCCAGAGTAACTAATACTTAAGATCATGTGCTATTTCAGCAGGTCATTAATGACAAACAATGAATTCATGTTAATTCCTGATAACTCATTAGACTTTCAGAGATGAAGTAATGCATGAATCATGAATTTATCATGAATGATTTCATGCATGAATTCATGATAATTCATGTACCCTTACCGCAAAGTGTTACCTGTGTTTTTTGTCAGTCAAAACCCTCTTTTCTTACCACTACTAACTGCCACCTGTGAATCTTACACCTACAGTATACCTAGTATAGATGTGTATAGGCCTACTTTCTCCCCTGCTTACGTTGCATTCTTTAAGTTTGCTGATTGGCTTGGGTTCAGTGTGGTCATAACAAGGTAAATGATCCCGGAATCCTTCATATGACAAGGAACCTTTATGAAGAGAAGTGTCCACTGAGGGTCTGGTTATGCATGTAATGGTTTAACTGTACACGATACAGGAAGCTTAAAGGAAGCTCATAAACACCTGGGCATTATTTTTCTGTTGCAGGCCTGCCTACTCTTTGGAGAACAGAACTTTGTTGACCTAGCCTACTTTTAATTAACATTTTTTTCAGCATTTTCTGTTGTTTCATTCTGTTTTTGAAGTGTAAAGGAAAATCCACGCGGCCACCAGAGGTTTAATTAGATAGGCCAATGTTAATGGGTTTACTCAAAATGTTTCAGTGTGCAATACACTTTTGGCAACAATATGCCACATAAAAAGAAACAGTATGGGTTTATAATAATTCATCTGGTGTATATTTAGCATCACTCAACCTTGACCGCAAGATATGTACATGCATTATACTGAATGTAATTCATTGTACGTATGCAAGGGGCAATTGCTTTCATAGTTATCTTTCTTTCCTCTATAATGAGTTGTCAGGCAGCCAACATTGTTGTTTGTGTGTGGATGTTACAACAGACCTTTGGGGGATCTAGGGCATAAGAAAACATGGTGCTAAAGCAGATCTCACAAGGGTAAAGGAATTTGGAATTTGACAGATGTTAAAACCTTTGTGTGTGTGTGTGTGTGTGTGTGTGTGTGTGTGTGTGTGTGTGTGTGTGTGTGTGTGTGTGTGTGTGTGTGTGTGTGTGTGTGTGTGTGTGTTTGTCTTGCCGTAAGTAGTTATTGATCTCTGGACATCTCTGTTGTTGTAAAGCATATTTTAGAGGTACTACTGTCATTTCTTCTTCTTCTTCTTCTTCTTCTTCTTCTTCTTCTTCTTCTTCTTCTTCTTCTTCTTCTTCTTCTGCACCCCTTGCAATGTTAGGTAGTGTTTTTTTAGGTGCCTTAGTCATGCTATGTGTCAGTGAACAGACCAGAGATCTTTAATAAATACTGCATCATGTCCTCAAATAACCTGACAAGGAATAAGTTGTTTGTCCCCGAGGAGAATCCCTTAGAAACATAGAGACTGCATTATTAAATGCTATGTGACCTTTCAATGTTGTTTTTTTAATGCTTGGGTAAATCCACCAGTTATTAGTTGGATGGATAAAATTGTACCATGCACATTGAAACTAATGCATTTAGAATTATTATTTGTGATCAACAGCTGCCCAAAGAAAAAAAACTTTATTCCCCAGCTACCCATGAACTCTAATTGGCTCCCTGATTAAAAAAATAATAAAAAAATATGCACTACTAGAACCCTACATAGCAAGAATCAATATACAATACTGTGGCTGAATTTCATATCATAACATTGCCGTAGGAGAATTTTCTGAAAAACTGAAAGTGTCTGTATTTTGATTTGTTTTTATTTCATGAGATGACTTTCCCTAAAATAATAAAAAATAATTTTAAAAGATATGGAATGAAGTGGCACAATCAGAATTGTTTTCTTTTTAAATTATTTTTCTTTTGATCTATCTATCTATCTATCTATCTATCTATCTACAAAGTATCTACTCTGTCTATTTGTCTGGTTTACTTTATGATCCCATTTATTCCAGTGCTGACCTATAGTATGTGCACATATAGAGACATATAGAGAACCCTGCTGGCGACAGTCATAGAGCGATGTGTGACACAGTTTGCGTGAGTCCTTCTGAAACATGACATTTTCCTCCACCTTAGATACTGTAGGCTGTTGACTGACTGGATCTCACCGAGATCTTCTCTCTCTACCATGGGCATCTGCTTGGTGACGACCGACCTGACAGCGCGTTAGTTCTCTCCTAAATGACACTTCCACTTTATGACTACGCAGAGCAGTCTGTGTCTCACTCGGAGCCCCTCCCCCTCCCCACGGAACTGGTCTTCGGTGACCTCCCTCAACAGTAGTGTGCAGCCAGCGATGGCACCTCTCTGTTAGTCTTGGTGTCTTGCCAGCAGGCAGCAATGAGTGAAGCGGCGCCTGTCAAGGGGAATGAAGGAAACTCAGCTCTAGCTGCATGGTGACGGTCGAGGCACGATTACGGGAGAAGACACTGACACACTACAACTGACAAAGGTGTTAAAAACAAGCTCGTGCTCGGGCCGTTAAAGGGGCACAGAAATGTCAATTTGTTTCGGAGGACTCAACAAACTATGACAGAGCCCAAGGAGCTTTTTCAGTTTGTTTGTGTGTTTTGTCTTGTGTTTTTATTATTACTATCATATATATATATATATATATAGGTTGTGTTGTTTTCTAGGGTTTATGTAGTGAATACCAGGAGGGTAAACTTGATGTCAAATGTCAAGAGGTCTCTTCAGGGAGGACTCCAAGGGCAGCATGTCAGCGCAATGAAAAACTTTTTTAGAAGGACAAGGCACTTGATCCAAGACCAAATAAAGTTTCTATTCTGAAAGGCAACCAATATTACTGTATTGTTTGAATGACTAGAACACTGATCCATCTTGACACATTTTTTTTCCCCTGTACATTTTAGTATCAATGTGTTTGTTGTTTCAAAATATGTGCTTTTGTCCTCAACTTTCCTTGTACAAAACTTTTTTATTCTGATACCATTGAACCTTCCTGAAGTCAAAGTGAAAACTGAGTTCTCCACTGAGACTTTGGCTTTTCAGGAACTTTTATAAATTTGCTAATATACACTACCTATCATATATATATATATATATTGCAGAATGGTCCCCAGGCAGCTAAGTCATATGGGCTATAAACCGTGAAACTTCCTCTTCATTAGTGTGGCATGCAGTACATAAGATGGAATGCACTCGCTGCACGCTCTGTCCTTGTTTTTCTCATGTTTATAATATGGTTTGCACCCTGTTGATATTATTATTTATTTTTGTTGTTTATTAAGGTCGTTGTGATGAGACCTTTCATTTCTAAGCAAAGTGCCAATTTGTATGCACCATGAGGCCAGTTATTCAACCTTATCATCATAGATGTCGTCTCATGCATGTCAATAACTGTCATAAGAAATAAGCAAAGGTGTTTCATCCCAACTTGATTCCCTTCTTTTCATTCATGTTTGTGCTTGCCCAGATACGGCATAGTATCTGTTCTTGACTATGTTGTGCAAATGGAGTAGATTAATCTTCCCCTGAGAAGCAGTCTTCCCCATAGTAGTCTATTCCCTTACCTGTGTTATATGTTTGTTTTCCGTCTATCCAGCAAATCTCTCCAGGGGAGGGAGAGGAAATGTACATCTTTACACATTCCTCACAGTCATGAGACATACAGAGGCATATTAAATGGCATCATTTCAAATGTGTCGCATGTTTTTCCAACCTAGATTGGAAATCGGGGCAGAGAGTAAAGTAAAGAGAGAGAGAGAGAGAGAGAGAGAGAGAGAGAGGAAAAAGGAAAATATCGGTTCCACCTGCCAGCTCTGGCTTGCGGCTGAAAGCAATTCTGTTCCACCCCTTGAAACCAATCCCAAGCCACAATATCGACTTATTTATTTATTTGCACCGTTTTTCTGCGACCACCAACATGTGTTCAATGGCTCCACTCCAGCAGCTGGGGAGCACAATAGTCCCCCCCGATGGGCGAACTCACATTGTACTCTGGGCCCCGACTCCCACCCCATCCCCACCCCACCACATATTCTACCACAGCCAGGGCAGCATGCTCAGGATGCAGCAGCCAAAGTGGACTAGGACATCCACCACCACCACAGCAGGAGACAGAGAGGAAGTATACCTGGGAAATGAACCTGCATTGGGGTGAATAGAAAGAATAATTTATTTAATTAATTATTTATTCATTGCCCAATTTTTATGAATTCACTATGAGTTGTTTTATAATGACTTCAGATTTTGTTTTAACATTATTTACATAAATTTAGTGTTTTTTATTTGAATCTGTGATAAGGTTTCTCTGCTCTTTAAACAAGGTGGAGATTACTTTTTTAGTGTAATTTCATGCACTGCCGGTGTCCTTCTAGCCCTAAAGACACGCACCTCACATTTCACTGTTACCTCAGCTGCCAGGAGAATCATTTTGCATGGTGTTGCACCAGGTAATCAAACTCATGCAGTTTGAGTTTGTTTGAGATGTACTGTATTGCAGGTGTGTGTGAACAAGCACTGGGAATTTAATCTAAACCCTTGTGTAAGACTAAAAATAAAAATAAAAAAAGCTACACATACTTAACCGTGTGGCCTCAGGGAAGAGACATGCAGGAGTTCTTTGTGAGAGAGCCTGTGCTGGTCCTGTCCTGTGTTGTGTTGTGAAATGCAGCAGGTTGTATTCAGTGGTTTGATAAAAGGCTTAATTAACACCACATCTCCCCAAACACAAACACAGCACACCACCTTAGGAGAGCTCCCCCACCGGGGAATAATTAGAGGCCCTTTCTATAACAGGATACTAGACACATATGCGTGTGTGTGTGTGTGTGTGTGTGTGTGTGTGTGTGTGTGTGTGTGTGTGTGTGTTTGTAGGCTTGCAAGTTGAAGATAAGGTGTCTGGCCACACACACACACACACGCTCACAAACCATCATATAGCCTACTGTATGCCAGACCCACACTGCAAGTACTGGCATTATCACACACACACACACACACACACACACACACACACACACACACACACACACACACACACACACACACAGGCATACAGACCAAAATGATTTATTTTTATGAATGTTTTAAAAGAAAACATAAAATATGACAGTATTACAACAATGATTAGAGGTCAAGGCTCTCTCCATGCCTACCCGATAAGGACCGCCATGACCGCCTGTCAAAATTACATTCCTGAGGAAGACAAGTAATTATTTCTTGCTGCTACACACTTTGGAAATGCTACTGCTAAGCCCTAAATCAGATAATGAATCAAATGAAGAGAGATTAAGGGACATTGTATGCAATGATGTTCTTTCATCTATGTTGCCTACATTAAGCTTGTTTAATATGCTGGACTGCCTTTTTTTTACCATGATAACTCTGCAATTTGCTGTTTTTCATGACCAAAGGTGCCTGACATGGTAACGGAAATGGTGTTGTTCTTTGCCTGTGAGTGGTATAATGGCAAATGGGGTCTCTGTTGAAGAAACACTACGTTACAGTAACAACAGATTCCATTTTATAAGTTTCAACTTCGGAAAGGATTGTTTGTGTTCTTGAGGAATTACCTTTTTTGTACTCTTCTTTTCATGTCACTGAAATAAAAACTGTATTCCAAGTGTCTTGTCACACATGGCATTCAAAGATGATGACATGCTAAGGATTTTAAAGACTTGGGCAGTATCTGAAATCGCATACGTCTATCTGTGCACTGCAATATAGTCCACAGTGTGCACTGACAGTGTACAATTTGAACATTCAGTGTTTTTCCAAATTGATCACCGCTTTGCAACACTAAGCAGAGGTGATGGACATAACTGTTGTTTAAATCACCAACTCAAACAAAGATTCAGATTGATGAGTGCAGTTTTGGTTGTCAGTGTACGCAACATGCGCTTAAGCACAGTATTTGAAGAGTTCAAAAGAAACTAATTTGAAACACAGCCTTGGAGAACTGCTTGGAACTTGGGTTGTGTTTATTTTCTACAGGATTTATTTTGTGTGACAAGTGAAAGTTCATTGAGAGTCTGTGATCATGGATAATCCTCTAGTCATGCACACTCACCATGTGATTAGCCTACTTACGAGCACATGGAAGAGAAAAAGCATAAAAGTTACCAACTTAAAGAAATGATTCAGAATGATTCTTTGACACCACAGATTACTGTATGTAGTGTAAGAACAAGTTTGGTACAACATAAACCAAAATAGCAAAACGGCACCATTGCAATCTAATGAGGGCAAGAAAGTTTTGTTTCCCAGTGCCTTCATCAGTTAGCCTCTGCTAGCAGTTATCAAATCCGGTCTACATATGATGAAATATTGTTGTTCTTACAGCATACCCACCAACAGCACTCAGGAGGGTTGATTCATACAAGTTGATTCACACCAGAGGATCGTTGCAGTAGTTGTAATTCATCTGCATAGTTTTAGTTTTTTATTCCCGTGAAAAGTCAAGTGATAGTCCTGTAATGTACTAACTGCCTCTCTCTCTCTCTCTCTCTCTCTCTCTCTCTCTCTCTCTCTCTCTCTCTCTCTCTCTCTCACTTGAATTGGCTTCAACAGTGTGCTCAGATCAGGACAATGACTATACTCCTCAGAATTCAACAGGCTTTCATGCCAATCCAACAGCTTATTCTATGTGGGAGGGATGTTTGTTTATTTGATTGTATTGTGTGTGTGTGTGTGTGTGTGTGTGTGTGTGTGTGTGTGTGTGTGTGTGTGTGTGTGTGAGCGCGCATGCATCATAAAGG
>JAODXP020000021.1:27144423-27234423 GCA_027497455.2 Sardinella longiceps | reverse complement strand
AAACCATTTCATGGGTTTGAGCAGGTAAATACTATGTGACAAGCGGGTGGCCAAAACATGACCAATATGTAGCAGCGGACAGCCATACTCTATATATAAATTACTTATCAAATTGGAGAGAGAGAGAGAGAGAGAGAGAGAGAGAGAGAGAGATCTTCATGGTGCATTTGTATAATTGACCCTTTGTTGAAGTACAGTAGAAAGCTTTCTCTTCTCGCCAGCCTTACCCTCATACATTTTAAATTCTACTCTGGTGTGGCCATATAATAGCTCTTAGCTGAGTTTATACATGTACAATAACATTGTTCTTAAACAACAATGGTGGTGTGAACGTGTGTGTGAATGTGTATGTTTGTGTGTATGTATGTGTGTGACAGCTCTCAACACCTTAACCAATTTTGCTTTTGGGAATCCATACCAAGATCGTTGTACTATATAGCCAAAGCATCTGACCATGTTTAGAAAGTTATATAAAACTGCAAAGGAATCTCTCTCTCTCTCTCTCTCTGTGAGGTTAGGATGCTAGTAGCTAATAGCCAATTGTGGGTTTGAATCCCATTTCAATGTGTCCCTAACATGTAGGAGATTGACAGAGATGGCAAGGGCTGTGATTGGTCTAATTTGTCTGACCCTTTTGTAACAGTAAGCAGCCCTGTAGACCTACTTTCACACGAAAATAGTACCTCCACCAAACAGGTTAACTTCTTTTAAATTGAGGTTGAGTGTTTCTTTTAGGTTTTCAACTCTTGCTTAAGTATGCGTGAGATAATGTCTTGGTGGGCACATCATCGGAGATCTACACCTCCACCTTGCCATTATTTCTGTAGAACCGGTCACCTCGTCGGCCGTTATCCCTTACATATTCCGGCCATTAGTTGCTCTCTAGGAGACAGACTAATTGATAGTTGACAAATGAAAGTCGCTTTGGATGAAAGTGTCGGCCAAATGTAAATGTTTCTCTGTCAGGGTTGGTTGACCTTGACCAGTTTGCACTCTTTTGACCAGAACAGCAAAATACATTTATTTGTACCAAAAGTAGACTTTTAATATTTTTGCTCTCTCCCTCTCTCTCTCAAAAAAAAAAAAAAAAAAAAAAAATTAGCAACAGCATTGTAGGAGAAGAACAATGGCATGCTTCTTGCCTCTTTGGGAGCGACCTGCTGGCCCTTTTTTTATTGATGTCTAACACTTACACTCTATAATAATGATGTGTAACACTTACACTCTATAATAAATTACTCATATTCCTCTCTGCTATGTGAGATGCAAATTCCTAGCCTGGCACGCCCTCCCAGTGACAACACCTTCGGCGTTGCTGTCGCTGGTCTGGCCAGCTACTGATTTAAACAGTGTTTATTCCACAAAAATCTGGAATTCCAACCCCTTGGTTGGGAACCAATCAACTTTGAGCAGCTCCAACGGCTCTCAGTCCTGTTAGCAAGCAGTTCCCTTCACGTCAAATACATGTACATCAGAGGAAAGAGTGGTGTGATTGGTTTTGCTTCGGCACAGCATTTTCTGACATCGACCAAGGCATTTGTGGGAGGCGGGTCAACCATGCTCTTCGAGAAACGTTTGTTGTACAGGCAATGGCAATCAGGCTAGCAAATTCCAGCAAGTGAAAAGTGAAAAGCATCTTTGTGTCGCCTGCTTTACAATAAGTGGATGGATGTCAAGCAGTTTGGTACACAAAAAGATTTTGTCTGTTTTTTTTTTTTTTTTACCAGAGGCCTCCCTGATAATTGCCAGTCCCTCTTTCAGCTTTTAATTTTTGACCTGTTCTTCTATTTGGCCTGTCAGAATCTACAAGGCTCAATTACAGACTAAAATATGAACAGATACAGATAGAGAGGGTTTACACAGACAGACACAGAGAGAGAGAGAGAGAGAGAGAGAGAGAGAGAGAGAGAGAGAGAGAGAGAGAGAGAGTAAAACTGTTCCTTTCAAACCGCTAATTCATCACCCTGTAATTTCTTCTCCATTGCATACACACACTTTACAGCATAAAGAAGGCAAAACCTTGGAAACACTAATCATTAATTTCGGTATTCATTGCTACACACCTGTTAAAAAAAAAGCACACAAGGGCCTGCTTCTATTACGGTTAGAAGGTAAACGAAGAAATCTGCTCATTAAATTGGGTCGCAAATGAAAAATGAATAGCTACAGATTTGCCAGAGGTTGTCTATCCTTGAAAACTGCAACATGGGACTACGATTCAGAAGACAAGCACAAAGAACTCTTCTATGGCAGCATGAAGTGGATAATTTTATTAACATGGAGCATCTAGGGTGTGATGCAGTGAATGCAATGATTTACTGGAGGAAAAGTCAATGCCATGAATAACCAATGCTAATTGTATGACAGTGATACTTAAACAATCCAGGAACTGAATAAAATAGCTTGTCTCATTTATTTTCTGTTTATATGTCTGTTTATTTGAACCGAGAGCTTGGATAATTGACACATGATCATCCAATAAAATGCAAATGTGTCTGCAGACCACTCTCTGTCAGTGGTGATATCAATTAGAGGATTTCAGCTTCATGGGACTCCTGTGCATATATCCTGTGCATATAAACATGGTCTAGGAGCTGCAGCTGTCCTTTGCCTGCTCTACATATTGTAAACATGCTGAAGGCTCCTGAAATGAGATTGCCTGACTCACATACCCCAAGCCAAGTTACTGATTAAAAAATCCTTTTACAAGCTAGTGGGTGTGTGTTGAGGTGTGATCTGACCTGAAATCAGTGTGTGGTTGTGACAGCACTGAGGAATGCAATGTGCTTTTTCTGTATAAGCAGATGTCTATAATGCTGTCCAATCCACTAAGAGAAATACAGTTTTTATTCCTTGATTAAAAGTTTTTTTTTTTTTTTTACTTTAATTCAAATTGAATGTTAATATAAAAATACGTTTTTATTTAAATTAAAATAAAAACTTTCACATGAGTGGTAAAAACATTATGCCTGAACTATCTAGAGAAATAAATAACACCATAACACAGCATTGCAAGAAATGTTTGGCAAATGCAATGGTTTGTAATGGTTTTTTAGCCTACATATTTTTCATATTGAGCGTTGTTGCTTTAAACCCCTGGTACAAAAGGCCAGTGGTAAGATATCATTACACATGCCCTTACACCACACACCAGAGGAATGGACAGAACCACAAGCAGCTCAGACTTAAGAAAATTGCTCTGGACACAAACAATCAATAGCTCTCGAAAATGAAGCTTTGGGAGGATCTGTCTGTGCAAATAAAGGTGGCACCATCTCAAACAAATAGCCTCAACAGACAACCCTCTCTCCATCTGGCCTCCTGAACTAAAGACTGAGGTTTTTCCTTCCATTCCTTTCCTTTTTTCCTATTTTCTTTTGTTTTCATTAGGGTGTTCTAGTCATCTCTGTAGATTGCATTGTTGCTGATTATGAGTGCAGTGCTCTGAAAATTGGATGGTTGAGTCTGTGGCAGACTACAATTAGATTTAGTCCAACACTCCGACGGAACTTTGTGGAGTCACATTAGGAACCAGTTCAATAGTCCCTCACTGGACAATGACTGCCGTCTAAATGGATTCCAGATTGAGATAGCCACAGCGGAGGTGTACTTCCTCAAATTGTATTGTGTGTGTGTGTGTGTGTGTGTGTGTGTGTGTGTGTGTGTAACAGAGAGAAGTTACTGTGAACTTCTTTGTTTGTCACAGTATGTGTATGTGTGTGTATTTGTAAATCTGTGTGTTTAACTGTTTAGTTAGGAATGTGTATTGTATTTGTATGTCTGTGTGTGTGTGCGTGCGTGTGAGTATGTGTATGTGCAAGTGTGAATGTGTGTGTGTGTGTGTGCATGCGTGAATATATCTGTGTGTGTGTGTGTGTGTGTATGTGTGTGTGTGTGTGTGTGTGTGTGTGTGTGCCAGGGCCATTCCATTTCTCTCTGCCACTGGTCCCAGACTGCCTCCGTCAGGTGGAGCTGGCCAAAATAAACATCTAAGAGGCTCGGAACAAGACACAGGGAGGCGGTGACGAGGCGTCAGTGAAGGATGGTGCAGTGTGCCGCTGTCAGGACTGTACACCAGATAAGAGAGACAGGGAACGGATGGGGAGGCAGAGAGGAGAGAGAGAGAGAGAGAGAGAGAGAGAGAGAGAGAGAGAGAGAGAGAGAGAGAGAGAGAGGGAGAAGAGAGAGAGACAGACAGAAAGGAAGATAAAATAGTGGGGAAGAAAGAGAGAGAGAGAGAGAGAGAGAGAGAGAGAGAGAGAGAGAGAGAGAGAGAGAGATGGGAGGCAAGAGCCTAGTTTCAAACACCAAAAACAAAAGATAGAAAAAGGAACGCCTACACAAGCTCCTCTATCTTATGTGACAGCAATAATGAAGAAATGTGTTGGAGGAAGCCTATGTCCCTGGTATTAGTGTGTGTGTGTGTGTGTGTGTGTGTGTGTGTGTGTGTGTGCGTGTGTATGTGCGTGCGTGCGTGCGTGCGTGCCTGTGTTTGTCAGTATTTGTTTGCGTTGGTGTGTGTAATTGTGAGTGTGTGCATGTGTGTGTGTGAGGTGTGTGTGTGTATGTGTTGGAGTGTGTAGTGAGAGAGACTTGTGAGTGTCTGCAACTGTGTGTGTGTGTGTGTGTGTAGTAAGAGAGGAGAGAGAGAGAGAGAGAGAGAGAGAGAACGAGAGATTCCCTGATGGAGCAGACAGCTGATGCCCAACAGTGGGGAAAAGAACAAGATAACAAGAAGTGGGGGAGGAAAGAGACAGAGGAGAAGAAAGCAAGAGAGAAAGTACGAAACGAATCACAGCACGCTACAGACACACTCGCTCTCTTTTAGCACGTCGCTCTTATCAACCCCTGGATGACAGTGTTGTGGTCGTCGAATTTTTGATACTGTCAGACAGAAAAGAGATGGCAGGCCGGAGCAGGGGGACCGGGGGTGTAGTGTAGAAGCATGAAGATGGATTCATCTGTCCACTCATGGAGACACATAGCCAAACCCAGTCCAGTCATCATGTGTCCAGCCACCGCCAGCTCCCATCATGCACTCCTGCTTGAGCACTATGACTTTAACCATCAGATCACCAATCATATCAAAATGTGAATTCAGTGTAAATGGATACATCTGTATGGATCAATTTAGTCACATAGACAAACACAAACTTTCTTGGCTTTTTGGCATGCATATATCCTCTAACATTTACCCCCAATATTGTAATGTTATATTACTTAAACATATTGCCTACCTTCTTGAAGGGAAAGCAAAGTTCCTAACCCATACACTACAAATCTAAGCATGTTTACTAGTGTGAGGTAGATTATACATCCATATGTATTGTGGCCTCTCTTGCATGCCCAATGAACTTGCATGCCCCAAAGAAAGAAAAGCTCCACACAGCTGCTCCCAGATTATTGTATAATGTTCCGACCAAGATTGTTGATCTTTGTCAGGTGTCCTCAGGGTGCAGAGCTATTCTTTCTTTTGCTACATGTACTGTACACACATTATTTTGAATACTTTGTAACCCCTAGTAATGATTACAATACTTCATGCAGACTTGTATCAAATGCGTGTATGGCTCTGCTGAATGAGGAGTTGTTGTGAAGAGTTCTGATGCAAACAGATGATAGAGATTACTTGGAAGTTATGATTTAAACTAGAAAAGCACTCAGAGAGTGCAGACCTCCACCAAGGCAATGTGGTCACACACACACACACACACAATATAAATTCCAGATGGTGTTGTGGATCACCGATCGGCACCAAAAAATCAAATCAGTCCTTACTTGTCCCAAAATAGACGTTGTCCAAAAATGTCATCCAAATCCGTGCAGTACTTCTCGAGTTATGCTGTACACAAGACTTGAGGACATAGGGGACTGCTTCTGAACCCTTCATATGTCCTTCTTGTCCTGACATCATGTGAAGTGCACTTTGAATAAGGAGAGATGTCCCATGAGGAGATGGCCCTGGTGATTATATAATCATATGCTGTTTCACGCATGCCTGGCATGCTCACCCGTGGATAGATAGGCGCTATGGATTGGTGTTGTTCTCTTGCGCTCTCCTGTGTGAGTGAGGCGTGAATACAATCCTGCAGCGTATCGATCTGGAGCTCTTGTGCAATAAACAAGATGACTGGCCGGGGATACACCTGAGGATCTGCTGCCTATCTGGAGGAATGAAGTATGAGGGGTGATTGAATGTGTTCATATCTGTTTCTAAGTATGTTTGTGTGTGTCTGTGTCTGTGTGGCAGGGGTGTGACTGTGTTGTGTGTGAGTTTATGTGAGACGGTGTGTGGGTTTGTGACTGTGTTGTGTGTGTGTGTGTGTGTGTGTGTGTGTGTGTGTGTGTGTGTGTGTGTGTGTGTGTATGTGTGTGTGTGTCACTGTGAGTGTGTGTGTGTCAGGTGTGTGTGACGTGATTTTGTGTGTATTTGTATGTCACTGTGTGTGTATTTATGACTGTGTTCTGTGTGTCTGTGGTAGGGGTGTGACTGTGTTGTGTTTGTATGTGTATGTCTGTGTCTGCGTGGTATGGGTGTGAATGTGTGTGTGTGTGTGTGTGTGTGTGTGTGTGTGTGTGTGTGAGAGAGAGAGAGAGAGACACCCAACAACGTCTGGGGGGATTAAGAACTATAATGTGTTTGAAGGCATTTTCCCACTACCCTTCCAGCCTCCAGTCTGCACAGGCCTTGTCTCCTGGCCAAGCACTTGGCCCAGAAAGCTTCTCTCGCTTCCCAGTGGCAGCTGCAGTAGGAGGGGAGGGGAGCGGTTGGGTGGGGTGCTGGAGGTCCTGGAGCTGCTGAAGCTAACGTCAGAGCAGGGATGAGTATGGGTGTGAATGAGATGCGCTGGCCTTACTGCTCAGCTATGCTAATAGGTTGAACTGATTTAATCTTGACTCATTTATTAACTATTTATCATTGTGCCTGGCGGTGGTGTGAATGGTGTTTCTGCACATGCTGTGTACTGTGTGTGTTTTTCAGCCTGTGTGTTTGTGTCTATGCTTTTGCCTGCATGTGCAAGCGTGTGTGTGGGCAAATGAATGTGTGTGTGTGTGTGTGTGTGTGTGTGTGTGTGTGTGCGTGCATGCGTACGTGCGTGTGTGTGTGTGTGTGTGTGTGTGCGCCTGTCTATCTATATTTGTCTGCCTGCATGTGCAAGCATGTGTGTGGGCAAATGTATGTTGTGTGTGTGTGTGTGTGTGTGTGTGTGTGTGTGTGTGTGTGTGTGTGTGTGTGTGTGTGTGTGTGTGTGTGTCTACCTATATTAGTCTGCCAGCATGTGCAAGCACGTGTGTGGGCAAATGTATGTTTGTGTGTGTGTGTGTGTGTGTGTGTGTGTGTGTGTGTGTGTGTGTTTGACGGCATAAATTCCAAGGAGCAGATGCACAAACTCCGCCTTCTGCATCTGGTTTCATCAATCTCATTGGCGTTCACAAGGTCTTGGGCAGACCAGTGATGAGGAACTCTTGCCTGCCTGCTCTCGATGCCACTGCAGTGTTTTTTTTTTTTTTTTTTTTTTGTCAATTTAAGCAACCGATTGAGAGGTTTACCTCAGACAGATTAAAGAAAACAAGCCAGATCATGGTTGCAATTGAGCTAGTGTCAGTACTTGTGAAGGATGGGGTACCATGTAAATAGATTTAGCTTAACCTTGGCTTAACCTATAAATCATTGAATGTCATATACTAGTTTTAAAAGACAAGAGCTGCTGTGTGTGTGTGTGTGTGTGTGTGTGTGTGTGTGTGTGTGTGTGTGTGTGTGTGTGTGTGTGTGTGTGTGTGTGTGTGTTCATGTGTGTGTCAATACAAGAGATAGAGCAAGAGAGAGAGAGAGAGAGAGAGAGAGAGAGAGAGAGAGAGAGAGAGAGAGATTGTACATCTACATAAAAAGGACTTACATTTGTGCAGTCTGATATTACAAATCTATCTTGTGGTGTGCGGTGAAATGGTTTTATTATGTTTAACTGTGAAACATGTCCTATATAAGATGCTCATTTGCAAACGTCTGTGCCTGTGGGGCAAAATAGCTTTTCTTCTCTGTGATTGCAGCAGCATTAGCTGAGTGTAATCGTCTCTCTTGTGATTATGAAGTCTGTAGCCTAAATCTGCTATCCTCTGAAATTTAATTATTCTTTGCTTGATCAAATTCAAAAGCGAAATGAAAATGGTGTGGCTAGGAGAGGCTTGGCTACTGTCATGAAAGTGTCGATCTAATACAGATCTTTGAAATCCCAAGTAGAACTGTAAAAGTTATACTGCATATGGTAAAA
The DNA here is from genome assembly GCA_027497455.2 of Sardinella longiceps. Taxonomy (NCBI): domain Eukaryota; kingdom Metazoa; phylum Chordata; class Actinopteri; order Clupeiformes; family Clupeidae; genus Sardinella; species Sardinella longiceps. The sequence continues at coordinate 27,226,153 of JAODXP020000021.1, read as the reverse complement.
ATAAATGACTGCATGATTGCTTTAATAGCATTTTACATTTTCACATTTTATGTAAAAACATTCCTTTAACAACTCCTAATGACAGCCATAGCCAAGAACTTTATATCTCGGTTATATTGTCACGACATTGCAACCACTGAATTGTTGCTGTATGTCTGGAGGTATCTGCCAAACCATATGAGTTTGATGATGGATGCTGTACCAGTTTGTCAAAACTCCAAATCTTTTTTCCCCCCACAGCTCTTTGATGGACAGAGTAGTTTCATTTTGACATACTACCTCCCAGTCCTTACTCCATGCTGTCATCCATCAACACTAACAAAAAAAGGAAAGAGTAAGCTAGGCAAAGGCAGATCAAATTTGTCCACAGTTATTTTTCTTAAGAAAGTTGTCTAAAACTATTTGCAAAATTGAGAGTCAAGCTATGGTAAATATTCAGTTGGTGCTACTCATACATTCGAGAATTTCTTAAAAGCTAACCTCAGCCTGAAAACCTATATGTTGATTTGCCAATTTCAATGAATCGTATATACTGTAATATATTTACATAATATATTTAGAAACATTGTTGTATAGGAACCGATGTAAACCCATAGACCCATGTAAATGTGTCAGAATTAGTCAAATTACTATACTTATCATCTTCATCTCTATAATGTATGATACATTAAAATGCAATGAATGGAACCGCAAGTAATATGCATGTAAAGATGTGGGTAGCAGAGTGCTACCAATATGACTCTACCAAAAAAGATCAGTAGGTTACCTACAATTATCCTTACACTGAACAGCAACTCTGCACTACCTAACAACAACCTTTAACATCCATCAATGGACTTAACCTGTGCAGTGCAGTGGCAACCTTGAAAGAAGCAAGTGTCTAAAAATCCCTGGGCTATTATTTGTAATGAAAAGGCGCAATTACATCCAGACCAAGGGTGAGAAGAGTGGAACATTCTGTATTGAAAGCAAGGATTCCATAAGGGATCCTTTTATCTCCCGCAGCACTGAGGCATAGCTATGAGATACTATGGAGCATGTGAGGCTAGTCTACGTGTACAGAGACAGTTTATCAGAATAGGCCTAATTAAATCACTGGATAGCCTCCAGTACATGCTTGCTGGGTTTGGTATGTTTCCTGCAGGCCATTCAGAAAGGTTCACTCATCTCTCTCTCTCCCCTCCACCTCCTCCACTCCTCCTTCCCCACATCCACATATTCTTCCCTGTCTTTTCAATTTCTTATTTCTCCGTCTTAGCCTACCTGGTGTGACCCTGCCCGGGGTACTTGCAAGCTGCTGAAATGCGTCTGGAGGAGGAGGAGAGTGGTGTGTATTTGTTTGTTTGTGTGTGTGTGTGGGGGGGTGGGGTGGGTTGGGTTGGGGGCGCTGGTTGTGTGAGTGTGTGTGTGTGTGTGTGTGTGTGTGTGTGTGTGTGTGTGTGTGCATGTGTGTATGGTTGGGGGGTGCTGGGCGGTGGCCAGGCTGGTAGGGGGTGCAAAGATCAAAGGTGGAGACTTGGGAGAAGAAGCGGTGATCCTCACAACACGGCGCAGTGGCCTGGGTCCTGGCCTCCTGTTCACAGCCAGATTAAGCCTGTTTGAAGTGAATGAGAAATTGGGTCTTCAGCAAGGCCCGGAAGAGGGGCAGGATATGGAGCAGATCTGACCTGGATCAGGTGTGTGTTCTCCAACTCATGTTTTAAAGGAATAGTCTACCTTTTTATTCACTGTCTCACCTGGAGTTACATATGTGGGTGAAAGCATTTTGGTCTCAGTGCTTGCGTTTTCCTAGTCCTGTAACTCCAATGTTAGCTTTAGCTTAGCATAGGCGCTGGAATCTAATGTTGCCAGTTGCTATCTGGCTATGTTACATTCCACTGCCTATGCTAAGCTAAAGCTAAAAAGAGCAGAAATTGAGGTTGCTTTTACCCACATATGTAAGACCAGGTAACCAGGGGTGAAAAGCCCAATTTCATAAAAGGGTGGACTATTCCTTCAACAGAAATTAGCCAAATAGACATTCAGCTGCCTGGATCACCCCATTTGGAATGTATCTAAGATACTGTAGCTAACGAAGAAGACATGTAATACACTCAAGTTGTACTCAACTTGTACTCAAGTCACACTCAGAGTTGATGAAGACTTGATAAGACCTGAATCAAATCTACCATTTATCAGATAGGCCTATCGGGGTCAGCTCTATGTTCCCACAGCCCTATGTTCCCACATTTGATAGGAATTTTTATTTTTCACATAATTTTTGGAAATAAGGCCCTATGTTCCCACAGCCCTATGTTCCCACGACCCTATGTTCCCACATTTCTTATGAAATTTGGGAAATTGGGCCATATGTTCCCACAGCCCCATGCTCTCACAGTACAAAGATTCTTTTTAAAATTAGACCCTATTTTTTCACAGCAATATGTTCCGATAAGGGCATGTTCACACCAACACAGGTAATATTTATCCAGTTAGCTCTTACGATCACATTAGAATGGAGGATTCTGAAACTGAAAACGATTCCAAAAATGATTGCTGAGGTCGATATAAAAAATGATAGCTGAGGTGGATGAATATAAAATCATTATGGAATGTGGATGCAAAACGTTCTGAAAACGAGAGTGGATGAAGATCGTTTTCATTGTGAATATGAATCTAGGCAGCACAGCATAATAGAACCTTAACTCTTACCCTAAACCTAACCCCACTACCTGGAAGGCACCATTGAGGGCAAATAATACCAAAGATCGAATCTTGCTTGAACTTATATAGGGGGTCTACCAGGCAGGGGTAGAAATGTGGGTTTATAGTACCTGACTTTGAAGAAAGAAAGACAACAAAATTTTTAGAAATATGAGAATATAGGGCTTTGGGAACATAGAGCTGTGGGAACATAGAGCTGTGGGAACATAGACACGCTCCCGGCCTATCTCATGTCTTAAAAGAGAATGTTAAACATTGTGAAGTGGGCACCTGCCTATTTCTTGCATAGAATGTTGTGAAAAAGTTGTGGTTGTGTCGTGTTACACCTTTTTTAAACAAGGAAATCAAGTTACAAGTTAAGGAGAAAGTAATCTACAGATGTATACAATTGTAACCAATTTGTACATTTTTGGCAAACCTCTAGGTGTCATTTAAGAAAACCAGGCGTTTTTTGACTGAAGTGCACATCTTTGAATATCATCTGAGGTGTCATGCTACTCAAGCATGGGGATTTGAAATAAATAGATAAATAAATAAGCAAACAAACAAACAGACAGACATAACATATTTATCAATTTCACATTGGCTTAGCAGATTCATGCATGATGAATATTCATTTCGGTGGTGTTAGGGTGATAATTATTCATCAAAGCTGACCTAAGCTGAGTGCTGGTATATTGCAAAGAGGTCAAACTGATAAAAATAATTTTTATTTATCAGAAGCGCAAACTGCACCATAATGATCCAGAGCTGACAATCTCTCATCACTTTATTTAGGCTACAGTAGGCCTAGTTGTGATATATATAAGGTATTCAACTAAACAGCACTGCTTTTCATTTTACTCCCATTGAAAAAAATATCTGAAAGAACTTTCAAATTTATAATGGTAAAATTATGCAACTCAAATTTAGTATTTCACAAAATAGTATTTTTTCTCAATAGTTGCTTTACATAATGAAGAATGACATAGCCTAATTTTCATTTAGGCCATCATGTAAAATGAAGTATACAATATAACAGTTATAAATTATATATATTTCAGTAGTTAATTTGAAGTTGGATAATAATAATCAGGAAGTTTCATGAATGAATAATGTCAAGTTACAGTTATTTCAGTAATTTAGAGAAAAGGGAAGCTTTTGCCTTATCCATCTCTTCCTTATACTTTTACACACACACACACACACACACACACACACACACACACACACACACACACACACACACCCTCATCCACACTGTTGTGGTCTCTGTGCCAAGTGCAGTTGGGCTGACAGCAGTGAATCACATACAGGCTTTACTGTGTAGTCTCTCCACTGCTGCAAACTTCTTGTCTTTGTAATTGAATTCTGGTTTGCTGTGACAGCTTCTCATTATAGTCTCATTAAGGTAGCGCGGGCCTACTTGTCACAATTACATCTAGGCTATCTGCTGAGGATATTCAAGGTATGTATTGTTCATAAATCCTATGAACTTTAACTCTCTCTCTCTCTCTCTCTCTCTCTCTCTCTCTCTCTCTCTCTCTCTCTCTCTCTCTCTCTCTCTCTCTCTCTCTCTCTCTCTTTCTCTCTATCTCTCATTTGCATCGAATAAACGCTTTTGGCTATATTCCTCTGTCAATGTAGACTCATTGTGTATGCCTGTATGATAATTAGGAAAAAAAAGCCAATACTGTAGAAACCCATAGCACACAGTGCAAGCGAAAAGTCAAGGTCATCCATGTTATACTTGTTTCTGGTGCACATGTGCTATGGTGAGCAGGTAAAACTTTCTGCTTTCTGCATCAGATTCTTTTTGGTTCACATCAGACCTGGAAAAAGCGGCCCGTTGAGCTATTTAATCTGTAACCATGAAGCCTTCTCAAAATAGAATGATTTCTCATTTAGCGGTGACTTAGATTATAGGCCTGATTTGTCAAATTTGTTGTATTCATGAATTACAAATCCCCCCTCCACCCTTTTAACCCTGCATGTTGATATGTCCTCTGAAGAAAGTGGGAGTACTGGATTGAAACTTGCCAATTTACCGGCATCAACCGGTTGACTGTTAACACCCGGCCCATTAGTCAAAATCTAAAATCCAATCTAGCCCTTCAGCCAAAATAATTGCCCACCCCTAGTTCACATGTAAAACTGCTTTTTCATGAGACTTAAGGAGACGTTCAAGTCTAACATGTTGTCATTGTTTATACATTGATAAAGTAGAATAAAATTGACAAACCATAAATTACTGTGCTGTAAATCTGATGGTGTGGATTTACACGTAAATATTTGTGTGTGTAATGGCGGATTTTGTAACTATAAGTAGTAATTCAGTATAGGGAGTCGTAGTGCTGTAGGGAGCTCCTTTGTGACACTTGGCAGTGTAAAGTGCATTACCCATTAAGTTTAGCCTATTAAGTGATTTATTGTACTATACTGTATGTACCGTACAGCTGTACTACATAAAGGCATTCCTTTCAGTATGTTAACACTGCTACTTTAAATGCTGCACACATCAAGCTTATTTTCAAGAACTAAATAATGTAGTGACAAAAAACAGTAATGGACCCACGGTACACTTAGAATAAATATATTCATAAAATAAATATGCCTTTGAAGGGCACAAAAGTTAAAAGCTGAAATTCAATTCTCTTTTCAGTATGGGATGTTTTTTATATGAACTTCAGACTAACGCACATTATTACAGTCTAAATCATATCGGAGGAATTGCAGTACTGTCGTCTGCAAGTCTGTCTGGTATTTGTACGCTGGGCGCCCACGCTGCTTTAGAGTATTTACAGTTGGTTTCTTCGGAGCACGCCATTAGAGAGTGCGCCGTCCTAAGATCCATCATGGTGACAGTCGTGTCCCACCCTGATCCCGTTAACAGATTATGTTTGCATCTGCACACATCTGTTTCTCCAGATACGTGACCAGCTCAGTTTAATCAGGAGGCCAGTGGGTGTCAAAGCTTGTCAAGGCAGACATTATTTCTTTCTCTTTTTTTATTAGTATTATCTCTCTCTTTTTTTGCCATCCCTCTCCCCCTCCCTCTCTTGAGGTGTTCATCATTTGAACTCACAGAGCCTGTTAAAAGTCAGATGAATCTCTATAAAAAGACTGATCTGTATCTTTGCATTGGATGCTCTCTAAAATGAGAAAGTGTGTGAGTGTGTGTGTGTGTGTGTGTGTGTGGGGGGGGGGGGGGGCTATTTGAACAGTAGTTGCAAACAAGGGGAATAAGGCACAAAAGGGGGGGTCAGAAAGTTGAGCTCAAGTCGGAGCCAACATCCCTGTGCTGTCTCTTCAGGTGACCTAGCCACAGACCTTTAATTTTTTATCTGTCTTCATTGAATCATCACTCACACTTCCAAGGGACTCTGAGCTGATTTTTTTAGCCGTTAAGAAGCTGCCTCAGAAAGCACCAGAAAAAGAAAAATCCCGCGAGCTACGTCCATCAGGGTTCTTTTCACATTCTTAAGCACTAAGGCTTTAGCCAGGCTCTTCAACCTAGGGTTCACAGGGAGTTCATTACCAGTGCAACAATAGATGTCAAGTAGCGTAGTCTTTTCCCCCTGCCCAAATGCCTTTAATGGATTTAAGAAGGCTTGTTTGGCTCCACCACCAATGTGTGTTTCATCCACACATCCAGCCATCCATTGCATGTGTGTTTAATGCACCTACACATACACACACGCTGTGCACACACCACAGAAGTATGGACACACACACACACACACACACACACACACACACACACACACACACACACACACACACACCATGCATAAATACACATACACACACCATGCATACATACACACACCACACACACACACACACACACACACACACACACACACACACACACACACACACACACAGAGAGAGAGGACTAAATGTCAAAGTAATCAGCATATGATACCTGTGTTTGCTATACCTAATTTGCTGTTGATGCTCTCTGGAACAACAAGTGAACAATTAGGTATGAAGAGGCCATCAGCCATCTGTCTGGACCTACTAAATTATTAGAAACTGATTGGTAACACATGCCTACACACACACACACACACACACACACACACACACACACACACACACACACACACACACACACACACATGCACAGTTATCCGACGCAGCCTTTTGAAGCGGAGGGAGAGGAGTGTGGTAATGGGACGTAATGAGATCTTTTTGACCGAGCGAAGTGCCTAGACGAGAGGGGGAGAGACAGAGAGAGAGGGAGAGAGAAGGGAAGAGAGGAGAGGGAGGAAAAAAAGGAGAGGAAGGGAGATGTAAAGTGTTTCCCATCTGGGGTAGTTGGAGGAGAAGGGGCTAAGATGAGCTAATGTCCCGTCTCTTTCTCTCTCTCTCATCTTCACGAGCGGAACGCATCAATCAGAAAAGGCTGTGACTTCGCCACTGAAGGCCTGGCCTGGGCCCAGATGACAAATGGGTGCCAATGAGCCATAGGAAGGCAGGAGAAATGCAAACTGCTGTCCTCAATATGCAACATTTCTCCTATTTCTTCTATTGTGCTGTTTGTGGTGACAGTGTTTGCAGAACAAGATGTACAATGAACTTCTAGAAAGCAAGGCGAAATAAAGTAGGAGTTTATATTTTATGAGCTGAATGTATCCATAACAAAAAATAAATATTGTATCTGCTTAAAGTTGGTGGTCTAAAGCACCTGAGCATGCAGGTGATTGATTAGCCTTATTGCATAAAAAACATCCAGTTTCCAATTAGTCTTTACAATGCCGATAACGAGGCTATATTCAGATACAAGAAATACACTGTAGTGTGTTCGGTTAAATATCTATGACTGTGGTGTCCAACCAGTCGATTGTGGTCGACCGGTTGATTGCCAGTGAAATACAAGTAGATTGTGAAACGTTCTAAGATAAAAAGGCCTGGACTTTAATTTCTCTTCGTCTTGGCTTTAACATATTGATATAAATACAGTCGACACAGCTGCTGCAAACTACTGCCTAACTTAACTTGAGTTGTTCTTGAGTTGTTCTTGAGTTTTCTTGTAAAGTACTGTAACATAAATAAACGTAATGTAAAACAAAGGTTTAATATGTGCCCGAATGTAAATCTTCTGCGGAGTGATGTAAGATGCATACGTCTAGTCAACTTCTTGTTAAGATTTAAAGAGCTCTGTAGTTGCTTCATAATATGACATTTTAACAGAGCTGATTGGACAAGATTAATGAGAGTACAAATAAATAATAATAATAAAAAAAAAACAGTCATATCGCAGTAGATTTGAAGCATGGGGCAGTGTGCAGAACTGCAGAAAAAAGTGCACCTGGGATGCGACTGCTTTAAATTATGTGGTTGATCTTTTTGACCCTGTCATTTCAAAAGTAGCACGCAAGCTGAAAAAGGTTGGGCACCTCTGATCTATAATGACATAAAGTGTAATCATAGTGTTTGAGGCACGTAGTGTAGAGCCTCCAGCTATCTAGTGCACTACACATGAACTTCTCTCTCTTTCCGTCCTGTTTCCTTTTTTCTATCAATCGCTCACCAATTTTAGGCTTTTTGAGCTGAATTTATTCTTTGCACAGAGAGATAGAGTGAAAGAGCGTGACAGTGAGCGAGACAGAGAGAGAAAGAGAGAGAGAGAATGCTAGAAAGAGACACATTGAGCAGGTGAGCTTTGAACAAGAGTGTGACTATGCACTCACAAAAATCCTTAGCTTTTCTGGGAGAGGCATAGAAACACCAATTTCTCCTTTGCACAGAGCAAGAGACAAACAGACAGACAGGCAGCAGACACACCTGTTGGAATTCCAGACTACTAACCGAAAGGACATATTCCAATGTTGGCATGCAGTTTCATATTCATTCATAGTAATGTGGTATGTTTCTTGCAGACAGATGCTATGGTTTTTGAAGGGCAAGGTCAGCTATTTCAGGCTGACTATATGGAGCCAAAGGTCAGTCTCCTAAAGCTGGTACACATGGGCCTCTTGGGTATGTGACATATTGACAGGGTTAGTGGATGGTTGGTTGGTGCAGGAAACTCAGGCTTTGGATCTAGGGAAGTGGGCGAGTGTTCTACCAATAATCATTGGAGTCGGCAGTATTTCACGGTTCATGCTGCTGCTGGCTTTGCAAAGGAATCCCATACTAAATGTTGAAAGTAGCGGTCTGTCTTCATGGCTTAACTTTGTCACAAACATTGTTTTTTTTTTGCCATAAACAGTGTGTAAGGGAAAGGGTTTGTGACAATTTTGCTATTTTCTGACATTAACTTGCTCTGTGTTATGAAATGAGGCTAACAATAAGCTAGAGTTTTCTAGGTTTTCTCAATGGCTGTAAGCATGCCCCAAAGTATGGCATCCAAAGAGATGCAAGATCTGCCCAGTTCTCAAACTGTATAAGAATAAGATACTAACCTTGTACTAACTCAGTATTCCATTCCATCAGGTTTACTCTGTTCCTAATAAACATGCACCCAACACCACGTGGACATAACAACTTAAAACATAAAATAATTACAAAGCTTGACTTTCCCTGGAGCAGGATCACTAATGAGCACATCAGGCCAAGCAACTGATGGGGACAGGGGCAAGGACCATTCTCCCCCAATTGGTGGGAAATGTCATTTATTAATTAGTGATCTTTTCTATTTACTGTTATTTCAATTACATTTTATTTTTATTGTAAGAATTACTTACAGCAACACAGTCAATGACAATAGTCACATAACTCCACTCAGTCCCTGACACAAAGCCATAATGTCTCTTCTTCTCCAGAAGGGATTTGTTATTCCAAAAAAAGAAAAGAAAAAAAAAGAAGCTTGCTGCATGTTAAACTGTTAATTACAATCCTGTTTATCAACCTAAATAAATGAGTCGAGATTTTAAATCCATTAAACAATAATTTATTTTCATTTAATTGTTAGCTCTCCATCTTCAATTTAGTTAATTAAACACCAGCAGCTGGCAACATAACAAACGCTGATTGCCAGGATTAACCAATCAGAATCCAGCAATCTGTTGAGCCATGTCATAAATGTCTGTTATTGCACCCTCACGTCTATTATGTGTCTGACTCCACAGCACATTTGGGCGATGGCTGATCTCTCTGTGCTGATCAATGAGGGTGAGGACTCCGCTGCAGTAATTTCAGACTCCTCTCCTCCTCACGACTTATCAGCTTGCAGGCAGGCGACAGACAAGGCAGAGGCGGCCTTCAATAATCTAGCAGGATGCCAATCCTAAAATGCTGGTGCACCTTTGTATGTGTTTGATAAGGCTCCGTAATCCTCTTCTCCCGATTTGAAGTCCAGGCCCCGGGACCACAGGGGGATACGATAAGCATCTAGCCTGCAAACACCAGCCGCAGCCATCCACAGCAATCTGTATTACAAGCCACAGGATGGGCCACCCCGCCACATACCACACCTTCTCTCATCATCCCTCTCTCTCTCTCTCTATTCCTTCCCCCTCTTGCTCTCCCTCACTCCCTCTCTCTCACACACACATTCACTTGCGCTCTTTATGCTCTCTTCCCTGGCTTCTCTCTCCTTCTCTTCTATTGCTCTCTCTCTCTCTCTCTCTCTCTCTCTCTCTCTCTCTCTCTCTCTCTCTCTCTCTCTCTCTCTCTCTCTTCCCTCTCTCCTGCTTTCAGTCTCCAGGGGGAATTGGAAAACTCTTTTAGTGGTTGGCGATTGGTGTGAAATATTCCCTTGGTGCAGTGTAGTATCACCAGATTCTCATTTATGCTGGAGGCAGGCCTCAGGAATCGTTTATTCAGGACACGAATGTCGTCTGAGGCACGAATGCAAGAATTTTAAAACACCAGTAACACCAGTACATAATTCGCACTATTTTTTTTTTTTTTTATCTCTGCTTGCTGGTTGTGTTACTTTATGTTTATTCAGTGTTGGGTGGCACATTTGCCTTGTTAAAATAAAGGAGAAAAAAAAAGGTTAACATCACCAGCCATTTGCAAAATGTCTCCCAGATTAAACACAACCTGCAAATTACTTTTCCCCATTAAAAGGAAATTAAAGGCGTAAAAAGGAACATTTCACGTATGACTCATATGAGTCATACCTGCGACACTAAAAAAATCCTGAGATTTTACGTGCAGCCTCCATCTCTACTGATAATGGCTACCATAATTTACCAGGGAAGGGGACCCATTGAGGTTTGTGGAACCACCCTCAAATTGCAGTTGCTGGATATGGGCCGAGCGTGGGCCTGATTTGGGCCAGATCCGTGCCATAGCAGGCAGATGCTGGGGGAGAGGATGAGCCATTACAACGAGGCAGTGTGACATTTATGGGAGGGGACTGTGTTGTAAATTACAGCATACTTAATCAGGCAGGAGACCGTGTGTGTGTGTGTGTGTGTGTGTGTGAATGTGTGTTTGGGGACATTTTTATGTGTGTGTGCATACACATGTTTCTAAACCTGAAAATGTGTGTAAATAAATAAATAAACAAACATGGAATTGCCATTTAGTTATGCTTCTGCATATCCATGTGCAATTACCTACCTCACATCTCACAGGGAGTGAGGCTGCATTGCCATTTAGAAAGGACGTTTACAGCATTTTCAATTAGGCCTGCTGATCCCATCTCACCGAGCCATGATGCTCTGCCAAGCATGCATTTACATGCAAAGGCAATGGATGACCAGAGGCTTGTAGCCAAGGCAAGTGGCACTGTGTGCTGTGGCCTTTTGGGTGGACCGCTAAAATAGTTCACCTTCACCTCAACGCAGCCGCAAATCATCAAAACAAACATCCTGTGTGACGTTTTCGCTTGGTAACTACCTCACTAACTGCGTGCCACTTTGATAAAAAATATCGGAAGAACAGTTACATTTCCAAGTCGCAATTCCAAGTCACAAACTCCAATCCTACCTTAAAAATGGCTGACAAGGAGAATGCAACATAAAAATGATGTCTGGTGGAGGTCCCAGATCGATATGTATCCACGGGAACCAGCTGCAGACTGGCTATTATGAGTGTTGTAGAGAGCCCTAGGTTGTAAAGAGCCCGAGGTGGTTCTCTGGCTCAACCTGAGCTCCTGGGGCTCAGCAGTACAATGTAGTCTGAAGGATATGTACAACACTACACACAAAGACACACCAAGAGACACAGACACAAGTAAGACATGCACATTCACAGACAGACAGACACACACACTCTCACACACACGTACACACAGTATGCATGTTCAAATACAGATACACACATGCATACACAAAGATGGACATACTCACCAACAAAAAAGACTCACCCACCCACACAAACACACATGACATGCATATTCAAACACAGTCACACACATACTTGCATACACAAGACAGAAAGTCACATACACACACAATCCACTCAAATTATCTTTCTCACATACAGACAGACACACATTTTTTTTTCCATTTGGCCATAGGGATGGAAGACTCATGCAAGAGTCATGCAGTTTGACCCCATCTAAGCGAAGGCAAGGCCAAGTAAGCATGAACGACTGACCCCGTGAGACAGACACACGCGTGACCATGACCACAGCACACAGCTGAGGCCAACACTGGCCAGGCTTCAGTCAGCCCACTGGATCATCACAATGACGCCGTCTCCACACAGTGTAAAAGTCCTGACCTTTACAATCATTTTCATGGGTGAGTGACTTACAAATCGAAAGCAGTTTTTTTTCTTTTTTTTTTCATTATTATTATCTTTAAAAAAAAAAAACACTGGCCATTCATGCAAATACATTAGTGGTTGTGTGTGGGTGGGGTGTGTTTTATTTCGCTTTTTACAAATCAATTTGTTTTTATTTATTTGTTTGCTTTTATTGGGGAAAAAAACAGAAATATAATCTGTGTGTCCTCTCTGCAGGCCTCAGATGGTTGTCTAGAGTAGCTGCTGTGTTTGCTACATGTGCTGCTGCTGCTGCTGTTTGTGAGTCTCTTCACAACTGTCTCCCTTCTGAGCCTATCCACTGATTACCCAAGATGAGACCCCACTCTCTGTCTCTTTTTTTCTTCTACTTCCTTCCATCTTCCTGTCTTTTTCTGCCTCGCTCTGTCTCTCTCTTCGTTCAACTCTTCCTGACAATCTTATAGCGTCTTTCTTTCTGCATTCTGGTTGCTCACTAATCAGCCAATTTTTCTCTTTTCTCTCGCTCTCGTCTCTCTTTTTCTGCGCCCTCTCTCTCTCTCTCTCTCTTTTCTCTCTTTTCTCTGTGCTCTCTCTCTCTCTCCCTCTTGTCTCATGCAGAAATGGCACTTTTCCTCCTCATGATTACTCTGACACAAACAAGAGTGAGAACAAGGCAGGGCAAGGGGAGGATGCTTCCTCCGACATGACACACAGACACACACACACACTCCCTCCCTCATCCACTCCCCTTCCCCCCCACCCATCCTCCCCTCCTCAACGATCTTCCTAGTTTAACCTCGCCGCCTGGCGCGATGACAGCCACTCTGGCCGCCCTATTTACGAGAGTCTGAGGCGGAGAAGAAAGACTGGGGAGATTAATTCCTATGGCAGGGAAAGTCATCAGGGGCAAATAATTGGGTGGTTTGTCGTTATTCTGATATACGGGGATGGGGGGGGGGGGGCGTCTTAGAGGTTGGTGTGTGAAGAGTGTGGGTGTGAGTGAGTGTGTGTGTGTGTGTGTGTGTGTGTGTGTGTGTGAGTGCTGCGTTTTTATGACCCAGAGGAATGTCGGCAAATCCGCTGTGAAGGAATCAAAAACGGAGCTCTCGCTGAAATTGAATTGTGACCCAGGAACTCATAATTAAATCCAGAGCTGATGTGAATGTGTGTGTGTGTGTGTATGTGTGTGTGTGTGTGTGTGTGTGTGTGTGTGTGTGTGTGTGTGTGTGTGCTATGTTTGTAGATGTGTGTGTGTGTGTGTGTGTGTTGTGTGGTGTGTGTGTGTGTGTGTGTGTGTGTCTATCTTGGTCTCTGTTTTAAGAGCTGCCCTTGTTATATTTCATACAAGGCTGCCCATTTCAGGATATGACCTGGCAATAGCCTTTTCTATCTCCCCATTCTATCTCTCTCTATCTTCATTCTTGGTCTCTCCATAGGCCTTTTTCTCTGTCCATTCCATTACCCCCACATTACTCTCTCCCTCTTTTCTCTTCCCTCATTCTCTCATTCCTTCTGTCTCTCTCTATCCCCCTGTCCCCCTACTCTCTCTCACACACACAGACACTCACACACGCAGAGATGCACAACACACACACACACACACACACACACACACACACACACACACACACACACACTTTATTACTGCCATTTCAGAAGTCTATATAGCCCAGTCTATTTGTAGAAATGGGCTGGCAGTGCCACTCCGTTGGCTCTGTTGGCTGCAGTGACAGGGGAGGGGAGGAGAGGGGAGGACTTTGTTTCTGATTTGTGATGTGCTGCTCCGAAGGTGTCACGTCAACTCATCCTCAGCGTGGAATCAGTGGCGATCCCCCAGAGGTTACCTCTCAGCTCCTGAGTGCAGTCTCTCACATTGCAGGATGCATACTGTGTTTTAGCTCCAGGGCCAAAGCAACTCTGGACTTCAAATGTCTGTGGGAATGACAGTATCATGGCAGTGTGGTAAAAGCACAGACAGTTTGATGGGAGGAGACACATCACTTACGAAAATCCTCCACAAGAAAAAATAGAGCGGCGGTAGTAGAAGAATATGATGGAATTGAGAAACTGGAAATCCTGCCCTGCAATGAAAGTAGCCAATCATATTGTTGGACATGGTTTGATTGATGATTGGCCTTTTGTTTGCTATTTCTGTCACCATGTTGGCATTTAAACAAATGTTTTTTGGTGTAATTCATGATATTTGAATGACCTAAGAGCACATATTGACAGTATTCATAATTCAGATTAGCACAATGCATTTAGTAAATCAGTGTGACCCATCAGTCTGTATTTCTGGTTATTTCCCCATTCCTTTGGATAAATCATAATAATGCAAAGGAATCACTATGAAGGGACTTGCCAAGAAGGACTTTGGTTAGAAAGTGCGGATGCTATACTAACTGATAAATAGAATGCCCTATTATACTGTATGTTTCCAGAGGTAGTGAGGTAGTTTCCTGTATGTATGTTAGTTGTGCGCTCAGAGGTAGTCCTGTATGTATGTTAGCTGTGTGCTCCAGATTCCACAAGAGGCATAAAGTTCACCCCTGCAGCCCCTGCAAGGCAGGTAGGGGGGTCTTGCAACCCAAAGGCCCCCACCCCACCTGCCTGTCAAACCAAAGTTTGAAAATATACTGTTCTCAGTTGCTATGCAAATGTTAGTTTTGTGCTGACTTCAGCATATTCACACTGAACATAGCTTAATTCAACCGCAACCTCTAGTCACGTCCACCTTGCTGATAGGCCTATGTCAGCAGCGTAACATCATGTCTTTTCTTCTTGGATGCGATCCAATGTATCCCATGTAGGCCTACTCAAACCTAAGGGGAATTGAAAATAGCCATGATGAATGTTGCAATATTCAACTGCATAACTCCTTAGAATACATGGTTTGTTTGTTTTTTGTTCATTTTGGGAGGGGAGGGAGGGCCTTGTTTGATTTCCTACATGGACAGCCTGTGTGTTTGCATTACTAAACACATGTATCTTGAAGTTGAGAACTAGTTGAGTGCTATGTTGTTATACTTGGATAATGTACATGGGTTTCCTGTTTCTTCTTTTGTACAGTATTCAGTGTTTATTTCCAAATAACATTATAGCCTGAGGTTGTAGCTGACGTCTGACAGAAAGTCTTGTTAGCACACACTCATCACGTTCTCTGTACCAAACAACAATCTTTGCTCAACACCACCTCAGTGGTAAATAGGGCTCACACCAAAGTAATGAACTTTGAGGTATGAAGTTTATAAAGATAGATTTAAGACTAACTATGCCTTTAAGTCTTTGTTAAATGAGCTAAAAGTTGTTGTCCAAAGGCAGGAAAATCTCAAGTTTTTACATGTAAAAAGGAAGACAGCCTTAAACCACCTGAGACATTAATTTACTGTAACAAACTAACCAAAACATCTTTTTTTCTTCATTTTATCTTCATAACAACATGGTTCATAACACCAACATACGACACCATGTTATGACTTCAACCCCTCCTCCCTCCTCTGACATTCTTGAGAGAGTAGCTGCCCTCCCACCCTGCCACAGTTCATGCAGGCCCAAGCAAGTTCATTGCTCATGCAGATTTATTGTGCATGTGGGAGGCATTTTCATTTGTAATAAACAAACATCACCACAGGAGCAGCAACAGCCCCACTGACTTTGATGCACTGGCAGAACCGTTCCCCTTAGGGGCCCACCGTCATACAGCCTGGCCTTATTGAGCACCCACCCCACCCCACCCCACCTCAATCATTAGCTGGGGGTGAAAACTTGGGGGAAAAAGAGGAGAGCCTCCCGGCTAGTTCCAATCAAAAAAAGGGCACAAAAACAGCTTATTAACAGCTTTTTTTTGGTCCTGCCCATTGGGAATGGCGGAGGAGGGAAAGAGTAATGGGTGATAGAGCAGACTCAGGTCCATTCCCAAATGGTGCCTGTTTACATCGATTACTGACGGCGCAGAGTGAGCGAGTGAGTGTAGATGTGTGGCTTCAGGCGATAATGCATCAGTGTGTTCCCCGAGTTCACAGAGGCCGTCAGAAACCACATTGCTTAGGAGGTTTCTTTTTTATTCCCCATCCTACACTCTCAATCTGGGACTCAATCTCTGGCCCCTTGTTTTTTTATTATTAATTTATTTTTTTTCTCCTTCCTTTATTTCTTTTTTTTTTTCCTTTTAATCTCTCCCTGCTCAGTCACTTTAGGCAACCAGAGCACCATAGCGTTCTGCTCACGGTGTTGTTGGGACCCCCTGGAGAGCTGACGCAGGTGTGTGTGCGCACCTGCAGTGGCTAGTGTGTGTGTGAGTGTTTATGTGTGTGTGTGTATGAGTGTTTGTGTGTGTGTGTGTGTGTGTGTGTGTGTGTGTGTGTGTGTGTGTGTGTATGTGTGTCTATGTGTGCTAGTATGAGTGTGTGTGTGTGTGTGTGTGTGTGTGTGTGTGTGTGTGTGTGAATGTTTTCACTTCTGATTCATCGAGCCTGCTTTGGATGGTGGCGAGGCCCGGGCCCCAGATTGCTGACTAATAGTAGAGTCAGCCTGCTATGGCCGAGTCCTTCATTATGCCTCTTACCCTGCGGCCGCTATGGCCCATCTCCATTTGTCTCAGGGAGCACCAGCCAGCCCAATGGGTTTTCAGGTCATCTCTCTCTCTCTCTCTCTCTCTCTCTCTCTCTCTCTCTCTCTCTCTCTCTCTCTCTCTCTCTCTCTCTCTCTCTCTCTCTCTCTCTCTCTCTCTCTCTCTCTCTCCACCTTTCTTTCTCTCCCTATAGTTTAATTTCTCTTTCTCTCCTTCTACCCTCTCTCCTCCCCTGCTTTTTCTTCTTCCTCCTAGTATCCGTTTCTGGAGCAGATGGTTCTGTCTGTTAAAAGGAGGCTCCTGACTGAGGTTTAATTATGCCAGAGCGTCGTGAACATAAATTGAGCCCTCGGTTGGGTCTGTTCATTTCCTGGCGTCAGACAATCCTCCAAAGCCTCTAAAGTCGATGCACAAAATCCTGCTTTTCTTGGCACTCCAAAAAAAAAAAAAAAAGAAAACTGTCTCTGGTTGTGAGATGAAGTTATACATTAACCTTCCACAGCCCCCTCGATGGATTCTTTTTTTTTTTTTTCTCGTAGCCGGTGGAGATAACTACCTCACCCCACCGTTTTGTCTCCTTCCTCGACCTGCTGCTGTGATTCAGCCGCCGGGACGTCAATGCTTGTGAATAATTCTCCGGATGCGTCTCAGCTGCCCCTGATGGATAGCCCAGCAGGGATCCAGTGAGCATGCTCAGATCGGCCCCTAATCCACGGGGGAAATAGCGCGAGTCACAGCTAAAGTGTGTGAAAATATGAGTGCGGACACCCAGGTGTTGCGACGCTGTGTGATTTAATTCCGTCTGGGCCCCTGTGGTCGTCGCCACTGAAGCTCACTATTCATCCTCGGCCTAATCTGATTATGATTTTTATGGCCGCGGTAACCAAGAGATTGTGAGTCTTTAGGAAAACACACTCTGGTACAAATTGCATTTCCTGTGAGCACAACACACAACAAACGAAACTAAACAAAAAAAATACAATACAAAACCAGGAAAAAAAAAAAAGAGAGAAGAAAAAAAGACCATACACAGGAGATCTGTCCTTGAAACCCTGCTATTTTCATTGTCATTATATGTAGTTTACTCCTAATGGTGTCTGATAGCAGAAACCACTGTTGTTTAATGATTCAGATGGTTGAAGGCTAATGACATCCAATTAACCATGGCCTGGAGAGCCACTTATTTATTTAATATTACACACATGATTGTGTCTTCCATGAAGCATGGGTAATCACAGCTATATGTGTAGCAAACACAGCCCAGTGCCACAATGAAATTATCTAAAGTACAACATGTGAGTCTTCTTCGTAGGGAAAAATCGGCGTCGCCTTCCCCATAGGCTATTGGAATAAATGAATGCTTATCAGGCCGAAGCATTGATGGGCCACTGGTTTTCATTACAACCCTGGGTTTATACTTCTAGGGGAAGTGCATTGTTTGGAGTAATTAATTTATTTGCCACATCACTGGTTAATTCATTAGAGTTTGCAGCTATTGGCAATCAATCTCTTTTGGTGTTTCCCTCCAAAGTTTGTCTTGACAACTTTCTCCAGCTGTGTCGGTTACAGGACCCCAAGTCATGCAACACATTATTATAATAGTATGCAATACATTACTACTACTACTACTACTATTACTACTACTACAACTGCTACTTCCACAGTACTACTACTGCTAATGATAACAATAATAGCCTAAAATTGTTGTTGTTGTTGTTGTTGTTGTTCTTCTTCTTCTTCTTCTTCTTCTTCTTCTTCTTCTTGCTATTATTCTATTACTACTACTACTACTACTACTACTACTACTACTACTACTACTACTGCTACTACTAATAATAATAATGGTATGCACATCTCATGCCTATTTTAAACAGAATCTGCTGGGGTTTTTTTTTTTTTTAGGTCTATGTTTGATGCAGGTCGCTAGCGAGGATCGGTTCAACCACCAGTTCGCCACCCACCCGAATGTAATTAAAATATTATTTCTCGTCACGTCATCACCTCACGAGCCGAGGTTTAATGTGGAGTTCAAAGCTGTGACCCCCACTGTGCACCTCTAGCCTATAGATAATAACTTTGCTGAGAGCAGAAGCACCGTCCATATGGCTCTAGTCGTCACACTGATGCGTCTATTCACACCACCTGCAGGGTGACACACTGCTGAGAGGAGATTCCATTCCACACAGATACATGAAACAACACTCACACACACACACACACACACACACACACACACACACACACACACACACACACACACACACGCCTGCGCCCACATAGTATAATCATACATGTATGACACAGAAATTTTAATACACATCTGACAAATCACTCACACGACACACATACATGCAGGCTTGCACTCTCACACACACACACACACACACACACATGCAAGTTGAAGTCAGCCTTGCATACACTATTTATACACATGGACAGAGACAGGTACTAGACGCCCACTCTGTGTCTTGTACATGCATAGACAGTTGCACACACATTACATTTTTATGTGCTGTCATAAATGTACACAAAACAATATCCATCACTGACACGCAGCTACATGCACACACACTCACACACACCCACATATTTTAACCTACACACCATGTGTGTGTATCTGTGTGTGTGTGTGTGTGTGTGTGTGTGTGTGTGTGTGTGTGTGTGTGTGTGTGTGTGTGTGTGTGTGTGTGTGTGTGTGTGTGTGTGTGGGTGTGGGTGTGTGTGTGTGTGACAACTTTGTGTGTCTCACTGAGTGCCAATGCAAATGTGCTCTGCCACACTGTATTTCATGGACACTGGAAAAGTAAATGAAGGAGGGAGGGCAGGAAAGGGACAGAGAGAGAGTTTATGAGAGAGAGAGAGAGAGAGAGAGAGAGAGAGAGAAAGAGGAGGGAGAGAGAGAGAGAGAGAGAGGACGAGAGAGAGAGAGAGAGAGAGAGAGAGAGAGAGAGAGAGAGAGCAGAACAAGAAGGGAGGGAGAGAGGGTGAGTAAGTGAGAGAGTGCAAGGAATAGAGGGAGAGAGCACAGGGAAGGGAGGGATGTGAGAGAGAGAGAGAGAGAGAGAACAGGGGATGGAGGGAGGGTGAGGGAGAGAGTCTCAGAGAGGGAGATAGAGGGAGAGGGTGAATAAAGGTCCATACATATGGAACAATAACTATAAAGATAACCATAACTATAACAATATTTCCGTCCAGTCTGACGAACAGTAATGTAGGCCTGTCTTCATGCAAATGAATTTATATCTAAAATTCTAAGGTTTATCTTTGGCTTTTAAGCTTTTATCGTTCTAAAAATCACTCTGAAAGTGATCCCCAATGATATCATTGCACATGCCGTTGCCATTACAGTTGTGGTGTGGATGTTGTCATTCATATTAATTGGAGCAATGTTTTTTTTTTTTCATTATAGTTATCGTTCCTGGTGTGAAGGGAGGGAGAAAGAGAGGGTGAAGGAGGGGGAGATGTTGCACCCATTGTGCTTTAAAATGGCTGACACTGGCTCACACCATCCCATGCTCATCACTCATCACTCATCACCAGTCTCCCTGTCCCATTCATTCAGACGCATCCATCTAGGTGTGGTTGAGGATGGGGGGGCGCAGAGAGAGGCATATGCCTGTTTAGTATTCATCCTACTGAACACTGCAATGGAGCCATCATCGCCTGAAACACCTTCTGAAGAGAAACACGTCAGGATGAAGCAGGGTATCTCAATAAATAGTATCCCCCCCCCCCCTTAGTCAACCACCCCCCCAATATGCAGCTTCTGGGCTCTTGCCTTGTCTTGGACGTGTATAAATATTAATAATAGCTCATTGTTAGAGGCGTCTTTTTGTGGGCCTGAAGTGAGCAAAACATCCCTGCGCAGCTCGTGGCGGGCGTGATTGACAGGTTTGAACATTCTCTCCCCGATCCTGCCTGCCGGTCAGCCATTGGCTCACCTGTCAGACTCAAGAGAGAAGTGTAGACAGAAAGAGAGAGAGAGAGAGAGAGAGAGAGAGAGAGAGAGAGAGAGAGAGAGAGAGAGAGAGAGAGAGAGAGAGAGAGAGACGTTACAGGATAGTTATATAGTTTGAACTAAGTTATGGGAAAGATGAGAGAGAGTAGAAACAGAGTGTGAAAGAGAGAAAGAAAGGAGAGGGAGGGAATAAAGTGAAAATAGTGAATTCTAGAGAATCTAGAGCGAGGGAGAGAGTTCAGGCAGAGAAGGAGAGAGAGAGTTGAGTGAGAGAGCAAAGTGAATGTCGAAGAAAGAGTAAGAATGTATGAGAGACAGTAAGGAGAGTGAAGGACAGACTTGAGAGAAAGGGAGAGAGAGAGAGAGAGAAAGAGAGGGAGAGAGAGGGAGGGAGATGCTAGATGAAGCACAGCACATTAGCACAGTGACTAACAGATTGAGGCATTAGGATTCAGACCCATGGCCGGCCTTTGATATCTCATAGCCACAAGCCGACACAGTTCCGGAGCCATCCTGCTCTCCACGGGGGAAAGAACACAGGCATCCGGCTTGTGCCCTCTGTGTTCCCCCACACCCCCACCCCTCTCACCCCTCACACACACACACACACACACACACACACACACACACACACACACACACACACACACAAACATACAGTACACATTCCCTCCTTATCAACCCCTCCATCCAAGCCCAGTGTTCCTGGTGAAGGTTTCATGGCCTCTCTTCAACATGAGCTTCTGGCAAGCATCCAATCCCCACTTCCAATTCTTTGAACTGAAACAATAGCAAACTAATGCTGGGACAGCCTGGGGCCCAAATGGAGAGGCTGAGAAGTGTGTGGCCAGAGAGTTGCCACCAGGTTTTCTAGAGGACATTGGCACTTTCTGTAATGTCATGGGGTCATAAAAAATGTACCGCGAAACCAAGTTGTTAGGTGTATACTAAAGTTTGAAATACTTTATTTCATGTCTGTCCTGAAATAATTTTACAAATTTGTATAATGAATTACAGCAGTTGATGTGTGTGTGTGTGTGTGTGTGTGTGTGTGTGTGTGTGTGTGTGTGTGTTTTGATCTGCCCTACGTCAGTTGTCAGTTGTTGTAGAAATAACCTTTGGCTAGGTGGTAATGTAATTAATTAGTGTCACAGCAGTTATAATGGGCACGACATAGATTTATAAGAGATGAAGTAAGGGATAATGAGCGACTAGGTGACCGGTTCTACAGAAATAATGGCGAGATGAAGGTTTAGAACTCCTTCAATGCACGCAGCGTGGAGACGGGAGTTACCTCCCCCGAGACATTATTTTTCTGTAGAACCGGTCACCTCGAAGGCCGTTATACAGCTTATCCCCTGTTTGTATTTATCTGTCGTATATGTAAAGAAGCGTATAAAACATAAAAGAAACATGCAACTCCAATTTAAGAGAAGTTAACCTGTTTGATTTTGGTACTATTTTCAGTTGAAAGATCTACAAGGCTGCTTATCTAATTGATATGGAATGGTGGTGAAACTTTTTACAGTAACAGTAGCCGTTATCCAATGGCCATCCCATCACCGAATCAAAGAAGAGAATCACATTCTGAATGGAGATAAAGCTAAATATTTTCAGTGTGAGATACTGTGCATACATACATTCTTCAGATAAATCACAAAGAGTCTTCATGCTCCTTTAAATATCACATTGCAGTGACTCTGGCCCAGGCTCTGTTGAATGTGCAGGCAGAAGGATGGGGAGCAGGAGAGAGGTACTCACTGACACCTCTTGCCCAATCTCAGCACTGAAGCAGAGAACAAGAGCACAAGGTGCTCAGCCATGGACATTAATAATGTCCGACTCCTGCTCCAGTCCACTCTTTTGCTGCTCTTTCTGCTTCTGTGTGTGTGTGTGTGTGTGTGTGTGTGTGTGTGTGTGTGTGTGTGTGTGTGTGTGTGTGTGTGTGTGTATGTGTGTGTGTGTGTGTGTGTGTGTGTGTGTGTGTGTGTGTGTGTGTGTGTGTGTGTGTGTGTGTGTGTATTTTGTATGTGGGTGTCTGTAAAATTGGACAGGCCATTAAGTGTCAATTCATGGCACATCAATCTTCCCCTGTCACTGGTCCAGTTGTTGACTTGCATGGCGTGGCACTGTGTGGCGTGGTATGGCGTGAGTGTCCCATGCCTTTTGCATGCTATGCTAGTATAAATAAGCATGGAGTGATGCCAGTTTGAGTTGAAAATAATAGGCCCCTCAGTGTGGTTGAGCATTCTTCTAATGGAGTGCACACACACACACACACACACACACACACACACACACACACACACTCTCTCTCTCTCTCTCTCTCTCTCTCTCTCTCTCTCTCTCTCTCTCTCTCTCTCTCCTCAGTGTGGTTGAGCATTCTTCTAATGGAGTGCACACACACACACACACACACACACACACACACACTCTCTCTCTCTCTCTCTCTCTCTCTCTCTCTCTCTCTCTCTCTCTCACACACACACACACACACACACACACACACACACACACACACACACACACACACACACAGGGCCGGCCCAAGCCCAAAGGGGGCCCTAAGCAGAATTTCATTTGGGGGCCCCCTCACCGCCACCACAGCCTTCTTTTTTGGTGTTGGGGGGGGGGGGGGGGGTGTTGACCCTGCCTCTGACTCACTCTCAAGAGATATTGAGATGGATTAACTATTGCTTGTTCTCCCTATCAACGACAACATATTGCTTGTTTCATTAATTGTTTAAATTCACCCAGTGTTCTTGTCATCATCTGAATTTTACACCATTTTTTTGAAAATACTGAAAAATATTAGACAACAAAAGTTTAGGATGCTATGGTTTTATACAACACTCACAATACATTTTATGTGAACATTATTGCTGATATCACAGACATTGGTAGGCTACTCTATACAATAAGCAGCTTATGTTAACAGATATAGCCCTGATTCACTCACTATGTTTGCTATTTCAAGCATCAATAATAGGCCTAACCTATATCATCAGAGAAGAGTGATTCTTGCCATTCTTGACAATAAAGAGCTAGGTTTGAATTAAATGATTAGATAGTCCTACATTAAGATAGCTTGATACATCTCCTAAGACTGACTAGGATTTTGCCTATAGAAGAACTTCCTCATGTTCAATGTCTGTGCAGGCAGCAAATATTCATCAACCAAAAATAGGCTATCCTTAACCTAAGCCTATAGCCTACTTGAATGTTTAGAATGTTTAGTTTAGTACAACAAAAGAATAAGGTTTCAGCCAAAGCTACGTTGTGAGGTGGCAATTAACAGAGCTGACGTTATATTGCCTCCTCGGGAATCTGTTCCTTTCCTGCTCACAGGATTCATTTCACTTACTGACTTACTTTGTTCCAAATGCAAAACATGGAGTGTGGACTTTCAGCGGTATGCATTTTACCTACGATCACGTGGAATGGACTGACGATTGCATGCGGTGAGATGTTGGTGAACGCGGAGTCGATTTTCAGCGCTATGCGTAGCTACTCTATTCAAACAAGTAGAATGGATTCTTCCGCGGTGGATTAGAAACTGCGCTATGGCTGTGCTTTACCATTCCCAGGAGGCTTTGTTCTAATCATATTTCAGGTTGTTGTTATAGTTTTTCTGTGGTAAACATAAACGTTTTATGATGCCAGAATAACAAGAATGAAATAAAAATACAAATGCTACATCAACTTCGCTAGATTGTTGGGAGAAGTCAGAGGTGTGTAAGCCAAACCATGACTGAGATAAAGAGTGATAGTAAGTGATATAAGTTGAATGGATTCGGTAATGGAAAGATGATAATATTAATGGGTAGGTAGCACAAGGATGTTAAGATAATGTTTATCCTCAAAAATAAAGTAATATTTTTAATCGTAATGTCTCGAGCGCTCGTGGGGGGGCCCCCCGAGCTGTCGGGGCCCTAAGCGACGGCATAACTCGCGTATGCCTCGGGCCGGCCCTGCACACACACACACACACAAAGAAACAAACAAGAGAGACCCTGTGGCCCCTGATAACCTCATGACTCCTGGGCAACATGAAACATTTCTAGATGTCCTCTTTCTTTAACCCTCTTACTGCATCATTTCCAGAGAACACATCACATTTCTGCCCATATAAGGGAAAAAACAGCAACAACATAGACACTGTTGTCAGAATTCAGCAGCTTCAGTTTTTTTTTTTTTTTTTTGTATTAAAAAAAAACTGCCCATCTAAACTGCCCTCTCAGCTTTGTCATCACTGATTAACGATGAGATTAATTTACATCAGTGCATTCAGTAAAACACTGTGGGGTCACGCTAATCTCTGTTGGGATAGAGGGTGTGTAAGCATGTCCATGTGACATTTTGATTAATTGTGCAATCTGATTGGCTATAAGAGGATTAATGGCACAAGTGCTATGTAATGTGCTGATTGCTGTGTTATTGGAGATGAGACTCAAAAAAAGAAAAAGATAAAAAAAAAATCCATTTAGGTTTATTTTTATGAATGTCCACAATTACACCACCATTCTACATGTTCCTAGAAATCTCTCATTAGAAAAATGTTGCCAGATTTTCTCAAAGGTTGTGGATAATATATTTACATTATATCTTATACTCTATTGTTTGATATTGGGTATGTTGTCTAACAATAAGCTCTTTAAACAGTAAATAATGCACATGCAGTCTAGTCTAATGATGCATTATTGGATATTTTACTTGTGGTTGGAATTGTTGGGTCACTTTAGGATAGCATTGCATCAACCTAATTAGGTGCAATGGTAGGGTTAGGGTTATGATGCTTTTCTTCTTCTAAAATAGACAATGGACTGAACTGAGACCTAATGCACACTAATGTTGGAGTGGGTGAGTTAAGACCAGTCAAAACTGGTGTGGTGAATCCCAAGCATCAGTCCAGCTAGTATGGGGAAACAGAGGAACAAGGAGAGTGCTTTCATCCGCTCCAACATTTATTCTTCAGTTTAGAACATTCAAAAATGTCAGTTTCAACCTAAATAGCTGAACCTAAAGTATGGCTGAATAGAAAAAACAAAGTTTGTACATTATAATGTATTAGGCCTGACCTAGATGTCTGAAAAATGCACTTTCCATAAAATGTGTGTTCCATAATTAATGGCTCAGAGCCCATATGGCTTTTCTGATGAGAACATGTTTGGCTTCACTTCAGCCATACTTCAGTTGCAGACTTCTGTCTCTTACTCAATCCACCACACTTAAACACACAGCCACTTTCAAAGACTCTGATTAGTCTCCTGTCCATGGGCCTCAAATTAACCTCAAACCAGAGCATGAGTAGTGGGTAGTTCACAGCTCTTAAATGTATGGTGAACAGTTGCTTACCATCAAGTTGGGATGATTACTTGAATAATGTCTTGAATAATGCATTGATCTTTTATAGAACAATGATTTTAGCTGAATGCAACATTCAGAAATGAATTACATTAAAATGTCACATTATTACCAAATTCCGAGTCTACATGTATGTGCTGTGATGAGAGATGACAAATTGAAAATGGTTTGGCTTTTTCTTTGTCTTTCTTGTTTTGTTATCTGTTCAGTATTCATTCAAGGATTATCTTCTATGTAACATATATTATTGGCACACTGTGCATAAGAATTTGTAAATAAGACATAAAAGATACATAATTCTGGTGTAAGGGTAGCCTTAGGGTGTCCAGGCTCCTTTGCGTGCTAGATTTCAATCTTTTTGCAAAGAAGAATGGTGTCCGTGGCAGGACTCTAGCCCAACTTTTGGGAAATATGAAAATTTGGTTAAAGATCTGACAAAATTGTTAGCTATTGAAAAAAAAAATGTAAATCTTTTATTATAAGTGCTGTGACATCTGTCTTCAGATGCCACAATAACTGTTGCATGCCACTACTAGGCGGTTTAAACTGCTTCTAAACAGCGTGATAGGAGCCATATTTGTCTTATTTATAATGCTGAGAGACTGAGAAAAGGGCTTGAAGGTATTTTTTATTTTATTTATAAAGCCATTCATCCCATCATCTGCCATTTTGCTTTAGTTTGGAGGATTACTTTGGCATCATAACAGAAGGGAGGATGGATATTGACTCTTGGCAGCTTCCAACCTTCATTTAACCTTGATCAGGCCCTGCTGATGCTGAGTCCACTGTTGGATGCAGTACTCGAGTTGAGGGGGGATGAAGGGGAACGGCATCCCCCTTCTGAAATAAAAATTTAAAATCATCCCCCTTCTTAAACAGCCATCCCCCCATACCATCCCTTGTTCCATTTTATTAGTTAATGTGAAAATTACAATTGTTTTAACATTGGAAATATTAGCCTACTACCATTTCAACATTAGAGGCTTTGCATTTATTTATGCGCTTCACTTAAACAAAGGTTTCAGTCACCGCAATCGAAAATTCCGGGCAAAGCGCAGATTTTTTGGTTTCACTTTCAAAACGGTAGCCTACCACTGTTTTCTTGCCGGTCTTACTACATGGCATGAAGGTGTCTGGCGATCCACAAGCGTATTTGCAAAATAAAGTTTGTCTACTGTACACTATTTATCACGTACAGGCCGGCCACACGCAAATAGGGTGGTCAAACCTCTGGAATTACGCATAGACAGCGTGCATTTGACCTTTTTGAGGCTCTGCACTTAGCTGAGGCTTTCAGAGAGACGCACGCAGTTGACAGGTAGGCCCGTCATCTTTCTGTTCGCCTATAGGAAAATACTTGTGTTTTTCCCTACACGTCATCTTTCTGTCACCCATTATCTGTGGCAATCGCACACAGACACAGAACTCTCCTCTGTGCTGCTCCCCTTACCGAACGCATTTTACTCGCACGCATACGCGCAAGTCCCAGAACAAAAAAAACATCGCGAAGTTCATCTAATGCTCTGAACTTTATGATTGATGTATTAACACTGATCACGTGAAAGTAACAGTACTAGATATTATTATTCTCATTCTCCAACATTGGGCTGATTATAAAAATGCATTTGCCTAATAGCAATCATTTTAAACTTGGCTAAGACTTGCACAGGACATTAAGAGCCTTGTGCATGGCATGTGTAGCCTCCGTGTACAGAGTAATGAAGAGATGAGGAGTTAGCACAGTGATTAAAATTCCAAATATTAAAGAATTACCTTCTTTCTTTTTATCTTTTTTTCAGTTAATTAAATAAACACATGTATGAATAAAAAAACATATTGTTATATGAATGGGTAATTGTAGTAATTATGTCTCATCATTCCTGAATCATAAAAAAGGGGCAGAACAGAAGTATATGGACCTCACATTCAACAATTCTTTAAAACTTTACAATTGCCAAAGTAGTGCCCTCTGTTGAAACAAACTCCTCAACAAACTCCTGTCCTTCCATTGACAAATAGATTTATAACAACTGATTAATAAAGCATAAATTAGGCCAAATGAAAATGCGTATGCCTGTGTGCGTGTATCCACGAGGCCTATGCACTCTGTACAAGTGACCCCACCATGGGCGCTCATCGACACAAATTAGCCGTCCCAAACGATAAAATCCACCATCCCCCTTCTTTTTATTTTACAATTCGACTACTGGTTGGATGGGATGTCAAAGTGAAGTTTGATGATGCAGAGGCACACTAGTGTGAAAAAAAACAACTTAAAAGTTATGTCATTCTGAAAGATTTGAGTCATGCCAGTGTGTTAATGTGTACATTTGACACTACAAGTTCTCATAACATTAGTCAGTCAGTAAAAGAAAGAAAGATGGCTTAACAGGGATGTGTTGGGTACTAATCCACTTTCACAGTGAAAGGAAACAAGCTCTCACACTAAGGACACATACCCCAGCCCTCGCAGACTGATCCGGAACATTCCCAAATCTGCATTTCCACAGAGATCATATCCATGGCTGACGCATGCGGAAAGTTTTTCTGCATGGTGGAAATGACTGCCTCAGCAGTCGCTTTTCTCCCTCAGATGTCAAGCCAGCGAGCAGCCGATTGGCTGGCTGTGTGACTGGATTCTCATGACACCGCGATGATGCTGCGCTGTTTCAAAGGGCAAGGAGGGGGGATCCCCAGTGAGCCGCACATAACCCAAACCTTTCCGACTATCAGAAAACTTGTCATGTTCTCCTTTCTCTTGTGTCTTCAGAGTCACTGATGTTTCTGTAGGTTAAAGATAAAGCTCATAATATATGGTAAGCTTATAATATGCTGTCAATAATGGCTTTTACCCAAGAAGAGCGGCATGTTTTTGAATTAGAAAAGTGTTCCTTCGCAAAGGGGATCAGAGAAAGAGAGAGAGAAAGAGTTTAAACCAGGGGTGCCCAACTTTTTTTGTCTCTGACGATGTTGAAAAGGTTGAATACACAATGTTTTTTTTTTAACTCAAAAGGAAAAGCTGTCATTCCACGGGCAATCCTGAGCTATATTGAGATATAATATGTGCACTAAAATGGTTGAAATTCTTCTTCAACCTAGTTTAGTAAGGTAATTATACCCTTTCATAGTATGAATGTTAAGTTTCATACCTTATAGCATATAAAAATAGCCAAGAAATGTAGACGTACCCCAGGAAATCTGAAGAAAATTTATCTGCTCTGCCAGTACATCTAGAGAAAAGCTACAGCAATTTGTCAGACATTAATGCTGTTCAGCAATCACACACACATACACAACAACAACAACAACAACAACAGCAATACACTGGCACATTATCTGTCTGTTTAGTGTTGAACATGGCGTGGCATTAGAGCATGATTATACAGTATGCAGCCCAGCACAATAATCACCAGTTTAATTAAACCCTGACGGAAACCCCTTGTGCCCTTTGGCTGTAGCCAGAGGGGAAAGACAAAGCAAAGCAAAACATTAGCATCTGTGTGTTAGCACAAGTTTCCCTCTCTATGTTGGACTGCAGACTGCTTGCCATTGCTTACTGTACTGTAGTCCAAGCTGGCGGCTAGCTTCAAAAGACTGCTAAGTGGCACACTGTGAAACAAGAAAACATATCAGGCTGAGGACGGTCAGCAATTTAATTGCATAATTAGAGCAACAGAGACTTTCAATTACATTTGCATTCAGTCTAAAGTACATGGACAGCTGTTACTGTCAATGTCATCTCGTCCTCTGCTTTAGAAGATGCCTCATGGACGGTTAAGTTGATGTTTTGCTAACAACTGATCCTCTTTGTCATGTGACTAACAAAATAATTCAAGTGCTGCTAATTGGATGTCTTTTTTTTTTTTTTTTTTTTATCAAGAGCAACACAACTGTGTGTTTATTTATAATCATTACTGTAAATGCCTTGGGACAAAAAAAGAGCAGTTATTTTGACATGACTGTTAATTGTTGATTCTATAAAAAGCACAATGGCATGTTACTTGCCACATAACAAGACTAGAAAATCAGTTATAAAATGTCTGCAAAATTTCCAACGTTGTGGCAACGTTGTTACAACTGTAAAAAGGCAGAATTTTGTCTTAAATGTAATAGAACACACTTGGCATGTCTTGCATTAAAAAAAATTGGTCTCTGATTAAAACATATAGAGCAATGTAAGCGAAGGACTTACAGTAGCGTTTCACTTAAGACACAGCACCTCACATGTAGTCTATCACTTCACTCATAACCCAAAAGTCACTTGTGTGAACATCAGATTTAAGTCACTTGTTCCAGCATATCTATATGGTAAGTGCTCTTGGGCAACACATCCTTTTCATATACAGTAGCTTTTCCATTCTTTTTAACCATTGCTTTTAGGATAAAAGAATCTTTGTAGGCCTATTTTTGATTCTTGCTATGTGAACTATATATTAATGCCCTAAGGGAAGCAGCTCAAAATCATGATGAAGATGTGTGTGTGTCATCGTCTAATATTTTCATGAATTTTCTATAGAATTCAGTGCATTCCAGTAGAGTTGTATGATTTTTCCAGCCATTTTAACAATTCTGGGCAGCTCGTTCATATTATATAAGGTCAGATGACCATATCAGATAGAGTTATTGTATGTGAACTAAACTACTACTAAAATATGATCTTCAAGAATGCTGCACCAGCTCTCCAGTCTTCTTATTAAAAATTAAAAGGTCCAGCCTGTTATCAATGTATGTATACTTCAAACAGTTAACAATTTCCATAGTGTGACTGCTTTTAATATCCATGCCTGGAATGTCAATAATGGGGGCAGCACTTAGAGCCCGTTCACACTGACACGCTTTTTTCACCTCCAGGCGCTCGATTTCAATTGTTTCCCTATGGAACGATGCGACTTGACCGTTGCTACGCGCCTCGCGTAAAAAAAGCGCAAGTAAAAACGCAAGCGACTAAAAAACGCAAGCGCTCAAAGTTGAAAATAGTTTAACTTTTGAGGTCGCGTTTTCTTCAACAATGGGCCCGTTGCCTAGCTGCCAGTCATAGCTAAGTCGGGGAGTTAGCGGTTTGGCCAAATCTAGCTGTCATAGCAACAAGACGTACATTTATCATTTTCGACCTCGCATGTTTTTGTCGCTCATTTTTCAGAATACTCGCGTTTTACAAGCGGAAAAGCGTGTTCAGTGTGAAACCCCCCTTAGGCATAGGTCAATTCAAGAAAGAATCTAATATACAATTTCAAACCCTCACCCCTATTGGGCTAGCTGTCCCAGGGCAGTTACATCCAGACTGTAATAGTGGATACATGTACACATGTTAAGTTGTAATTTAGTTTTATGTTAAAAGTCAGGGGGAAATCAGAAGTCATTAGTTGACATAGCTGCCTCCAATGCAAAGGTCACTGTATAATTGTTACACTGAAGGCTTGTGCTTAGTGCAACAAACTATGCATGGATATTTAAACTGTAATTTTCACAAGAATAATCACTGGCTTATTCAACAAAGATAGTGTAATTGAACAGAAAACTAGTTGCTATGTGTTATGTATATAGGACAATCAACATCATCATGTCCATAATTAAGTTCTGTTTAAGCCTGGCAGGATTCATGGCAGAGAGCTTCTTAGCTCATTACCTTTCCTTCTGTCTTTCCTGGAAGGTGGCTTTAGAAGTGATCTCTACACTCACTATGGATTTGTGTGAAATCAGTCCTGATTGGGTGCACACAGGAGCGGAATCAAACAGATACACCCTGTCTTTCCCTCTCTGTTGCAAAAAAACAATTAACTGGCCAAGGCAGTTTGTAAAGTCTGTGCGCTGAAAACAGCCACAGTGCTGCCACTAAATTGCAAGGGCATCACTTGAGATCTGTTGAATTATTTTGCTCCCTGATTTTCACCCCTCTTCTCCAACTCATCACCCCCACCCTACTCCACCCCCCACGCACACACACACACACACACACACACACACACACACACAAACAAAAACACACGCACCAATCCCTTTCCTCGTTCGGGGTGGCTTGATTCCAAGTGACGGTGCCAGCCCAGATGTGCCTCAGAGGAAATAACAAGCTGGGCGCTTTCTGTGAACGTATTTGAATAATCAATGTTTGCATGATTCAGCAGTCGACTTCACAGGGAGTGCAGCTCCTCTCCTCTCCTCTCCGCTCGGCTCGGCTCGGCTCCACTCCACTCAGCTCTCCTCAGAGTTTGCTTTCAACAGCTCATTAATATTTACCTCCCAACTTTACACTGTGCCACCACCATCATCCCTTCTGCATATAGGTGTGTCTGTTTGTGTGTGTGTGTACTGTGTACATGCCTGTGTGTGTGTGTGTGTGTGTGTGTACTGTGTACATGCCTGTGTGTGTGTGTGTTGGTGTGTGTGCCGTTGTGTGTTTGTCTGGAATTAACATGGGTACCTTATCTCACAAATTTGCTTAATTGACTTGCATAGCAAACTTCATGGACACCACTCGCCCACACGCTGTGGCAAGCCTCCACTGAGCTGCGACCAAATGGTTAGTCTCAGGTGGATTCTAATTATTCTACCAATCTAATTTGCACATCCTCTCTACCCACTAACACTACAGGCTCACATACAATTTCTGGGTGGTAAATGCCAGTGGCATTCATTACACAGACAGGGACTCATATTTGACCATGTCACCTGAGGATGGATGTTTATGCCAGACTTTGTTTCCATCTGCTAAAAAAAGTGGAAGAGATCGAGAGCACCAAAGCAATATCCTAGAAATCTATATCCTATAGTGTTGGACGATGTTTTTACTACATATACAGGTAGGTCTAGAAATGAACCCATGAGGCCTCACTAACTGTTTTACCAATTTTTGTCTGACCAATCACATCACCCATTTGTGGTGGTTAGTGAGGTCACCCTTTCACTGTGAGCGCTTTGAGTACCTAAGGGTAGAAAAGCGCTATAGAAATGTAATCAATTATTATTATTATTATCATAACCCCAACCCCTGCCCTAGCCAGATTTGACCATCCAATTTCACATTGTTTAATTTTGTGCAAAGCGTCTGGGACATCTCATTTACATTTTACATTCATGCATTTAGCAGACGCTTTTATCCAAAGCGACTTACAAATGAGGGATAACAATCAAACTGCAACACGATACAACTAAATGCCTAATAGGAGTGCCATTTGCTAATAGGAGAGCAAGTGCAAGAGTTTAGAAGTGCTTGGTCAGAGTATTCCAGGTAATTTAAGGAACTAGGACAACACATACTCTTGAAAGTAGAAAGAGTGTCTATTGTTCTGATAGTCTTGGGAAGACTATTCCACCAGTTAGGAACGATACATGAGAAGAGCCTAGATTGACCTGTGCGTGGTGTTGGTCGTTCTAAGCAGCGATCCTTGGTTGAGCGGAGCGATTGGAGGTTAGCATATGGTTTGATGATCGCTGTCAAGTAGACTGGAGCAGTTCCATCCAGTACTCTGTAAGCCAACATTAGTGACTTGAATTTGATGCGAGCAGCCAGGGGCAGCCAGTGGAGCTCCCTGAATAGTGGAGAGACATGTGCTCTCTTTGGCTGGTTGAAGACCAGGCGTGCAGCAGCCTTCTAGATCATCAGTAGTGGTTTTACCGCACAGGCTGGTAGACCTGTTAAAAGAGCGTTGCAATAGTCAAGGCGAGAGATAACCAGCGTCTGAACCAGGAGCTGTGTTGCATGTTGAGTAAGGTACGGCCTGATTTTCCTAATGTTGATTAGAGAGAAACGGCACGCCCTAGCAACAGCCGCAACATGATCCGTGAAGGTCAGCTGGTCATCAATTAATACGCCTAGGTTTCTTGCAGCCTTGGTAGGAGCAACAGATAAGGAGTCTATCTTAATGCTGATGTTGTGGTGCAGGGTTTGCCTGGCTGGGATGATCAGCAGTTCCGTTTTTGAGAGGTTCAGTTGAAGGTGGTTGTCTTTCATCCATGTAGATATATCTGAGAGACAGTCTGAAATCCGAGTTGTCACTGTAGAATCACCAGGAGGAAAAGATAGATAGAGCTGGGTGTCATCTGCATAGCAGTGGAAGGAAAAGCCATGTGAGTGGATGACTGGACCCAGTGTTGTTGTGTACAAAGTGAAGAGGAGGGGCCCCAGTACTGAGCCTTGGGGTACTCCTGTGGTAAGGTAGTGCTTTGCTGAGGTTTTGCCAAGCCATGACACATTGAACGATCGTCCAGTGAGGTAGGATTTGAACCAGGAGTGTGCTTTGCCACCGATGCCCATGCTTCTGAGTTTATCCAGAAGAATCCTGTGGTTGACTGTATCAAACGCTGCTGATAGGTCAAGTAGAATGAGAACTGATGATTGTCCTGCTGCTTTGGCTTCTTTAAGAGCTTCTGTTACTGAGAGGAGTGCTGTTTCCATTGAGTGTCCACTTCTGAAGCCAGATTGTTTGCAATCCAGGAGGTTGTGCTGAGTGAGAAATTCCATGACTTGTTTGAAGACTGTTCTTTCGATGGTTTTTGATAGGAAAGGAAGAAGAGAGACAGGTCGGTAGTGTTCCACTTGCGTGGGAGAGAGAGATGGTTTCTTGAGCAGTGGTCTTACCTGAGCTTGTTTGAAGGTGGTGGGAAATGTCCCTGAAGTTAGAGAAGCGTTGATAACATGAGTGGTTGCCTTCACAATTGTAGGAGTAATGTCCTGTAGAGGAGTGGTCGGAATTGGGTCCAACTGGCAGGATGTCGGACGACTGCCTGTGAGATGTGAGAACATCTCCACTGGCAATGCAATGTTTTGAAACATTTTTCTACATTTCATTTAAAACATAAAAATAAAATGTTCTGTTATCTTGAATTCGAAGTTGGTAATGTTCGGGTGCAATATTGTGGCTTCCGAATCTCACTCTGTTTGCTGAGCAAAGCTCAGTGTTGGTGAAAGTGCAACTGCATTATTATGCTCTTCCTGACTATCTGGTGGAACAAAATGAAATGAGTGGAGCCAGTAGGCTAGCTGTGCCCTAGAGCAGTCTTAGGTTTGAAAGGCAACCTCAGCTTCCACCCCTTGGATCCAGCTTGGTGTTGCAGTCATATGTTTTGATGTCATAGTCCGCCTAGTCAGGTTAAAGTTATGAATTAAAGGAGAGCCATTTTCAACTCATAGCTCTGTTGTTTGAGGTGACTGAGTGCTGTCAATAGCAAAAAGTAAAAAAAAAAAATAATAGTGAACCGACATCTAAGCTAACCAATGGGGGAACCTTACCTGACTTGCCCCCACAGGCTAGCTTTAGCTTATTTGACATATAAAGTATGTTGAGTAAAATCCATTGCTCAATGGAAATGAATGCAGGCTCTGCTGTCTGCTGTGTCAGGTAGCCTTCAGCAAATCATCTCTCAGCAGGGAATTGACAGAGTTGTCAACACGACTGATTTCCATTCAGCAGACCATGGGAGCCATTGGGAGGCATCAAAGTGGCACTTCCTGAGCCAAACGGAATCATGAAATCCTGATTTCTGCAGTGACCATGCCTGGAAGGCACAAATCAAAGACGCATGTTCCATAAGCACATTTCTCTTCAAATCTTTTTGTTTGTTTGTTTGTTTGTTTGCTTGTTGGTGTTTCCCTCCATCTCTGAATCACAAGACCAGAGAATCTGTGTATAATATGCCATGTGATCACACAATTAATTCTTCTAAATGATGTATGTATTTTAATATGGTATGGTAAGTAGCACTAATAGGCCTACTGAACATGGTTGTGTTCTGTTCTGCTGAGGGCTGCAGTTTTATCTTGTGCCAATCACTCAGGTGTGAATCAGAGTGTGATCTATCTATCTATCTATCTATCTATCTATCTATCTATCTATCTATCTATCTATCTGTCTGTCTGTCTGTCTGTCTGTCTGTCTGTCTTTCTTTCTTTCGATCTATTTAGAGGACTGGAAAAAAAACACTATTTACAGGAAGCATATGTGTTTGTCAACAGCAAATGTATTCTTGTGTGTCAAAACAAGATCTGACAGAAGGGAAGACGTGTCATAAACAGTGACACCGGCAATCATTCTTACCGGTATGTATTTTCAGTTTCAATGTGTCCAACTTTGATGTTTGTGCAGCTTGTGTGTGTGCACAGTTGGGGTTACAGTGAAGTTATTAAACAACAGGATTGATAAACAATTGGCACCATTGGGGCAAATGAGGGGAAAAAATAGCCAAGTGCGTCTGTGGCATGGTCAGTGAAAAAACTGTAAAACTGGATCGACTTTGATTGAGCACAACTTGACAACGTTCACAGGAACGGTAGGCCCACATATCAATGTAATGTCTAGCATAAATTTCCTTTCATTTTATTTAAGGCCTAGGTAATAAGTGTAGATATTACTCAGTAAATTATATTCGTGATCAAACATGTCACATAATATGATTTTTTTTTGTTTGTTTGTGTTTTCATCCTCTACATCAGTAGACACCTTACACAATGATGTAGCCTGTATGACTTCAAATGAGAAAAAAAGGTGGTGTTTGTGCCGGCAGCCACATTGGCCTGCCGGTTTGTGTAGCCCTGGCCTCCGGTAATCCAAACAAGTCAAATCGTTGAGATTGCGCCTCCATAACTGGCAGAGACAGAAGAGGAAAGCTTAAGCTAGAAGGAGTGGAACGCTGCTGATGTTGCATGGCTTTTAGGGTGAGATGTAGAGCAGGTTAAGACACTAAAAACACAGTTTAAACTCCTGCCCCCATGGGTAAGCTGTCAGTTCTATCTCTCCATTGAAGGACCTGGGTCAAATGACTGAAACCATCCTTTAATACCTTATTCTGCATAATACCGTATTCTGTATTCCACCTATTAGAGAACATAGGGGATAAAGAATTTTCTTGATGGTAATCTCTACATGCTTTGGTTAATATGCGGCTTATGGGAATAATAACTGTTCCTGTTACTTTATAAGCCCCATAGAGAGCTAAAAACATATTAAATTTATAATTCATACACAAAAACTAACTTCTTATGAATAAGCAGTAATTACAGAAGGATGCAATACTGCATATATGATATAATGATTAACAAATGCATGTTAGTAAGCTGCTAGATGGTGGTTAATATGTGTGTACTAATATCAAGTGTTAGTATTATGTAATAAAATAATGTTGATATAGGCCAACATTAACATATATTACCATGAATTATCTTACTATTTCTGGATTCTTATGGTCACTTGGAGAGAGAAAGAGAGAGAGAGAGAGAGAGAGAGAGAGAGAGAGAGAGAGAGAGAGAGAGAGTTCTGGATTTAAAATGTTCCTGGCACAGCAGAGCAGAACACAACATACGAGACGACTGTATCTGCTTCCCATCTGTTATCGTTCCACTGCCCACCCAGGCATGTCTCTCTCAAAATTCATATATAGAAGGATTACCCAGACCAAAATACCCTTTTCTATGGTCTGTTTGTGTGTGTGTGTGTGTGTGTGTGTGTGTGTGTGTGTGTAATTGTGTGTGTGCGTGCGTGTGGGGCTGGTGCTTTATGAGTGTACCATTGTTGTCACCTCCAGCAGCTGGGAGGCTGGTGTGAAGGTCTTGTGTTGTTGTTAGTACTGTATTTTTGTACACTGCCGTGTTTCTGGATGCTACGGAAGCCCTGCAGGGTGTAAAAGAAAAAAAAAATAATAAAAAAAAAATAATGAATCACCAGGGCTGTTTCATTTCATTTTTGTTTCATTTTATTCTCAGGTAGATTCCACTGCTTATTTGCCTTGTGGTGATGGCTCTATTCAACGCAGAGGCACTCATGTGTTATACTTTAAATAATTTCTCAAGTCAAGGTGAGAACACACTCCAATCATGCATGCTCACGGGCAGGCAGGCATGGAGGAAGGCACGCTGGGAGTGCCTTTTTCCCCCCATTCAAATTCATTGGTTTTGTTCGGCAAAAACTTGCCACTATTTGCATTCCCCTACTGCCAGTACATAGGAAGCAATCAGTTCATAAATGAATATGGTTTACCCTTAGAATAACATGGCAGGACTCTGTCATTGTGACCTTCATAATCAAACTGTATCACTGTAGATGCTGGCTTATACTGTCAATAGGATAGTCAGCTCCTTTCTGGCCTCTCTCAACATCATTATTCTATTCAGACGGCCCAACAGTACACATTTACAAATACAATATTGTGTTTATCAATATGTATGGTTGTATTTATTTATATCCCAGTGGGAATTTTGACGTATTTTGACGCTTAGAATTCATCAAGATTTTGACTCCATATGAAATATACATTATTTCATGAAGATGTTAACATCATAAGTTAAGGCATGTTAAGAGGTCTCACAAGGGTTTGTTAAAAAATCCAATTACTGATTTTTAAGCTTTAATTGTCATTAAATTGAAATCAATTTGATGTCCTGAACCAAAGCATCTTCTTGATATTAAAATTATATAAAATTGATGTCCAGAAATTTGCTGTCAATGTCAATTTAACGTTTATGATTTATCAAGATTTTGACTCCATATTAAATATTTACATTTTCAATAGGTTTTTAACATCTCAAGTTATTGTCTGTAAAGAGGTTTCATTACAACATCAGCCACTGTCCTATTAAGCATAAGGTCAATACATTTTATATTAGAATAACATTATTTTGATGTCCTACATAAAGCTTCATATTGATATCAAGCTGATATCAAAATGATGTCCAGGAATTTGTAGTACACATCCATATGATGTTTAGTATTGATCAAGATTTTGGCTCCATCCTAAATATCTATAATTTCATTAGGATCTCAAAGTCACCAGTTGTGGCCTGTAAAGAGGTTGCATTACAACATCCAGTCATTGCTCTAATAAGCATAAGGTCAATAAGGCTGACAATAAAATGTTGTCAAATAAATGTCCCAAACAAAGCATCATATCGATATCAAACTGACATTAAAAGGATATAAAGTTTGATGTTTAGTAAACAAGATTTTGACTCCATGCTAAATATCTAGAAGGTAGAAAACTACTTTTGAAAGCCTACAACTCCTAGAATGCACTCCACACTCCCCTTCCCCTTGCCAATCCCTAGCCCACCTCCAGTTCCAGAGTGTCAGGTTTTGTGAAATTGCTAACTCTTAGAGCCCTATCCACACAAAATGCGTGCAAAAACACGCCCCTTCTTCTCTAGCCATTCGTATCATTATATTGAATTGACACTGATATGTTTAATGTCAACTTGAGTTTCAGATTGACATCAGTAGAATAATGTTAAATTGATGTTGCCATTTCAATGTCAATTTGACTCTCACTTTGATCCAAATATTGGCATTGAAAGATGTCCTTCTTTTGATATTAATCCAACAATATCAAATTGATGTTGAAATTTTAACGTTTGACATTAATAAAAATGATGTAAAATCAATGTTGACATTTTGACATCAACTTGACTTTCACTTTTCACCTAATTTTGACATCAGATGTTGATACTATTTTGAGATCAGTGCAATGATGTCAAATTGATGTTGACATTTTGATGTCGAGTTGACTTTCACGTTTCACCTCATTTTGACACAATTTGGACATCAATAGAATGATGTCTCATTGATGTTGATAATTCAACCTAATTTTGACATCAATAGAATGATGTAAAATTGATAGTGACATTTTGACATCGATTCATCTTTCACTTTTCACCTAATGCAGGTGTTAATTTGATGTCGATGTTTGATGTCAATTTTACTTCAAATTGATATCCAAATGTCCGCTGGGATGTAGGGTTTGTTTGGGCCAATTGATATCGCAATGTAGAGCCATCCTTGTAAGATGTGCATTCATTTAGAAATTGCGGCTATTGTATTGTAGCCTAGAATCTAGACGTGCCTTAGCGATAGCAAATTGATTTGTTGACATTCATCCGTTCTGACAGTATTGGAAGTGTTTCGACTTCCTTCAGGGGTGCTAGTTTAGGACCTTTTTTTGAATCCTAGCATCGTTCATCACAACATTTTACTATCTATCCACACACCTACTAACAGAAATAGTAACACAACTAAAGTCCTTAGTTGAATGGCAGACAATTCTTAACATCATCTTCTCACCATTAACCACAAGCTTCAGTCTTATTTTCAGATAAAACGTGTTGCTACTGTAGGTAAGCATCACAAAATCATTCACACAATACATTCACTTGACTAATAGCTTTAAATCCCTCTGTCATCTTTGCAAATGGACGAAGGAACACCTCATTTATATACAGTAGTTGCAAAAGAATTGAATACTACTATAGTTTTTTTTGTGACCTACATGTGTTGCATGCATTTATTCATATTTTACCTAGTAAAAAGGGCACCAAATCAGTGGTCAGATTAATGCATTGCAGTGGCCAGCAATAAATATGCATTGCCCTCATCAGATGAAGGGGTGGCAGAACAGAACGCATTTCTGTAGCAGAAGAACAAACACACTAATCACAGTAGATCACCACAGATGTTTGTGCCAAAAAGCTTGAGCCTTTTGTTTTTGCTCAGCATATCATGTTAAATTACTCTGAAATGACTGTGGTCACATCCCGGGACGTCAAACACAATCATAGATACATGCATTTTCAATGAGCAGAATGCTGAGTTTTCCCCCCTTTCTTCCAGAAACTCGTGCCGCTGTGGCTATCTCCATGTTACAGCCACCAGACTGTAAAATACAGACACATTATTCTTGCATATACTGTGGACTGAATGCAGATTGAGGCTATTAGTTGCTTCCACCACACACACACACACACACACACACACACACACACACACACACACACACACACACAATCATGCATGCATATATATATATATTCATAAGGTGGTGGAATGGTGTATTAAAACAAGGTATTGTGTCGGTGTCGTACATTTTAAAATTTGGCCTAAAGGTCAGCGACCAATAGAGGGAACAAGAGGGAGAAAAAGAGCCTCTTTGTGTGTGTGTGTGTGTGTGTATATATGAGAGAGAGGCACTCATTCCATCATGCCATTCCATTGACCTGGGAAAATTATGCCTTGCCTAACCTAATTGACTTTAAAGTGGCAAAGGGCTGGAGGTACGTCGGTACCCCATTAGGCCGTGTTGTGACGGGCAGAAGGGTTTTTCGGCGGCGTGGGACTGGGTAGAGTGTGGTGCATAATTTGTGAGGCCTAATCACAAATAGTTCCAGCTGCATGACCCCATCGTGCCCCGCACGATCCGTAATAACTTCTAAATGAGGATGATGACTGTTATTACACAGGGAGAGGTCACCACATGGTACGTGGAACGAACCACACTGGAAGACAAATGGGGAAATTCTCAGTGCTCAAATCAAACACTGATGTGTTATTGTCACACTAAATGGGCAACTCAATATATTGGTGCAAGCAGATCCGTTTATTCAGATTTTCATGTGTTCCAGCACACATTTTTTTTCCCAAAAATGAAAGCAAGAG
Source organism: Sardinella longiceps (assembly GCA_027497455.2). Lineage (NCBI taxonomy): Eukaryota > Metazoa > Chordata > Actinopteri > Clupeiformes > Clupeidae > Sardinella > Sardinella longiceps. The sequence continues at coordinate 27,184,539 of JAODXP020000021.1, read as the reverse complement.
AGAGAGAGAGAGAGAGAGAGAGAGAGGGAGGCTAAGGCCCGAATCACACACAAACTGCACGTTCGCGGTGCGGGGCGATCTGTAAGCGGTCCGTGAGCGGTGCCTGTGGGCTTGGGCATTCACACAAGACATTGTCCCTACGGTGTTCTGTGCGAAGCGGCTGCCCGAGCTCTGCATTCAAAATCTATGGACACCGCGCAAGCCCCCCTTACCGCGCTGAAAACGCTTGGAAAAAGAGAACTTGTTTCTATTCCAAAAAAGCAGTGCAGGAGCTGCACGGTTCACCGCTCAGAAACCGGACAGGAGCTGTGCAGAACACGCGTGCAGTCTGAATGACATAACCTGTTACCATGTTTTCTAAATGAAATCGCCCCAAAACCACGCCCGCACCGCTTACGCGCCGCTCACGCACAGGTTTGTGTGTGAATCAGCTGTAATGCCAAAACAAAAAATTATATTTAGTGGAGACCATCTATTCATTTTCTTGTAGAGGAAGCATGGTTTACAATTGTCCAGACACTGCTACGAGTAATGCTAGATGACCAAGCACAAGCACAAGGCAGCATGGGTACTCCTAGGCAAGTCCCTTACCATTCTGTGATTGAATTCCAAAGGCAGGGCTAGAATTCGGCTATAACAAACCAGGGGCACCTCAAGGAATTTTGGGCCTGGGGTGGCGGCACGCCCCTGTAAGGCCCGTTTCAGACCAAAACCTGAGCATAAGCGGCGCAGGCGCGGTTTCGGAGCGAATTAGTTTAGAATGCATGTTACAGTAACAGCCTAGCTCATTCACACTCCTGTCCGGGTTCTGAGCGAAGAACGGCGCAGCTCCCGCGCTGCTCTTTTGAAATAGAAAGGAGTTCTATTTTTCCAAGCGTTTTCAGGGTGGTAAGCGTGCCTTACGCAGCGTCCATAGATTTTAAATACAGAGCTTGGGTGGCCAGTTCACACATAACACCGCAGAGACAATTTCTGGTGTGAATGCACAAGCCCACATGCATCGCGAATGGACCGCTCACGGACAGCACAGCTCCTGGCCCGTGAACGCGCTATTTGTGTGTGAATCGGGCCTAACAAACACACACATGTTTCTGGGTGGTTGCTTTCTTCAAGCTCTTTTTGCCAGTCCCTACATGACACAGTAATTGCAGTATGCTTGATTACTGTAAATTACCTTGAGTATACTTACTTCCATCCACACTCATTCCACCCCATTCATGAAGTGTAATACTGTATATTCAGCTGATGATATACACTAGTAATTATGGTGGCCCATCAATTAGACACAACATCACAGCTTTGAAACAGACTTAGGTTTTTTTCAGGTCAGTAAATGCCCTCAAAGAGCCAATTAAATGTTGAACAGCACTAGAAAATGGCAAGCCCCCAGCTGACCCTAGCCAAGCAGAAGTGGATATGAGTGGGTTAAACGCTGTGAGATGAGCCTCCGGGAGGATTAGGGAGCTGAAAGGCATAAATGTATGGACCGACGGAAAGGGAATGGAGTCTTCACATCAGCATCCTCTGAAGGACCATCAGGGCATCAATTATGACCTTTTCAATTTAAGTCCCCTTTTGATGGACGCTGAAAGAGCTGCTGCTCTTAGCCGACTCTGTAAATGTTCCAGGAAAAGAACCTTGAGGAACACAGTTCCTAGAACTAGATTTTAGGTCTAGGCTACTTCCTGATACTGTGCTGTTGCCCTTCTCCTGAACAGATACAGGTTGAGATCAGTAGGATGACAAGAATATTACACATTCTCTCTTTTTTACTGGTTAGGAAAGTCTGGCTTTATTTGATCAATATTTCTCCTCAAATCTAATAGTGTATAAAATATATGGCAAATATATGGCACTAAATCATCATGATGTTTCATAGTAACCACTTACCTTTCCATACCACACTATGCTATCCTATATCCCACTTTACCATACCATCCTATTCTGTATTACAGAAGAACTAAGATTAGTAAAGTGACACAATGTTAGAAGACATAACTGACCATGCAGGCCCAAACCAGCTGCTGAATGCATTCAGTATCTCAAGGATTTTATCTTTTTTTTCGGAGGAATGCCACCCATACAGGGAGCTCACTTTTATGCTTGCTGGCTTCGTGTCATCATCTCCTCCTGCTGAGCACCGTCGCCGTGCCGGCACTTCCCGAGCCCAATCGCTCTCGACTCCTCAGCCATCAGCGGCGGAGCCCGAGCAAGACAAAAGGGCGGTGAGTCACAGGGCTCTGCTGTCACTTTGGAGTCGCTTTCACCGGTGCAATTTATCACCGATGCCCAGGCTTTTTCTGACAGGAGCCCCAGCTGCAAGCTGAAAGGGAGGTGAATAAAGCCAATTCTCTTTCTTTTTATTTCTCTCCCTCTCTCTCCCTCTACCTCTGTCTCTCTCACTCTCCCAGTTGCTCTGTCTTTCTCTCACTTCATGAGATGGGGGGATTGATAGGCAGAAAGATAATGAATACATAAATAAACAAACAAACATGTGTAACCTGTGGATTTGCGCCCACTCTGACATATTATAGGTTGTGTGTCCAGGTGTGCCAAGTCCTCCCTATCATTTATAATTGGCCTTCTGGATGTGACTGGGCACAGACTCAGTGAAGATAAGATTCACTGACAATGGGCACATCCTACTTGTCAGGAGCAGCATGGAGAGAGAAAAATATCTGGTTAGTTATGGCAAAAATGTCATGCAGATTTCAAACCATGTTTGCTATTTATACTTATTAGTAATAGTAGTTGATTACAAACCAAAACAAAAACAAACTCACATCTATTATGCAGGCATAGCTATGCTATACTTGGGATTGTTTCCCAAACTCATTGTTGCAAGTCTAAATACCAGTCAAGTTAAACGTAAAAGTAAAACTGTGTGAAATATATTTTAACTGTGATGAATGACAGCCTTTATAGTGTTTGGTTTCAGTCCACCTCCCTTATTTCAATCAAAAGTACTCAGACAAGAGAGACAGGATTTAGTCAGGAATGATTTCATGAAACAAATGTTTAGACTGAGGATGTCATGTCATGCCACGGCTTCACCTGTTTTATTCTACCGATGACTGACACCTGCATGTTCCTATGATGAAATTTATATTCTGTCAGGGCGCTCGTGCCCACAGCCTATTATGGCTGTCAAGAGGAATAACGTTACGCCTTAGCAATACTCCCACTAAAACCCTGTGAGACAAACTGAGTGAGGTGCTCCTCTAGTCAAATGGTTGTTATTGTCATTTCAGCCTCATGTATTGTATACAGTGAAACAAAAATGCTGTTTCATCATGGATCAAGTGACGTTACTTTTAAACAAAAAAGACATTCAAGACAAGGCTACATACTGTATTTAGTGCATGCACGAGGTAGACATAAAATGCAATAGCTACTTGTGGTAGTGCATTTTAGAACAGACAATGAACAGACAACATAAGACAGGGCAGAGATAGACTTGTAGAACTACAGCAGTGATAATAATATTATCATACAACCACAAACAGAAAGAAGATTGGTGTGATACTGTAGGATGAACTTATTTGTTTGTGTGGTAGCTTCCTATTTGTTAAAGTACAACTTGTTGTGTAATGTATTCACTGCAAATTAAAAGGCTGTAAAAAGTCTGCACCTGGCCTTGGGATGTTTATTGCAAACATCTCTATTTGAAACGCCAGAGTCTTTGGTTTGGACAGCAGGCCACTCATGGCGAATTACTGCTCACACTCCCCGGCGTGTGCTTACTTGCCGATTTATTGGCAATTCTCCGAAATCGCTCGCTCTGTGCGTCCTGAAAAAAAAAAGGTTTGTCATTGGAATGCCGAGTTTAGAGAAGGCCTTGTTTTAAATCTGCTCTCGCCTGCAGACATCTCAGTACAAGGAGAACGGTATTTATAGGACAGCAAGGAACTCTGGGATATGAATCATGCTCCAACGCAAGACATTTTCTCCCCCGTCTCTTTCCCTCTACCCTCTTTCTCTCTTTATCTATGTGTCTGTGTTGTGTGTACGGGGGAGAATGTAATAGTCTGTGATGGCTTCTTCGATAAACCACTGTTTCATTGTTTGATTTGTAGTCATCATAAAATGCGAGCACCACTCTCTTGTAAGGACAGTGCAATTACTTGCGGCAAAGGCATCAAAATCCATTACAGCACATGATTATTACTAATAAAAATAGATCTGGATGCTTAGCAAAAAGCTATTATATATATATATTTGTGAGGTAGATATGATGTTGTAAAATGGGTTATGGCTATTACTTTCAAAGACATTTTTTTGTGTCCTTATGTGATGATCTGCTATCAGAAACTTTAAATTAATTATGGAAATTTAGATTAAGAGAATACATAATGGATGAGCTCCACCCATCCGCATGTCGGGAAATATGTCCACTTTCTTTGTCGGCGTGGTCTCTTTGACAACAGCTTCGCCCAGGGGAATATTGTCTTTCACGACAACACTGAGTCACTCGACGCTCGTTTGATCTTGTCTTCTTGTCTTCTATCTAGTCTGTTTAGCACCTCTACCTCGAGCTCTTTAACCCTTGGCACCCTTCGCTGCAGGCTTGCATTCAGACTAGCAGAAAGGCCTCGCTCCTCAATGGGGTGCTTCTTTTAGTCTCCTGTCAAGATTGGTGTGATGCGGTGCAGCACGGTCGAAGCGAAAGGCAGGAACGTTCGAATCGGTGTTCCTCTCTCATGCATTATTCCGACACTGTCAGATGAATCTGGCACAGAGGCGTGAAGTTTTCTGCAGCATCCATAATTATCACCCTTGATCTCGCTTAAAACAGCCCAGCCAAGGAAAAAAAAAAGAACTCAACTCGACTCAAATAAATATTTTTTTTTTTACAACTTTCTTTCCACGCACACATTTGCTGCCAACGTGAATTTCTGCCAGCATGTTTTCCCAAGTCAAATGTTGAGGAGATTTTAATTACTCTTACATGTCTGTAAATAAATTGGATGATTGTGCCAGGATTTTCATTGTTGTAAAAAGGAAAGCTCACAGAAATGTGTTAAGTCACAAAAGTGTGCTAATATATTTTTGCATTATTTCTATGTTTGCCCCTACTGTGTTTGTGTTTACCCATGCAAGAATAATACATGTTATAACTTAACTCATTTATGTGAGTGCCACCTTATATTTTCAATGAACAGGAAAAAAGTGTAAAAATAAAGTGTCATACTAATCGGCATTAAACCCAGTTTTTAATGGCATGCTAGGCAAAACTGTGCTCCCCCTCAAGTCACCAATTTATAGTAAATAAAATAAATAGCACCAACAATTCATTCATGTTTCCAAAACGTTGGTGGTAAATGTGATTCCGGTTCAAGATCAAGAAGGTGTAATAACCATGGAATCTACTGTATACAAGATAGCCAAGGGGGGCTTAATTTGCTATTTAATCATTGAAGCAAATTATAAAGCTGGTATTTTAAAGTAAAAATGTTGCCTGCCATGCCTTTCAAACCTGCCAGATTAATTGTATTGGATTCAAGTAACAATTTAACTATAAAACCTGCTATTGGGCAATTCAAGTATCTACATACCAACCTATATACGGACCTATAAATACCATAATTACCTGATTATTTATCAAGGTTAATAGGTCTACATTGATTTTTCACATTTCCCTCATCTACTTGAAGGGCTTATTCTGATTCAATAGGTATTGTTAAATACATGAGTTAGGTCAATATACAGTGTCGTTCTGCTTAAGAAATAAGCCCAAGAGACCATTATACCATAAATTTAGCACAGCTGAGGGGTGTTGTTGCATGAAGCAAGCAGAACGATGCTGAGTTCCATTAGACAAAACCATTACAACAACAACAACAAGAAATGTTGCCATTAATTCCTAAACTTCAATTACTCCACCAAGAAATATATGTCCTTCTTCTGAATGGTTGCCAAGAAACACACAAACGCAGCCAATATGAACTTTTGAATGGCGTAGCAATATAAAATGAAATGCAGTCTCAGCCATCCTTTTTTGGTAATTATATAACTGCATTGCACACGATTCAACCAATCATAATCAAAGACTGGAACGATCTGTATTACATGTAGACGCTTGCATAAATCACTGATCTGAGGTTTAGACATGACACAAATAAATACAGAGCATTTCATTTATATTCCAGGGATCTACACTATACTGCAGGGCCCCATCACCAGATGAGGTTGAAAGGAATTCCCTACCTACAGTACATCCATGTGTGCAGAGGGCCATTTGATGCAGAATTGTCAGCATTCCCCGCACGACCACTGAGCTGTTAGTGTGTGTGTGTGTGTGTGTGTGTGTGTGTGTGTGTGTGTGTGTGTGTGTGTGTGTGTGTGTTTGAAAAGACAGAGGGAGGGGTTGATAAATAATAAATAAAAAGAGAGAAAAGCTGAGCTGGCCTAATGCCCAGTGGTGGACGCCCAACATGGCAGATGGCCAACTCTCAGCTCAGCAGCGTGGTGATATTTCCATCAGCAGCAAGCTGGCACTGCTAGTCAGCTGGTAGCCTTCAGGCAGCGCCCTGTCCCAGGAAAAGGAGGAGGTGATGCAGGGAAACCTCATTGCTGTCCCCTCCTCAATGGAGCATGTGTTTGTGGGGTTAGCACTGTAGCAGACAGGTGAAGGCAAATTAGCTACCACAAGCTACTGGTGCAGCCTTTTGCTTATTTTAAATGCCAAGGATTGCTCTTCTGAAATACGAATACAGATATATAAATACTAGAAATGCACTCGGAAAGCTCACCAAGGTAATATGGTCACCTACGCCCCTACAGATGGATGTGATAACTGTCAGAAGTGAGGAATCTCTTTTCTTTTTAAATCCTGCGTCCAGATCCCGATCCGGATCATCTCCAAAGTTTAAAGGATTCTTCCTTAGGCAAAGACACACCACTGCTAAAAATGCCATGCAAATCCGTCAGTAACTTTTGCAGTTAAGTTGCTATCAAAAGGAAAAAATGGACAAACGGACAAACAACATCCAGTGAAACCATAACCTTCATGCCAGAGCTAATAATAATAAAGCAACATTTATTTTGTTTTGTTATGACTATGCTTTAATACTGATTAAATCATTGCAATCCATTTATCTTTATTTAATAATAACTTTCTTACATACCAATGACCTTCCAGCGCTATTTGACCTTTAAACTGGATTGGCCTACAACCTCACACACCATGCACCAAAAAGGGTAGCTAGATACGCTATCTGCAAGGCCTGTATGGAATCTGACACAGTTTCCCAGATAAGCAGTGAGAGATTGGAGGCTGTGAAATGGCTATCTCTGCTGAAGCTCTGACAGAGCCAATGGGTCGGGCTTTTGGTAAAGGGCTGGTATCACAAAACTGACACCTTTGGCTCCCTAGCGCTAAGACAGTATCCTAGCAACAATGGCTTCAATGGCCACGCTACACCATGTGGCCCATTTCCATCAGGTCGCTCTGGATTCCCTGGTTATTAATACCATCACTGTGTGAGTTTCATTCTTTTATTTCCTCCAAGCGCCTGGATATCATAGACCTCACACCAAGAAAAGAAAAAAAAATAAAATAAAGGCCTTTGCTAGTGAAAACCTTGGCAAATATTGCCTGTGACACAGGTTAACATAAACGTGGCACAGAGGCCCCGCATCACAAGCAGTACAGAAGTCATCTTCTGGAGAAACAATTCAGAATCTATTATTTAGAGATCTATCATAAGTCTCATATCAACAGACAGAATGGATTTGGGTGCATATTTGACTATAAAGTTGCTGTCAAGATTGATGCTAGAAGAATATGTATTTTTTGTTTTTAATGTTTTGTTTTGTATTGTTTTTTTTCCATTATGAGTTTTATTCAGATGAATAAGTCATTTATGAATACACTGCAGACATGTCAGGGATGTCAAATGTGGTATGAAGAGAAAAGATTTGATAAAAGGAATGTGGTCCAGCACATCTGGTTGACTAGCCTAGAATTCGAGACATACCCTAGTGGTAGCAAATTGATTTGCTCAGCAAGTAAGGCTTGGCATAAACCATAGGGAACCGTCGTATTCAGACATCGGTGTTGTTTAGCCAATCACAACCCTCTATGTGGACAGGGCGTTATTTGTTGCTCTGATTGGTTGTAGTCAGAGCCATACAAAGCACTTTCTTCACATGCCGCTATCCTATTGCAAGCAGAAGCATTTTGAAAGATTTCTGCCCCAACGATCTATCCGCTGTGGCCAGACTATACATTTTAAGTTATACAGTGTTGTGGCAGTGCGGTGCATGAACGCGTTCACTGTACGTACTCTATTACTGCCCGATGAGCGATAATGTGAACGCGTTCATCCTGGAGTTTTACTTTCATTCAATAAAGTGCCAGATTTCTGGACACTTCCAGGAGAAAAACACAGACTTAATTCACAGACTAGATAAATTCACATTGATAGGTGAGAATGTACAATGTAGTTGCTACTTTTTTTCTAAAATTCAGTGACTGTAGGTGGAGCTCCGGAGAAAGAAAACGGCAGTTCTGCCTGGTGTCTCTTTAAATTAAAATGAGGGCATAACCTTATCACTTTCTTTTCCACCAGCCACCAGCCAGAGGGAGAGGCACCTGTGTAAATTAGGCTAATTCTCTGAACTTTAGCTACTCCTTTGATCATGTTAATTTACACATATTTTATTATTTGTGATCCATATTACAACATAAGTCACATTAAAGAATGATGAATAAGACATTTTCTAAGAGGAAAAGTTGTAAAGTTTTCATTGATGGCTATTAGAACTAATACATATCTGCCTCCAAACTACATTTAATTCCATTGTGACATAGCTAGCTTCATATGGGATCTATGGCACGCTATTGAACCCAGGAAACCCCATGTTGCACTAGCCTGGTTAATGCCAAACTAAATAAATAAGCGCAAGTGATATTTAGTCTAACCCACCTATTCATTTTCTCATAACAATAACGTTGTTTACTATTGTCCAGAGACATTTATTGGGCACTAAAAATGTCTACAGTCTGTACATAGCCAATACCAGAGCACCAGATGATGTACAATGAAATCAAATGCGCATGACATCATGGGTACTCCCAGGCCAGTCACCATGCTTCTTTGCAGAGTGAAATGAAATGGAGTGCGCGAAGGAGCATGGGTTCTCCCAGGCTAATGTTGTGCTTGAATCTCCATAAATATAGAATCATTCTGTGCTCTAATCCTGTTCCCTCCCATTCTGTGGAACATACCCATTGTTTTGTTTGGATTCTCAATTCTACTATATCATCATTTCAGTGTGAAGAGGAAGCTATCACATTTTGTAAGGTCACGCAGTAGATTACAGGAACAAATACAAACACCCACAGTGCCAGCTTTCATTGTCATTAGCCATTACCTGACAGCATGTATACAACTTGTCAAGGAGAAATGGAGTAGAGGAGGGCAATGCAATCAAGGGTGTTTATGTATGTGCCAGGGTACGTGTGTGCGTGTGTGTGTGTGTGTGTGTGTGTGTGTGTGTGTGTGTGCGTGCGTGCATGCGTGTGTGTATTTTGTGTGTCATAGACAGTCTGGGCGTTGATTTATGAGTCTCCACTTGCCAAAGACAATGAGTCACCTCTTCACATCTCACCTGAAGTCTTCCATTACATTTACATTTTATATTTAGCTAGCCATATGGTCCACACTGCACGCCTCTTAAACCTGCAGGAACAGAGCAGAGGAATAGAAAGCCAAATGACTGACTTTGATGTATTCTGACAGAATTTTACTAAGGTATTGATTGTGCGTGGTATGCCTGTCATTTAACATCTATATTTTATGTCATCTTGACACAGGTTAAGAAAAAAAAGGATAAACATAAAAAAACCCTTCCTTTTGAAATCAAATCTGTGTTTTTTTTCCTGCATTTTTGTGAAGTAAAGGTAATTTTCTCAAATCTCTCATATTATGTTTTTTCTTTTTTTTTTCTTTTTTTATGCAGGTAGCCCTACAAAGTGATCTGGCTGTCAGCATCCATTCAGCCATCCTGAGCAGGGATAAAAGATGGAGTTTGCTTTTCAGCTGAGCTGCAGAGGAACGCACACGAGGAAAGCAGAGACAGAGAGAGGGAGAGAGAGAGAGAGAGAGAGAGAGAGAGAGAGAGAGAGAGAGAGAGAGAGAGAGACACGGGGGAAACAATGGTGAGTAATGGAGGGACTGACCAGAGGCAACGTGGCAGAAAAAGTGGCGCTTCGTCTCTGATCATATCACAGCAGAGGGTGCGTGAACGTGTATGTGTGTGCATGTGTGTGCATGTGTGCGCACAAGTGTATGTGGCTTGCAATTATGCATGTTCATGTGTGTGCATATGTGTGTGTGTACAGTATGCATACATGTATGTTTTTGTGTGAATTTGGCTTGCCTGCTGTGGTCATATGTGCATGCTGATGTGTGTGCATATGTTCATATGTGTGTGTGTGTGTATGTGTGTGTGTGTGTGTGTGTGTGTGTGTGTGTGTGTGTGTGTGTGTTTTACGTATATGATTATGATCACATATAAGTATATGATTTCACATGCACATTATATCCCAGTTCCAACACTCACATACACACACTCACACAAACACACAGTCACTATCCTCTTCGCCCAGTGTGACATTGTGTGTGTGTCTCCTTCTCCGTCTGCACTGCTTCCCCAAGGACATGTGTGGCTCATTGTCTCCAAGGACGCACACACAGCACCATGTCCCAGGGTTGCACTCACGCTATTCAGGAGCCACGGCTTTCTCTTCAAATGTCTCAATCTTTCAGACACTCTCCAGGGGCCAGTCACTATAAAATCACACCATGCAGAACCTTGATGAAAGATAATGGAATACAAGATGCTAGCTGATTATTAGCCTTTAGTCATTTATTCAAATAAATTCTCACAGTATATCACTTAATTCACCTCAGCAATAAATAAATAAATGAATAAATAAATAAATAGATAAATCTCCATACTGTTTAGAGTTATATGTGCAGAAACAAGGTCTAAGAGCATTAGTACAGTCTGTACAGTACTTGATAACACCTTACTTTAACAAGATAACAAGTGTGTGTGTGTGTGTGTGTGTGTGTGTGTGTGTGTGTGTGTGTGTGTGTGTGTGTGTGTGTGTGTGTTTGTGTGTGTGTGTGTTTGTGTGTCCTCAGAGTAGTTGTGTGGTGTGGTAATACTTTGCTGAAGTCAGACACTCATTTGGTGCAACAGATGATGAAATTAGCCTGAGCGGCGGGGAATCGTTGGAGTGGAACTAATATGAATTTGTTAAATTTAACGTTAAGTGGGGAGGGCACTTTATGTGCGCCTTCAAACAGGCGGGGGAATCAGCTAAACGAGCGAATCAGCCAGCCAGGGAGAGGGAGAGAGCGCCCTATGTCAGCAGCGATAGAATGCATGTCATCTGCATAGGAACAGGACCCAGACGAGGCCAGATGCCGCCAAAAACATCACTTCCTTTCACAGTGATCAGCAGTGATGGGTACACACACACACACACACACACATGCTTACACACACACACACACATGCTTACACACACACACAGAGACACACAGGCATGTGTATGTGTGTGTGAGGGTGTCTGCATGTGTTGATGTGTGGACACACACACACACACACACACACACACACACACACACACACACACACACACACACACACATCAACACATGCAGACACATGCAGTCACAACCTCAGTTACACATACAATAGTCTACACATTCTCAGACACATTCTCACACAAACACAATCTCACACAGATTAAATCTCCTGCATAAGTGCATGCATCTCAATCTGTCTCTCTGCCTCAAATAGTAATATACACACAGTCATACACACCATGAAGACATCTAGTTTACAAAATAAGATGGAGACAGCCAGTTTACTAAAAAAAAGATTGACATTTTGTCTGCAATTCTGAATTGCACACACACATAAACACAATGGTTTACTAAAAAAGATTGACATTTTGTCTGCAGTGCAGTACACACACACACACACACACACACACACACACACACACACACACACACACACACATGCATATTAACACATACTCAGACACACATACTGTGCACACATACAGACAAACACACACATATTAACACATACTCAGACACACATATACACTCACACCACACACACACACACACTCATTACCACATACTTAGACACACACATACACATCTGCAGCCTCTCACTGGTCACACACACACACACACACACACACACACACACACACACACACACACACACACTGTCATTGGTCCCAGTAGAGCCCCCTGCTGAGCCCAAAATAACACAGTGACACTTTAACCCCACTGTGCCGGGCTCCACTCATTGATTACCAGTGGAGAGCTGCAGCCTCCTCTCATCTCGACCTCCTCCGGCCACCGCATCACGGGGCAACCCTGTCATCACCCGCTGTGTGTGTGTGTGTGTGTGTGTGTGAGAGAGAGAGAGAGAGAGAGAGAGAGAGAGAGAGAGAGAGAGGATACTGTGTGTCATGGTGTGAGTGTGAATTTCCATGGATGTGTGTATGTGTGTCTCTATTTGTGTGTATCTGCATGTGTGTGTGTGTGTGTGTGAGCATACTGTGTGTGTCATGCCGTCAAGTGTGAATATTACATGTGTGTGTATGTGTCTGTATATGTCTGTGTCTGCATGTGTGTGTGTGTGTGTGTGTGAGCATACTGTGTGTGTCATGCCGTCAAGTGTGAATATTACATGTGTGTGTATGTGTCTGTATATGTCTGTGTCTGCATGTGTGTGTGTGTGAGAGAGAGAGAGCGAGAGAGAGCGAGAGAGAGCATACTGTATGTGCCATGGTGTTTGAGGCGAATGTCTTGTTTGTGTGTGTGTGTGTGTGTGTGTGTGTGTGTGTGTGTGTCTTTATGTGTGTGTGTCTGCATGTTTTATGTGAATGTCAATGTCAGTGTCGATGTGTGTGGAGCTTAGCTTTTTCCCTTGTGCTGTTCCTGTCTTTTTGGTCCCTCTTTATATTTTCCCCTTGTTGTTGTAGTCCTGTGTGGGGCCTTGAAGTGTGGCCGTGTCCGGGGCTTCTGCTCTTTCATGTCTTGGTTATTAAATCATCCAGTAGGCCTGCCTGTGCCCCTCCGTGTGATTACCACTGGAGAGCAGCCTCTCATGTCGACCTCCTTCTACCAATGCATCACGGGGCAACCTGGTGACACCCGCTGTGTGTGCGTATCTGTGCCTGTGTGTGTGTGTGTGTGCCTGTGACTGTGTGTTTGTATGTGTGTGTGTGGTTGTGTGTGTCTGTGACTGTGTAGTATGTGTGTGACTGTGTGTGTGTGTGTGTGTGTGTGTGAGTGTGTGTATGTCTCTGTGTGTGTGTGTGTGTGTGTGTGTGTGTGTGTGTGTGTGTGTGTGTGAGAGAGAGAGTGAGTGTGTGTGTGTGTGTGTGTGTGTGTGTGTGTGTGTGTGTGTGTGTGAGAGAGAGAGCGAGTGTGTGTGTGTGTGTGTGTGTGTGTGTATGTGCTGCCGCTACTGCTCTCATGTCCACCTGCTGGTTCAGAGGCAGGACAGCACATCACACTCATCTGAATACAGATGAATAAGGAAAGCCCTGGACTATCAGTGAGTGTGTGTGTGTGTGTGTGTGTAGGTTTTTCTGTAATTTAAATGTATTTCAATAGGAAGTGAAGTGGCCATTTATATTATACATTCCTGTACATTTCCAGTAATTAATTTTGTGTTAGGTACATAATAGGTACAATGTGTTCTCCTCGCCTTTCTTTAGTTTCGCAAGCTGTGGCTGTACAAAAAGCAATCTGTCAACCATACTCAAATTTCAAAATAAGAAGATGACCTCTCTTTTGTAATATTTAACATTGTCATGTTCAATTTATTTGAGCTCAATTTGGCTGATCTCTATTCATGTAACCCCCAGCAGGAAAACAAAAGCTGGGAATAAAATAGTCTCACTGTTCATTGGGGACATAATACAATTTCAGGTGAGATTACCTACCATGACAAAAAAAGATTATCTGTCTTGTTTAAGACACTTAACACGTTCTCTACTCAAGTGCCTTTCCCCTCTGAAAACCATCATGAAGAAGGCAGAAGGAGATAAGCTTTTTCCCTGAAGAATAGCAAAGTGATATTGCTGTTAGACCTGCTCGCCTCAGCCTGCTCATTCTGATGATGATGAAAAAAAGAGGTCTTCTTTTTGTTCCATGAAAGTTTGGACAAAGGTCGGGACCAACAGTCATGAATGTGCAGGCTATATTTTGTGAGTGCCGAAGTGAAACTCCGGCACTGAAAATATTAAAGGATAACTCTGGAGTAAGTTTAATTTCGAACAGCATAGACCTAACGCGAACGCGAAACACGTTACATTGAGTCAATGACACCTAAGATCTTACTTTCGGTTTCGAATAATCAGTTTCCATTGATTCAGTGTAAAGTGTCTGTTCGCTTCTGCGTTCGCATTCGGTCTATGCTGTTCCAAATCATTAGCCTGACTAATAAGCCGACTGTTGACTCCGTCACAGTCTGGAACAATGCAATGGAAACATGTTTCCGTTTGGATATGACGTATCCTCTCACCTGGCTCTCACTTCCGCATTCAGTGGTAACAGATCGCTAGCTAATTCCAATTTATTTTTACATCGTAGCGGCAATAAGTCCTCAAGATCATGAATGTTAATGTCATGTACCAATTTTGTAAAGGTAATTCGAAAGTAGGGGGGAGAATAACGAACGTGTTCAGGCAAGTTAAGAGACATCGCTCTAAACTGTGTGCTGATTGGCTAAACCGTGAACAAACCAAGGTAGGTTCGGAGGTAAAATTCATTTTAATGTAAGTACGCAGGGTGGCGCTGCCAGGCTACCAAATCATGATGACATGAGTAAATTGTCAGAATAATGACAGAACATGTAATTTATCAATCCTAATGAGTTTTAGATGATATAAAGGTATAATGAATAGGAAACATCGGAATTTTACCTAAATTCTGCAAGTGGGGCTTTAAATTATAATTACTGTACATAGGTATTATAGAGTTTAAGAGAGAGTAAGTTTGACTGCAAAGCCAAAAGTGCTAAAAAGGCATAGCAACATAGCATGACACTTTGGTAACAATAACAATATCATAGTCCCTACACATCGAATGGAGCACTGAAAACATTGATTATGTACACAGAGCTTATCCAAAAGAGATACGCACACAGTTCACAAACATGCATTTAAACATATCATGCGTACACCAACAATGCTTTCAACACTCAATTTTCATGCCAAGTCTACCCAATGACTTTCTCCCATCATAAAGCATTGTGATGGTTCTACCTAACCTCTTTACAGCATCTTAAAGTGAAGGTTTGGTGTAATTTGAGCGTGCTGTGTTACTAGATAGCGAGTGGGATGAAAGAACTTCTGAACAGGAACACAACAGTCTGAACAGGAACACAAAAATGAGTGCATTTTAAGCCAGTGGAAAAGCGGAAGTCAGTGGAACATATAACATTTGAAACCGAAAGTAAGACTGCTTATATGCAAAGTAAGATGTAAACTGCTTGTTCGCTTTTGTGTTCATGTTCGGTGTATGCTGTTACAAATTATTTTGATCCAATCGCTGTCTAGTACAGTCAGCTGGCTACTGCAACAAGGCTATGCTTGAATTACACCAAACTTTCACATTCAATTTCCACAACCAAATTACAACTCATCATCTGTGAACAAATGAGGTCCTAGGATGGTTGGAAAAACAAACAGGAAAATCAAACACCACCACATCACCAAATCATGATCTTTAAAATTTAATTTCACAAAATTTGTAACATTTTCAATGCAATTAGAAAGGAAGAAAATATAATTCCTTGTAAATCCTTTTTTTTTTTTGGTGAGGAGAACAAAAAGAATTTGAGAGCACACCATACTGACCTTGTTTGTGCTCAGTTTACACAGTGTGAGCCACTGGCTGGAGTTAAGCAAGGCCAACTTTCAAGAGAGGAACAGTCCTTCAACTCAAAGTTTAGCCACTTAAAGTCAGTTTGGGTAGTTTTAAGTAGTTTTGAGTACATCTGTCAAAGCAAAACATACACTGAGGAGTAAACAATGGATTTCATCTGTTCTCTAAAGTCAGTCTCTCCCTCTCTCCCTCTAACACACACACACACACACACTGGTGCATGTTTCATGAAGTCATGCATTTATCAGCCAATTCTAAGCACAATTGCTTGTGAGGATTCTCCCATTGGAGTCTATTATCCTTTCCTATTGCACATTTAAGGCTTTCTGCAATTCATGACATACAATAAAGCTGATCTGCTGACATGCAGCAGCAAGCAACACAATTCAAAACAGACATACTCTTTCTTTTAGCTCTTGTCCCGAGACCCTTAATAAAAAGAAAAAGTTGTCACAATGTTTTACCATTTGTCCCTGTCCCCCAAATCTGACTGTGCTAAAATGTCTCCAATCCTGGTGCCTCTGTTCTCTTTCACTCCCCCCCTCCTTCAGCCTCTCTCCTTCTCTTTCTCTCTATTCTTTTGCCTTTATAGTTTTTCTGTCTCTCTTATCTCATCTGTCTAGGCCAGATCGCAGACAGCAAAGCAGAATAAAAACAGTGTGCACTGACTTTTGTTTAAATGTTCACTGAGTGAGCTCTGATTTGATGCCTTTGGCCACATGGAGCAAGTAGACTTTGGCCCCTTCCAGTCCAGTGCTGGGCAAACGCACAGTGACAGTTAGCTCTGCTGGCCAACACAGCCAGGCTCTATATGAACCTCAAAGTTTCTGTCTCCAGGGCGGCGGGACGCGCCAGTCGACGGAGATGAAATGTCACACGCCCCAGTACATAGCTTCTGCACATGATCCACACACATACATGTATATAAATATATAAGCACTACACACACACACACACACACACACACACACACACACACACACACACACACACACACACACACACACACACACACACACATACACACACACACTCCCCCACGTCCTTGCCCCATTATCCTGTAATCTCCCCTGGGAAGCGAAGTCTTGAAAGACACTCCTCCTGGGAGAACAGAGCAGGATATGACACAGACATGCACAGCAGACATCAACAGCTACGTCCTGGAGCAATCACAATATCCTCTCTCTCTCTCTCTCTCTCTCTCTCTCTCTCTCTCTCTCTCTCTCTCTCTCTCTTTCACTCGTTTTCCACAAGACCTGCAAATGACAGACGACACTTGACTTTTCCACCAGCAATCCTGTGACACATCACACATATGTTAGCAAGATCCAATGATCCAGAGCATCTGGAGCGCTAAGCCATTCTCATGCTTCCTCACGTCGCAAACCTCCACACCCCACCCACCCCCACCAGCACCCTTCAAATACCACCGCCCTGGGCGAAGACCCTGGGACACGGGATCCACTTTGTCGCCTGTGATGGCATTTAACTAAGTGCTCCATGTGCATTTTCATAACTGGATGTAAGTGCTTGTGGCTTTTCATATGGAGGTAGTGCTTATTTAAAGAGGGAAATGAAGAAGAGGAAAAAAAAGAGGAAATGTCATCGCATTTTCAATGAGCTCGCCATGTCACAAAGAGAGAGAGGAGGAGAGAGAGTGTCTGTGTGTGAAAGAGAGAGAGAGAGAGAGAGAGAGAGAGCAAGCAATAAAGTGTTAGGAGAGAAAGAGGCGAGGGAACTAGTGTGAGAATATCTGAGTGATCATCTGTCTGTGTTCGGGGTAAATGGGTTTTATGAAAAGCAGGTATGTGAAACTACCTGGGAGGGGAAAAGCTGATTAGCGCTGTGGTTGTATGAGAATTAGGATGGATCGGGTAGGAGACACGTGTACGCTCAAAAAGGTGACAGCCGGGGAATTCATTTTCAGCAGACTTGCTGAGAGAGCAGAGGAATGCAAGGGGAGCCGGAGCTGCTATCCTCGCCATCGCCTCGCCTCATCGGCAGTTCACCAGCGCAGAACCAGAATGTTTGCTCAGGCAGCCATTTTGATGATTTATTTATCTATTTCCTGTGTTTGTATTCTGCCCCTCCATGTCCAAGGACGGGTGTGTGTGTGTGTGTGTGAGGAGAAACTAGTGGAGGAGGTCGAGGATAGAGTAGATAGATTCACAGATTCAGATACACACACTTCTGACATATTCTGTGGTGCTGCCGAAACATAAGCTTATTTTCTGCAAATCATGAATTAGTATTTACAGTAAAATTGCTAAATTATTATTATGTACTGCTCAACAAATGACAAAATAATGTTCAGAATTATGACCACTTGTTACTGTAATTTACTGTGGGTTATTTCTGATCTATTCTTGATTCTCCATGCTTAAAGGTAAATCCGGTGTGAATCGATAGCCCTGATGTTTGAGGTCGCCATAGGTCAAATTTTCTCATTGAACAACAGGACTATGGATTGATTCACATTGAAATGCTCCTTTAAAGAGCACTTTGAAAGTTGAAATTTGGTAGTGAATTTACACATCATGTACATTAGAAATCAATATTTACCATCAGGCACTTCTGTCTTATCTGCCATCTCATCCGGTCATTTTTAAAATGCATAATACATCACTGACATTGTTGTGCTCTACCACATTACATCATAAAGTAACCTGCTTCTTAAATAGTCTCTGACAACTCAGTGGTCACAAAAAAAGAAAAAAATTATACAATTGATTGTGGTTTTCAAATAGTGCTTTAAGGATGGGTGTGAGGGAAACTACTGGAGGCTGAGGATACAGATCGTTTCACCTCCAGGCTAGAGGGAACACTTCTGGTTGAGTGCTCTCACTCTACACTCCGTACTCACAAGTACTCATTTTCTAAAATTACACTGTAAAAAAGAATTTGTAATGGTTACTTGAAAAATGTGTGGAAACTCGTTGCCTGAAATGAATTAAGTAAATATAAGTTTTCTTTTCTTAACTTTTCAAGTTAAAAGTACTCATTTGAGGCAATGAGTTTCTACACATTTTTCAAGTAACCATTACAAATTCTTTTTTACAGTGTATGAATTGAATGCATTAGTTATTCATTATTATATGTATAATAGCCAAATGATCTGCATATGCATAATCACTCATTAATCTGCTGAACACTATTAATCTATTCATATTAGTCTACTCCTGATCATTAAGAATATTACATTTATTGAAATAATCAGAATAAATTAACAGCTACAAAAACCCATTCAACAACCATGACATATTGCCTACTGATAACATAAAATATACATGTTTACTTATACATGATAAAAGATGAAAGAGAGGGAACAACAAAAAGAAAAGAATATGTTGAGCTTTAGTATCACACAGTAGAGCAGGTGGTTTCTGTGGTATTTCCCCCAGCTCTTCTGGAAAAGGCTGTCGAGTGGAGTCAGGTGGTGTGTGTGTGTGTGAGTGTGTGTGTGTGTATGTGCGAGGGGAAGAGGAACGGCATTGGGGGAGACAAATGGCGTTGGGTGACAGGCTGCGTTGGCAGTGGTGGCCCCGGGGCCCTTGTACGAGCGTCTGCGTCACTGACGACATAGCTGTCGTCGCGGCCCGTGTCTCGCCAGACGGCCCTGCGGGAGGTGATCCTCTGTTTCCCGCCACACTGATCCCACTACCCCACCCATCAGTGTGCCACCCCGCCGCACCCCTGTCTGTCTCCCCTCGCTCTCTGCTGCCCCAACCCCCATCAGTACACATGAGAACAGCCATCACTGCTATTATTGTAGCGCTCATCGGGGAAAGAGGGGAAGAGATGGATGTGTGTGTGTGTCTATGTAAGGGGCTGTGTGTTTGTGTGTAAGGGAGCTGTGTGTATGTGGCGTGTGTGTGCGTGTGTGTGTTTGTGTGATGGGACTGTGTGGACTGCTGAGGCATGTTGGGTGTGTGTTTTTCCACTCCGTCACTTCCTGGAGAGGCCAGACTGGCTCACGGTTCAAGATGCACTCGAGTGTGACAGAAAGAAAGCAGCCTGATTTGCTTCCCTTCGTCTCATCTCACTTCTTCCTCTCTCTTTTTTCCTCTTTTCTTTTCATTTCTTTTTGCCCCTTCTCTTTTCTTCCTCCAGCTGTAAGCTGTCTATAGCTACCTAAAAATGACAAAGAGAAAGTGAGAATGTATGGAACAGAAACCAGCAAGAAGGATTGTTCTCTTTTTCTTTGTCTTCTTTCATTGTGTTGACAGTCCCCCCCACCCCACCCCACCCCCTTCCATCCCTCGTTTGTTTCTTCTCTTGTTTCCTCCTGTTGGTGTTTTGATGGCGGTTTTGCCTCAGACAGGCTATTTGTTTTCCATAATTGCAGTCGCTGCTCTCTCTCTCTCTCTCTCTCTCTCTCTCTCTCTCTCTCTCTCTCTCTCTCTCTCTCTCTCTCTCTCTCTCTCTCTCTCACTTAGCTGGCCTCTAATGGCTGTGGTTCCTCAGCAGGTGGTTATCTGTCTCGTTCTCCTTACCTGGTAAGCCCCTAATTGGTCATTTCAGGCTCCGTGGCCAAGACTCACCTGGAAAATTAACCTGCGTTTCCCTCAAAGTGAAGGATCCTCGAGTTTCTCTTGTCTTTTTTTTTTAATTCTTACAGAATATTGGCCTGGGAAATTAAAGGAGAAGTCCAGTGGGATTCAGTACATTGCTTTGTTGTTTGAG
Source organism: Sardinella longiceps (assembly GCA_027497455.2). Lineage (NCBI taxonomy): Eukaryota > Metazoa > Chordata > Actinopteri > Clupeiformes > Clupeidae > Sardinella > Sardinella longiceps. The sequence continues at coordinate 27,163,915 of JAODXP020000021.1, read as the reverse complement.
GTCACAGAGGTTGTCTGTAGGGAAAAGGATGAAGAACTTTAATACAATTTATTATACAGCTCTCTAGAATGTTGTTGGAGGCTCCATTCACTTTCAATGGGACTCCTCAACGTTTGCAGGTCAGTTATTTTTGTACAATGACCGCTGAAAAAGTATAATGACTGCTGTCATTGGCAACAGGTTTTTTGCTTGAGATTCACGTCTCTGTATCATTCCGTGCATGGAGATCAACAATTAAACATGTTAAAAGTGAAAGTACATGAGCTGCGTTCTATAGAATGTTTCAAGTTCAAGTTGCTTTGCAAACTATTTGTTCATCCGCCGAAGCCATGAAACTTTAACAAATTAAATTTAAGATGTCTCTGTGAAATATTATCTCGTCGTGTTGGCAAGTAGCCGTATAATAAGCAGCTGCGCCGTCGGTCTCCGGTTCTTCCTCTCCGGTTCTTCCTTTCTATAATGACTGGCGGACAATACATTATCCCTTACATAGCAGGCTTATAGTACTTGAGTCCAGGACTGGGAATCAAGTCTGACTTGCTCCTTAACTTGACCGACTTGTGACTTGACTCGGACTTTGTTTACTGATGACTCAGACTTTAACTCAGACTTGTGTGTTTACACTGTTCAGACTCGAGGAAGTATTTTCGATTGTAATACCTTATACTGTACCAAATAGCTTAAGATATTGGAGAGAATACCGTCCTTAGAGAGGTGACAGCTTCACCAAATTTGGGCGCATTTAAAGCTAATCAGCTTCTGTGCTTCCAAGTTTACATGGAAAGCTTGTGTGTTCCCTGAGACAAGACTCAATTTCATCTCGTAATTTAGTTTAATGCAACAATACACACATTTCTGTGCAAGAGAAGCAAGCTAGCTACATAAAAGGCATATGCAATACCTTGCAAAAGCCGCCCATAGCCTCACTGAAACTCCTTGAAGCTTGCTAAACCTCTAACCGTGGCCCTTTTGAAGATATAGTCAGCAATGTCATGCTGTGAAAGGTTCTCTTTCATTTTTGTGATGCCTTCCTGGGACAAAGAACTATACAGTATATGGCTGGTGGGAACAACATATGAGCTAAGATTCCAGCAGTAGTTGCCTAACAAAGTCCTAGAAGTAGAAAAAAAAAATCATGAATTGCGTGTATTTACTTATGAAAATGAAAGTATCAAGCCAATACAGAGCCTGGAGCCAAACGCCCTAGACACACAGGGTACAATATCTTCCTGTTTTAACAACAAGATATAGAGAAGAGTCCAGTTAAAAAAAAAAAAAAAAAAAAACATGAACCCATCTGCCTAAGGCTACTTCGATATAGTCTGGTGGTTCAACTTGACACAAAAGCTGAAAGGAATCTCTGCTAGTGTTTTGTGAGGACTTTCTGATCTCACATAACACAATCAGTGGTCAGATCTCTAGTGTCTGACATGAAGGGCCGAATCGACTGAGCTGTGTTCGTTGACGAGTGAAAAATCCCAGAATGCATCAGTGCCCACAGCAAGCAGAGAAACAGTATAGCGTACTGGAGATATGAAGAAGCTATATGGAGAGCTAGCTTAGTGAGAATGCACTTCAGATAGCCTGATTGCCAGTTCACCTCAGCTGCCCCATTCCTTGGCCAGCGAATTCAAAACAACTCAGTGCAATGCAATCCAACAGTGGTTTTCACCATGTAAGTTCACTTAAGGCACACTGAATCACCCCCCCACCACCCTACAGTCATCCATTCAAACCCATTGTGTCGAGGAAAAAAAAACATCCCAGATTCAAAAACAGTCCATGCTTGTTCTTTTCATGTGAGTGTGGTGCGTCTGATCAGCATCCCCCGCGTGAGAGCGCAGTGAATGGCCTCGCTGTGCATTATTTAATGTGTTTGGTTAGAGCCGCCGTGTCTTTCAGCTCCTCTTTGTTGCTCCCCACCTCCCCTTGGGATGGTCTCGGCTGGGAGAGGGAGAGAGGGATGGAGGGAGGGAGAGAGAAAGAAAGGGAGGGAGAGAGAGGTGGCCTACTTTCGATCACTTACTGCAGAACAATAGCATTTTGAGCAGCGTTGTAGAGACTGAAATAAAAGTGAAAGACAGAGTGGAGAGAGAGAGAGAGAGAGAGAGAGAGAGAGAGAGAGAGAGAGAGAGAGAAAGAAAAGCCTAACTGTGCTTGGAATAGAAAATTACCCCATTGGCCCAAATATAAGATCCCCAATATAAATTATTTTATCTGAAAATGGATAAGAAGTAGCCTGACAAGCCATAAGATATAATGTATAGCCTTGCGATGATGGATAGACTCAGGGGCGCCGCTAGGATAATTCTATAGGCCCAGCACAGGCAGGGGGGGCCAGAGAAAATTTTTATATTAAAATCAATATTTGAGTGGCCCAAAAAAAAAATGTTGTCATAGGGCCCAAAATGTCTAGCCGCGCCCCTGGATAGACTGCCGCTTAATCTTTGGGGAGGAATCTTTCCAACTGCCTCTGTTAGCAATAGGTTAGGGTTACAACCGGAGCCCTTTCTATGGCTCTGACTAGGACCACCCAAGGGACTACAGGTGGAAATTAGCATGACTTTGCTAAAACCTGGTGCAATGCATCTCTTCTTGTTCCACACAAGGCTAATGTTTTATGTACACTGTCCCTTTTTAAATAAAATAAACTCTAAACCAATCAGGCCAACGAACAAGCCCATTCAAACTACCCTAAGCCTGTCCAACAGCTTTCTATACACATACAGAAGCATTGTAATTGGTTGCCCACCACCAAAGTTTCAGGCACTGAGAATCTCTATGGCATGTCGTTAGATGGACTCACAAACAATTTGCTACCAATGAGCAGGCATGGGCTGAGCATAGAATATACAGACAAATGCCCCACAATATGGTCATTTTTGGGCTAGGGCCGCCATAGTTTACTCATAATTGTCTTAAGGCTATTGGGCTAGTCCAGTTAAATATCTCATGATCATACAATGAGTCCAACTTACAGTGTTTTTTTAGCTTGCCAATAAGTTATTATTGAATAAAATCATGGTTTGCAGCCATGGCCAAAAATGCCCGGGCCATTTTTTGGTCCTAGGGTATGTCTAGATTTCTAGGCTAGATATGAAGTGTGCTGGCTTCTAAACATTGTTTGCCAAATGTTATCAACTCTGGATCAGGTGATACCAAAGAGCATATAAACCCTGTCATCAGTGTACGCCACTCAAGGCTATTTTGAACTGGTTCATATCTTACCTTTCAAATATACTTTAGCATTATATTAAATATATGTTCATATATTTTTAATGTATGGTAGTTCTTGCAGGCAAGTACAAAATTGATTACTTTCTCGCTCATACTACTTCAGCTCATAGTCACAGTTATTAAAGACTACAGTCAGAGAGATGTTCAAGGATTCCTTCAGGGTTTGACTTATTTTGGGTTGGATCTGGGGAGATTGTTTGATTTCAGCCAAGAAACTACAGTAGAATCATCTGGATGGTTGTAACCAGAAGTGAAAACGTCCCATTCCATAGTTTCATTCCCAGTTGAATGAAAGTATTTTGTCATCAATTACGTACATAACTTGTGTTTGGGAGCCAAAGAAGTGATTAGTGATCAGAAGCGTATTAGTGATTGAAGTGTGAATGAGTGAGCTATGCCTATAATGTGCAGTTGAATGAATGCCACACCTGCACAATAACTGTTTGTGCTAATAATAGGCCTTACATTATTGATCACAGAATGAAAAGTCTGTGTATAGCCTACCATACAATGCTCTCTCTCTCTCTCTCTCTCTCTCTCTCTCTCTCATTCTCTGTCAGGTATGAAGAGAAGAGGCTCTGACCAACGTTCACCACAGTCATGGACTAACTGGAATATGATCAGGAGAACAAGAACAATGGTGATGGCAGTGATCTCTGCATCAGGAGATCAATAGGCTCTGGAACACTCCCAGATTACTCACACTCTAATGGCAAGTATCTTGGCTCTGTGTATTTGTGTGTGTGTGTGTGTGTGTGTGTGCACACGTGTGTATGTGCTGTCAATAGTAAAGTGGTGATAAAGAGTCAATTTAAATCTCACATGGGAACAAACGTTATGGAATCTAGACTGTTCCAGCAGCTTTGGTGTGTGTGTGTGTGTGTGTGTGTGTGTGTGTGTGTGTGTGTGTGTGTGTGTGTGATTAACACTTTCAAAATACCACTAATGGCTCTAAATAAACCATGGCTGCCTAAAGGTCACACTGTTAACAGACTAAAAGGCTTCCCTTGCGTAGTTGGAGCATTCAGTTCTTCTGTTCACCAGCATTCCTACTTCCACCAGCTAGGCAGCCCCAGCTCACTAGGGGGGAGTGGTAGGCAAGGCCAATTAACCCGCACCGATTACCGGCACATTTGTGCAAATAACTCTGGAGAAAGCAAGTTGTCTCCGATGCTCTGATTGGCCTGTTCACTATGGAGCTTGTACCCAGGTAGGATTTGCTATGTTTCCTGCATATTTGTAAGTTGTGTGTAAAGTGTGTAATTTGATTATGATTGTTTTGTTTTTGTACAGTAGATGGGTGTTATATGAGGCCCATGTTTGTGTCCTAGTTCTGTCACTCATTAATGCTGCAGGCATGCATATTTGCACTGTGTTCCTTCATGTTGTTTGGGCCAGAACTGTGGTTATTGTTGGTAACTATTCTTTTTATCTGTTTGTAAAAAAAAAAAAAAAAAATGTTGTTGCCGTGTCATCTTTCCTCTGTCAGATATTTTGCTCTTGTTTAAGTTTTATTTCATTTCTTTATTTTGCTTTTAGCTCACTCTATCTTTTATTCCCCCAACATTGTTTCTTTATATGCGTAATGTTAAACATACAGTATACTGTACATTTGTCAAAATAAATATATTCCTTTTGAATTTGTTTGGCACACTGGAGTTCTTTCAGTTTCTGAATCTTCGCTTCCACCCTCCATTATTCTTTACTTCCCAAGTTATTTCCTTGGATTTCATTGCTTACATCTGCTGTAAAAGGTCTCTTATATTCTGAGTGGCGTATTCAGGCTACAGAAATTTGCCTTAAACCTTCTTGCTTACTGCTCTTGCCACATAGCACAACCCTAAACACAAAGCCTTTCCTATTTCCAGCAAAGTCACTGGAAACACTACAGTAGGTTAAAATACGTGAGAGTAATGTTTTTTGACCTTTGGTAATCTGTTATCCACAAGAGAATTATATTGCTGTCAAATGACAAACATAAATGACGTTTCAGTGATTTATGTGTAGTGATGGCATCATGCCATCATGTGTAGTGATGCCATCACACACACACACACACACACACACACACACACACACACACACACACACACACACACAAACGCAGAAAGAGAGAGGATGCTGGATGCACTTTATTTTCTTATTTTTTGACTTCATCTATCACTTAGCCACAGCCTTCATGCCTGTCAGCCTTCTGAAGTGTTGAGTCAATAGACAGTCCTTGGTGATGTGCAAAACACCCAATACCTCAGGAGATCAACCACCTAGAAAGCATATTGGGCAAATCAGAGAGGCTCAATTGAACACATCAGTCAGATGCCAGCTCCCAAGTTGTAATCCTCATCCTCATCGTGGAGCTAACTAGCGTTGAAACACATTAATAAGCGCTCGCGCTAACACCGGAGCAGAGCGCAGTGTAGAACACGAGCCTCGAACACGGCTCTGATGTAATTAGAAGCCATCGAGAGGAGACTACGGGCGAACTGACAAGCTAGAGCAGCGCCAAGTGAAATTTGGTGGTGTTCATTTAGCTCCTATTTAGTGCAGCTGGTTGTAAGCCTTTCCCTTCAGTCTCAGTGGCAGAAACAGGAGCCCATGGCAGGAGTGGAGCATGAGTTGGTTAGCGTGCTAATCAGGCTCCAGTGCTTTGATCCAATCAGATGTCTTTAGCTCTCTTTGGAGGAGATTGACTCACATCTACAGTCATTTCATGGACACTCCATCAGGGATATTATCCTAGCATAGATAGCATTTGGTCTGTCATAAGCCTGTGCTTCGGAATGATGGGCCCAACTGGCAGAGTATGTGGTGATCTCATCTATCGTAGCTTATGTCTGAAGCCTGCCTCTCTCTCTCTCTCTCTCTCTCTCTCTCTCTCTCTCTCTCTCTCTCTCTCTCTGTGTCACACACACACACACACACACACACACACACACACACACACACACACACACACACACACACACATCCTTTCTCTATCCTTTACTGTGTACTTGGGGTTAATAAATGGCTCAAACAGAATGCACCCCATTATCAGGATGACGTAGCTTGAGAGAGTTTGTGCTAAAAATACCTACACTGATGTTCAGAAATGCATTACGGACATCAATCCGCATCCAGCCATAAAGATCTGCTCATATTAGATCAGTAGTCCAGCCCAATATTATCAACACACACACACACACACACACACACACACACACACACACACACACACACACACACACACACACACACACACACACACACACACACACACACAAACATACACTCACAATCCCTCTTTCTCATTACTCCTTGCAGAAAGCAGTCTTTTTTCTTTGTTTTGCTCATTGGCAAACAATTAGTCTCATCTCTTTCAAAACCCCAGAGAGAAAGAAAGAAAGAGAGAGAGTGAGAGAGAGAGAGAGAGAGAGAGAGAGAGAGAGAGAGAGAGAGAGAGCAGGCACAGTTCCCTGATAGGCTAGGCAAAGAGGTGTCCAAAAAACACCAGCTAATTTCCTGACAAATGTTAACTCAGCTTGGGAATGTGCCTTACAGTCCTAATTACCCCATATTATTCCCATCATTCATTCTGGTCAAGCACATGGTGCTAATTTGTGAAGATTTATTTGAAATTATTTTGTTTTTGTTCTGTTCTTTTGGATTTTTTTTTTTTTTACATTGATTTACTGTATCCCCCCAAAAATCAGTTATTGTTAAATAATTGAGACGTTAAAACACACACACACACACACACACACAGAGAGAGAGAGAGAGAGAGAGAGAGAGAGAGAGAGAGAGAGAGAGAGTTTAGATGCCAAAGTCTTGTGTCTTGTGGTAAATTTACAGAAATATATTCATATAATTTTGTTAAACTTTTATCAATCCAATTTCAATTACATTGTTTTGGCTTGATAATAACACTCAATAACATTTGATATCATTTTACGTAATAATAACATTTAACTTTGCAGCTTGATAGAGAACATATTAGCTTGGTCAACGCTTCGCTTCATAAGAGGGTCTGGAGTCTCAGCATTTGAGAAATGATTGCTAGCTAAAGATGTTTAAATTTGAAACGATTGGATCAGCCCTTGACTTAGAGCTGTGTTTACGATGCATCCATAAGGACAGGGCAGGACAGGAAACATCCGATGTGGAACCCCAGATGGAGTACTAGAAGGAGATGAAAATCAAGTGGAGGAAGCCAATGGAAGCCAATGGCCAAGTTAAGAATATATGGAAAAAAAAAATATTTGATATACATTAAGATGGTCTTAGAAGCTCCTGCATCTGAATTCTTCACATGTATCCTGTCTTCCTTTCCCTCTGTCTCTCTTGTCATCAGTATCAATGTTAGTGATCACTGTCATGATGTAATTAAGGCTTTGAACATGTGCCATTGAGCAATTATGGCAGGCCTTTGTAAAACCCTGAGAATTGCCACGGCAATTACCAAGAACGACAACGTGACATTTTCAAATTGTTTGAGATGTCTTATCATTAGTATAGAATCTGCCCCTTATCATGACATGGGCATGGTCTGTTCGTATGACATGGTTGGATCTGTCTTATGGAGGGAGGGTTCAAATAAGCTGTTACTGATTTAATTTGTCTGTCTCTTCAGATGCCTCAAGGCATTGATCTGGGCCAGGCCCCAGCCTCATTCGGCCCTCATAGCAATGTCATCTCTCTGTGGTTGATAGCCTACTGGTGCAGTCACAACTGACATGTTCATGTTGTCTTTGCTCGGCTGCCATTCCAGGTCAGGGCTCGTGTTCGGCATGTCTGATGGCTCGGTCGTGACGTGTTTACAACACATCTAAGAGGTGACAAGCGTCTGGTCGCTGTGTGCAGTGAATGAAACACCAAAGTCTGATTTCAATATTATCTTCTGAGATGGATGGCTCAACCTGAAGCAATGGCACGCTGAGTGACATTTTCAGGACATAAATATAAGAGGCAGCGAGTGAAAGACTGAATCATGTCACTGAGTCTTGAAGAAATCTATGCGGGAACACGTTAGGTTAATATGTACACAGACTTGCAGACATTAATGGGTCGCATATACATGTATGTCACAATGACGAAGCAACTTTTTGTTCAGCAACGGTTCTTGTGAGTGAAGTTGAACTAAGGTACTTCAGTGAAGCGAGGCAGACAACATTGATGCATCAAATGCTTTCACATTGTTTCTCTTTGTCCAATTTTGACTGTTTGGTTGTGACGTATGTTGTGCCATTGAATGCAATATTCTACGTCCGATACCTTCAGCCCACCTTCTGTTCTCTGATTGGCCCCCACTGCTCAGAGCCAGTGGAAACCTAAGCCTATAAATCGAGCCAAGTGAGAATCACTGGATAGTGGTAGCCTGGCTAAGAGACAGAGAGAGAGAGAGAGAGAGTAGCAGTTATCCTCAGAAAACCTCTTCTTAGACAGTTGTAAACCTCAAATGGTTTGATTGAATTCAGAGACAAACCAGGGCCGAGTTCCCAAACATTCTTCTTAACCTACAGTATTACTTATCCTCCTTTTTAACGATATGACATGATCCTTGAAATATTCGTATACTAAGTGTATCTTCTGTAAGTCACACGTTCGTAAGGGTGGTCTGGACCATTCGTAACCTTTCTCTTATCATAGTTTTTGGCTTAAACATAAGCTTTACAGCTTTTTACAGTGTTTTATTGATCTCAATACTTGCATTGGAACACACAGAAAAGTAATCAACTTTGGTTAGACATATCTTTTGAGTCTTCTTAGTACGGAAAGAGTGAGCGTGATCGGGGAACCCGGCCCAGTTTATTACTGTATGCATTCAATAAAAACTTGCAAAGAATTTAATGTGTGTTTATGTCTTGAGGGATAACTATAGTTCCTTAGGCCTCATTTTTGTTTTTTTCTTTTAATGTGTGTGTGTGTGTGTGTGTGTGTGTGTGTGTGGGTGTGTAATTACAGTATTAATGAATCTGACCTAGGAAACTCCCCTCAACCAACCCTAACTCATCCATTCAACTTCTCTCTCTTTCTCTCTCTCTCTCACACACACAATGAGAGAGAGAGTCACAAAAACATCAGCCAAGGAAACATGGCACACCATCTCGTGGATGCCCCGTAATGAAAGTATTCAGAGGTGGCGTGAAGAATGCCTCTCTGCCTGGATTTCAATTTAAGGTTTGTTGATTTGTCACGGATTTGACAGGCGCCTAGCAGGAGTCCAGACAGAAGCTCCAAGTTTGCTGCTCCACTCTGCTCTACTCTGCTCTGCAAGTAAATAAATCCAGTCCTCAGGTCTTGCCTTGAACTCAGAAGAAAAGCAGAGCAAGGAGAGAGTGAAAAAAAATACACAGTTGCAGTGGAAAAACTGTCTGTATCCTTGAGATGCACCCTTTTTTCCTTGTTTCTTTTCTTGTTCTCTCTCTCTCTCTCTCTCTCTCTCTCTCTCTCTCTCTCTCTCTCTCTCTCTCTCTCTCTCTCTCTCTCTCTGCCTCTCCTATTTAGTTTTTTCCCCTTTTTTAACATTTGGCAAGGTTATCCACCAGCGTCACCCTAGTCTCTTATGTGCCTGTGAGCTTATGGTCTTTCATAGAGAAAACTGCACATAAACACACACACACTTTTTTCTCCTTTTTTGTTGACTTTATCTATCACTTTCCCACAGCCCTCACATAGTACCTTTAGGCCACTGAAATGTTGAGTCAGTAGACAGTACAGTGCTTGATGATGTGCAAGGCTCATCATAGACACACATATCTAAACACAGACATGTAACATATAGCATACATGTCACAAACACATACCAGCTCAACCACCACTGTTATTTAAAGGGCAACTTCAGTCATTTTCAACAAGAGCTCTAAATCTCAAGCTACTTGAGATTAGCCAATACTGAAGACGCTACACATTTTGGTCCAACCATATAGGTTTCCTTGAGCAGAAAATAATCACTTACAACTAGCCCAATGGGGCAGATTTTTAAAATGGGTTTTCAGCATCTAAACATGCTCCAAATATCACCCCAAAAACTATTTAACATCATCAGACACATTACAACACACCACTGTAGTGTTTATGACTACAAATGTCTGACAAAGTGGTTAAAATAGTGTTTTTATGCAGTGTTTACAAAACCGTTTTGTAAACAAACAATGTTTGGCTGCTTGCATCAACACACAGTTTTAACAGTTTTTCAGCCATTTGTAGTCATACAGTACAGACCAAAAGTTTGGACACACTTTCCCATTAAATGATTTACTTTATTTTCATGACTGTTGCCTTCAGGGACAATCTACAAAATAAACAAACTTATGAATGAACACGTGGCATTATGTACTTAATAAAAAAAGTGTGAGATAACTGAAAGCATGTTTTATATTCTTGTTTCATCAAAGTATCCTTTTTTTGTTTTGATAACTGCTTTGTCCTCTTCTTATTTTTTGGATGAGCTTCAAGAGGTAGTCACCTGAAATGGTTTTCCAACTGTCTTGAAGAGTTATTCATTCCCAGAGATGCTAAGAACTTGTCGGCTCTTTTGCCTTCACTCTGCGGTCCAGCTCACCCCAAACCATCTTGATCGGGTTCAGGTCCAAACGTTTGTCGTAATCTCACACTTCTTTTGTTAAGCACATAATTTAATATGTGTTCATTCATAATTTTGATGCCTTTAGTGAGAATCTACAATATAAATTGTCCTGGAAATAAATGAATCGCATTGAATGAGGGGGTAAACTTTTGGTCTGTACTGTACATAATACAGTTCTGTGTTGTATGGTGTCTGTTGATACTTCATCATTTTTGTGGAGACATTTGGAGTATGTTAAGATGTTACATACAGTTCAAAATTAAGTGTATGTGATTATTCTCTGCTCAAGGAAACCTATATGGTTGGACCAAAATGGATTGCGTCTTCAGTATTGGCTAATCTTAAGTAGCTTGAGCAATAGAGCTTTTGTTGAAAATGACTGAAGTTGCCCTTCAAGTCAGAGTGCAAATTTTGCACATTGAAAAACTCTCTTGGCAATTTCAGTTGTTTGTTGTGTCTGTGGACAGTGAGAGAAAGAAGATCATCATAATAGTGTGGTGCTGTCGCATTCTCAACACTGTCTACACAAGCATGGGGATCAGAACCATGTTTTGAAAAAAGAACATGCAAATTATATTGATAAAATTCTTTGAAAGAGGCAGAACGAAGTCAGAAATTTCTGGTCTGTAATGTAATTAGTTTTTTGCAGATAAAGTGCCAACCATCAAAACATGTTTTTAAATTGGTCATTACAATGCCTACATTAAGACAGTCTAACAAAGTGTGTATAATTGTGTGCCTAAATTGACCCTTACTTGCTGTGTGTATTCTTGTTCTACACTTGCGTAACATTTCAATCATATGACCTTTAAGAGGCTGTTAGGCTCACACATTCACTTCTGATGGACATGTTCTTTCCCCCAGTGTTCATTCGTCCCTCTGCAAGCCTGCACAAGGGACATTGGTTGTGAGGTGGAAAAAATGTCAAGATATTTATAGTATCCACGGTGACTGACACTGCTTGAAACGCAGTGATGGGGTCTATCTGCCTTGCTGGCCCTGGTATTTCTTTCTTTTTTTCGTAAGTGACATTTACAGATACACTGTAGCTTTAGAAATCCAAGAGGTCATATTTTTGCCTCTTACTGTTTTTTTTTCCCTCTTCCTTCTCCCCATTTTCTCAGAAAGGACATGAAGCCTACCATCTAACTCTTCTCTACTTCTTCCTCTGATTTTACCTAAATCTGTTATTTTCCCTTTTTTCTTTTTCTTTTTGTTAGTTTATTGTTTGTAATGCTAGAGCATCTTACAGCAAGACAGCAGTAACAGGTAACACTCCGAGCCAATTAAAAGGGAGAAATCAATTGTGCTGTTAAGGGAAGGTTATTGTCTGAGTGAGTATGCCTGGTTCATCTGTAAAGGAATCCTCAGGGCACTGACTTGTGTTCTTCTTCTGAGGACGTGATTTCTTTTGAAAAGATATAGGAACATTTTGTTATGTAATTGAGGAATGCAAATGTTGAACCACAGACATCATGTTTCCACAGCTGTACTGTAGGGAAAAACAAAAAAAAATAAAAAATACAAACTCATAAAGCAGGGAGATCTAACGCTGAATACTTAAAAGAGATTCGCTCTTCTCCATCCAAAGCTGAGAGGCGAGTGGGAAAAAAAAACTAAAAAAACTAAAAAAAAAAACATAACATAATTGATGTTTTTCAGTGTGATAATCACAGATACACAGGCAATAACTCTCAGAGCCACTGAGCAGAAGGCAAGGACTTTGGCTGTAAATTGTACACACACCAAGAGATGGAGAGTTGAGCTCAGAAATTACATCACAATGATGGGCAAAGACAATAGCCTACATTACTCTCCACTGCATGAGCAAATTGCAAAACCAACCCTCACCCCACACACGCACGCACACACACACACACACACACACATATGCACACACACTCTCTCTCACACACACACACACACACACACACTCACACAAACAAATGAGTTAAGGAGGATGTCTCTCTGCAAGCCATTTGGCATGAAAACAATTACATTCATATGCGGCATTTGAAGACTTGGGAGCAGCACTGCCAGTACAACTGGGTGAGACAGCCTGATCCAGTCAGATGCACTCAAACCTGCACAATCAGCACTGAACCTTGTTTTCTTACGCCTTGCATTATATTACGACCCAGGCATTTACCTGTCTGTTTCCATTGCCTTGCCCATGTTAACAGGTTAAAGCATTTACAGTGCCTGTCACTGTGGTGTCTATTTGTCACGGCAAGTATAGGCAATTTAAACTCTGCACTGCAGCAATAATGATGCAAAGAGAATGCAGACTGCTCAGTTAAAGTGAAGTCATGACCTGCAGAAAACGCGCAGGAAAAAAAAAAGAATTTTTTTTTTCTCAGATTGTATACTATGATTCCTATGAATCTTCTAAAAATAATAGATGATACACCCTGGTCTGCAGGTATACAGATTACTGAAATGCTTTCTTTTAAAATATGTCATATCATTTACATTACAGTACATTCAAGCATTCAGCAGATAGGCTACTTTTATCCAAAGTGTCAGTCACAATTGCTGCAGGGCCCATTGAAAAACTTGGCTGTCTGTGGCTGCCTGGGCAATTGAACCCACAATGTTTGGGCTTCTAGCATGCTAGCCAAGTTTCCTCTAACACCCTTAATCACTACCACTGGCCGTATTAGTTGGTGTCACCTCTTAGTTTTACAAATTGTGTAGTTCCCACAGCAGAGTGTAGGTGTTGTCACTGTTGTGAATTTCTTTTAGTCCACTCAGATTGGAGTAGGTGTTTTCTTGATTTAATTTGAAAGGCAATACAGTGGAAGAATGGACTAAGTAGAAAAAAGGTGCTAGATGGTGCTCTGAAAATAGCATTGGAGCATCGGCAAGGGCCTGTGTTTACATGGCCTTTGGCGAGACGAAGAGTAATCTAGTGCCCTTGAACCGAGGTCATACTCTCTGCCTCAGTGGTAGGTAGATTATCCGAGAATTCTGAATTCTATCCCTGCTTTAATGAATCTTCTCAAGCTCTTTGTGTTTATCTGTGCTGTGTAATGCTGTGTTCCATGAAAGGTGAAGGTCCAACTCTAATCTAAAGAAACAAATAAAAACATACAGAAAGGGGGGGGGGGGAGTTTAGCCATGTCTTTTGTATTTGTTTCATCATATCTTTTGTGTCAGTGCTCCCTTGCAAAACAGGCTTAATGTCTCATGGGACTCAGCAATAAAATTAAGGTAGAATAAAGAAAATCAAGAAACTGAACCAGATCTACCACAGAACAATGTCTTCCATGAATCATGGAGAAATACACAAACACATGCATGCACGCATGCACACACACATACACACACGCACACACGTACACACTCTCTCTCTCTCTCTTTTTATCTCTCTCTCTCTCTCTCTCTCTCTCACACACACACACACACACACACACACACACACACACACACACACACACACACACACACACACACACACACACACACACATCGCCCTGTCCTTGTTGTTCAGCTCATGGCTAGTGGAGTGACACATGCCCCCAGGGCTCTGGTCTGCCTGCCCCCTGGTCATGCCCCCACATAGGTCAAACCACTGGGCATTCATCTGAGTGGGTACTTCTTGGGTCTGGCTTGCGAAGGATTCCATCCTCCATGAAACAACTATCTCCATTCTTCAGAATTAACAGATGGTTTTCTGACTAACAGCTTGGCTTTTATTGGATTAAAAACACACTTGCATGGATCTAATCATGCAAGAAGGGACACATGACATAATAATTGTGTTTGTTTGGACATTTTTTTAACCTGAGAATGATAGTTTTCCCTAAAACACAACACAGAAGAGACAGACATCACCCAAAAGGAAAAGGGCACGGCTAATGGATTTCATTCAATGTTGAATTCAATGAAATACATTAATTTGTTAGAAATTGTAAATTAAAAATAAACACACACACACACACACACACACACACACACACACACACACACACACACACACACACACACACACACAAACAGTAGTATCCATGGCAACGTGCATTGCTGAAGTCCTTAACAACTGCCACAACAGCTGCAGTGCTTATTTAACTGGTCAGGTCTGTGCAACAGTTGCTATCTCCATGGCAGGGATTACAATGGACAGACTGACTTTCAGGCTGAGCTATGGTCTGCTTGACCTCCTCTCCCACGACTGGGATGAACACACAGACTTTCTTTTTCCTCCTTCTCATCTGCACAGCCTGGACTAGATACTACTCATGGTGTTGCCAATGGTGATGATGATGATGATGATGATGATGATGATGATATATTTTTAATGATGATTTTTGGTTCTTGTGCTGCACACTGCAATCTCATCCAGGCATGGACTGGTCATAGGGCTGACAGTCATTTTTGGGCTGACTTAAATTACTCATAATTTTCTTGAAGGATATTGGGTTAATCCAATTAAATCAATGTGTCCAACTTACAGTGTTATTGTAGCTTGCATTGAAGATGATATTGAATAATGATGATGTTGCCTAGGATGTTGAAGATGATTATACATTTTTTGATGATGATTTTTGGTTGTTGTGCTGCACACTGCAGTCTGATCACATAGGTATCAAGCTACTTGCTCCTTGTGATCCTTGCTTTATTCTAGCATGTGACTAGTCCACCAGTGTCAGATACACCATTGACATCAATGGAAGAATAATAACAATGTTATAAATGGCAAATATGGTGTAATAAAGGTATTATAACACCAACAGATCCCCAAGTTATTATTCATCCTACCACAAATTGTAATATATTGTGTATATAAAATTATGGAATCAAGATGCCTTTTCAGCAAGGATCATGTCTTTACTTGAGGAATAATGTAATATGTGCCAGTCCAGCAAGCTCTTTTTGGCAACCTTGGCCCCAGCAAGGAGAGCCCCAATAATTAATTCCTATTTACAGTAGTTGTGAAATTTCTACAGTAGGTAAATTCAAATATTTGCTACCTAATATTGGTTGGTTTGGCTTTTTGTGTTTGTCTGAGACAGATGTATTAAAATAAGCAGACTATTATTGATGTTGAGACATCACTTGAGTCTAGTTTGGCAGCAGACCCTCTCCAGCTGATAAGGGAATTATTTAAAAGACTCTGCCTTCTCCTGCTGGAACTTTGAAAGCAGGACTTATGTGTAGTCCTGCGGCGTACACAGCTGGTTGCAATTAGCACAGCTCGTTACGTTGCCTCTAATTTTGGCTTTTCACACACATTGTGTGTGTGTGTGTGTGTGTGTGTGTGTGTGTGTGTGTGTGTGTGTGTGTGTGTGTGTGTGTGTGTGTGTGCATGTGTTCGTCTGTTTTTGTTTTGCATTATTGTACAGAGCTGGCCTGACGGGTGTGTAGGACTGTTTTTGGAGAAATTCTCTGAGAATATCCCTCTGAAAATAGCCTGCAGTGTTGGGGGGCTGGAGCTCTGCAGTGCTTGTTTCTCATGGCCTGTAAGCGCGCTTATGGCAGCTTTAAGAGGGAAATACCCATAAAGGCATTGTGTTTGTCCATGCTCCACACTGTAATGCACTAACACCAGCGTCTCTGTTGTCTCTAAATCACTGAGATTGGTGCTATATCCCCAAAGGCTTGCCGCATAAAATATCTTGTGTGTGTGTGTGTGTGTGTGTGTGTGTCTCTGTGTGTGTGTGGGTGTGAGGAAGAGAGAAAGAGAAAAGGGGAAGAGAGAGCGTGAGAGAGAGCCAGTGTCTGTAAATTGTGTGTGTATGTGTTTGTGTGCGTGCTTGGCTTTATGTATTCGTGTCTATGTTGTGTGTGTGTGTGTGTGTGTGTGTGTGTGTGTGTGTGTGTGTGTGTGTGTGTGAGAGAGAGAGAGAGAGAGAGAGAGAGAGAGAGAGAGAGAGAGAGAGAGAGAGAGAGAGATGCACCTGTGAGGGCATTTCCTTGCACTACACTCACATGGTAATATTTTCGAGCGTCAGGGGTCAGGACCTCCACCTGGCGTGCACCAACTTGCTTTCTGGGCCGATTCTACTTGTGGCCACATGGCTGGCTCATTTAGGCTAGTCTCTTCAGACTTCTGACCTCTGCTGATGGATGCCAACTAGCTAGGCTAGCTGACAGTGGTACATGTTTAATCCTCACAACCCTATAGCTTTCAAGAGCAAAGCTATGAAATGAGAATGAGTTGGAAGCCAGGATTTTTCAGCTCACTGGTTAGGATGTTCGACTACCTGGCCTGGCCTATGGAATGTTGCCATTGAAACGCAAACTAAGTGCTTGCTTGCTTGCTGCTGGTGTGTGGCCTGGCTACAGTACTATAGCTGTGCTTGTTGCCTGATGTGCCCAATTCACAGGGATGTATACAGAATGGTCTCCTTCTGCAGAGGTGGTACCAGCTCTTGTGTGCACATGGAGAGCCGGGTGGAGAGGCAGAAAGAGAGATGAGGCAGTGAGTGTAGAACTTATGGTAAGGAGAAGTGCTTGCGGTAAGTAGAACGCTTGTTGATTCAATGACTGTTTGCAAAATTATGGAAATTTTAGGCTACAAGCTTGCTTTGCGAACATGCACAACCATGTGTAGTTGATCACCAGTTTTGACTCACCAATTGAGTTTGGAGGACTCAAGAAGAACTCAATTGAGTTCGGGGAACTCAAGAACAACTTGTGTAGTTTCACTTTTACACAAATATCCAGTAGCATTTGTATATCACATGAAACTGAATGTCTTGACCTTTGCAAAAGTTCCATAAGTGTTTGTCAAGCCTTTTCCCTCCCAGTATGAGGGAAAATTACCTTTGAGTTTACATAAAATCACTAATGTTATAACACAATATAGGTCCATTTCATACCCATTCTTTTCAGTAAAATATCTCATTATTACTTGTCTGATATAGCATACCATATATCAAAGATAAGGAAAAAGACAGGAAATAAACGGAGATCTTGCCTCTTCCTCTGTATGATTACACCCTTAAACACTCCTGTGTTTGCAAGCAGACAGTCCAATCCTGGCACAGTGTGACCCATGTGTCACACATACAGTAGACAGTGTGTATGTCCTAAACTGTTAGCAGAAAACGGTGACTGCCCACTTGCAGGCTGCAAATGCAGGAATCATAATTATTTTTTTAAATAAAGAAAATTAAGCTAAATGTGTTTTTTTTTTTTTTCTACAGACCAGTCATGTTTCCCTCTTTGTTTGTTAATTATAACAAACATGTCAGACATGCTTTTGTGTGGGACGGGCAGTCCTGTTCTGTCTCCAGCAGCTGAATAATGAACGTGTTTTTTTAGTATTATTATTCATAAAAAAAGGAAAATTAGTCATTTGTATTTAACTCGTTTGTTCAGCTGTTTGTTTGTTTATAGCGTTGGTTATATGATGTCATTAATCTATTATTCATAGGAATGTTGAGTGCATATAAAAGCATCATGGCTTTATGTGGCATAACAAAATGTTCTTGCATTTATGTGATGAGTAACACTATGATTTTAATCCAACATTAGGAGGAAGGAGAAATGGTGTGTGTGTGTGTGTGTGTGTGTGTGGGGGGGGGGGGGTGATGATGGTAGCTGTATGGGCTCATACTCCTAATAACAATTCAGGATCTGCCAAAATAAGACAAGCCAGATGCCCATGAATAATCCATACATAATTAAGACATTTACAAAGACCAGAAGGGAGTGAGTAGGGGAGAGAGAGAGAGAGAGAGAGAGAGAGAGAGAGAGAGAGAGAGAGAGAGAGAGAGAGAGAGTTTGAATCTTCCTGAAAAAAGGAGCTGTAATGCCGTGTGTGTCAATTTGACCTTATGCTCATTTTGTGACCTGTATCTTATGAAGTATCTTGTCACTTCATAGCCACAATCAACTAGTGTTTATCAGTACTCAGGACCACTGTGTCTAGTGGTGTGTGTGTGTGTGTGTGTGTGTGTGTGTGTGTGTGTGTGTGTGTGTGTGTGTGTGTGTGTGTGCTGTGTGTGTGTGTGTGTGTGTGTGTGTGTGTGTGTTTGTATGTAGCCTGTGTGTGTGTGTGTGTGTGTGTGTGTGTGTGTGTGTGTGTGTGTGTGTGTTTGTATGTAGCCTATGTGTGTGTGTGTGTGTGTGTGTGTGTGTGTGTGTGTGTGTGTGTGTGTGTGTGTGTGTGTGTGTGTGTGTGTTTGTAGGTGGGGAGCATCATCAGTGCTAAGGTCACTGGTGTTTTTTCAGGCCAAATACAGCCTGTTCTTATCCCACCATAACCCTCTTCCACTTCTTTCTTTCTTTCTTTCTTTCTTTCTTTCTTTCTTTCTTTCTTTCTCTCCATCTCTCTCTCTCTCTCTCTCTCTCTCTCTCTCTCTCTCTCTCTCTCTCTCTCTCTCTCTCTCTTTCTCAAGTCAAGTCAAGTCAAGTCAATAATGCTTTATTGGCATGACGAAAAGGACATTCATGTTGCCAAAGCAATCGCACAAAGTATAGGACAGTAACAAACAGTAACATACATTTTACACCAATAATAACAGGAACATTGTACACAAAGTAGAGGTACAGGTCATAAACCTTTGTCAATAGAATAAAACAATGACAGTATAATTTCTTTATAATTTAGATTAAAATGATAATAATAATAGTAATAATAATAATCATTTAGATAAAATACAGTTACAGTGTGTGTTAGAATCCCCATACCTTAGCTTGTTACATTGCAAAACATAATTTGCAGCTAAAGAGGCTGAAGGC
>JAODXP020000021.1:27134423-27139423 GCA_027497455.2 Sardinella longiceps | reverse complement strand
TTTTTTTAAACAATCTCCATGGCAAATGCAACGCCCGGTGCTAAAACTGTCTGTTTAAACTGCCCGTCAAGGTCGTCATTCAAACAGTCCCCACCTCCTGTCACTGCCCGCAGGTAAGCAGACGGTAATTTACGGTGATGTTTTCCCATGTGATTTAGGAGGACAGACGAGTGTGAGTTATGCCTTCCAGGGCTGGTCCTCTCTGTCTTGCATCGGTTAGTAGAGGTAAAACTGCAGAGGCTTGATATGATAAAGACATCACCTAACCACTGCCCACTGGCTAACACATACTGTAGTACCAGGTGGATCGTAGAGCTATAGGCTGGGACTCAGAGGAACCGCTCTGATATCTGAGGGAAAGATGTAACAAACTAGAAAAGCACTCGGAGAGCGCAGACCCCCATAGTCTATGTTGAACGTAGACACCAGGCCAATGGGAGAGCTGAACTGTCTACGGTTGAACGTAGACTTTGCACTTCTGTAGACGCCACTTCTGCCAAGGCCAATGTGGTCACAGACACAATATAAATTCCAGCCACCAAAATCGACGCAGTTCTTACTCGTCGCAATAGACACGTTGTCTCCAAATCCATGCAGTGCTTTTCGAGTTATGTTGTATACAGACAGACACACACAGACAGACAGAGGCAGGCGAAAAGATACCCTCCTTGGAGGAGGTAATAAATATGGACAACACACACAAACATAATAATTTTTGTTTGTTTGTTGGAACTGGGATCTAAGGCTTATAAAATTAATTGATTTCCGTATAATGAGTTTATGTTTAACTGATATTATATGGGCATAATTAGAGTATAAGCTTCAAACAGGATCTATATAGTACATATATGTGCTGCTCGTTTATTTTTTCGCTGTGGCAGCTACAACCAGGTCCTACATCTAGTCCATCTAACTTGTGTGATCAACCATGCTGATACGCTTTCATTGTCATCCCTTGGAAGATCAGCGTTGGATAATTGAGAGGTTCAAACATAGCTTCAGTGAGCACAGTCTTTTCATGTCCTCCCACAAACAACACTCACACACAAACACACACACACACACACACACACACACACACACACACACAAACAAACAAACACACACACACACACACACACACACACACACACACACACACACACACACACAGTCACACACGCACACACACACACATTGTATATAAGCACTGTATGGCCTCCAAGTGGCTACAGTGAAATTTCATTTAGCCGAGAGAATGGGAAAAGGGAGCAGAATATAGAACATGGAATCGGAATCCTGGAGGAGGCTGCATGGAGCTTTGAGCCAGGATCCAGCTTGCCCGTTTCTGAATTGGTGCTAGAAAATGGATTACCATGAAATGCTTTTCATTTGGATGTTTGTTTTCATTTCTCGACTGGCTTGAATAATTGGCATGACAAGCGTTCCACTGCCCATTCTGATGAAGCTTTTCATGTCAAAGCCAGCAAGTTGCAATGCCAAAGGCTTGCTTTTAAAAGTGGCCCTCAATGGAATGAATGACAGCAAAATATGAAATAATAGGGTAATTGCTCAATGGAAAATGAGTGACTATGTGTGCATATGCTTGTGTGTGTGTGTGTGTGTGTGTGTGTGTGTGTGTGTGTGTGTGTGTGTGTGTGTGTGTGTGTGTGTGTTGTGTGAGTAAGCACGTATTTGCTGGGTAGGATCTTCTGATGAGACTGCTGGCAATGATACAGAGTGGTGTGTGTGTGTGTGTGTGTGTGTGTGTGTGTGTGTGTGTGTGTGTGTGTGTGTTTGTGTGTGTCTGTCCTGGGCAGTGCAGTGAATGAGGGACATATTAATGATGGCTACCAATGCTGCTACTTCAGTGATGAGTATGGGTGACAGAGGGGAAGACAGAGAGAGAGAGAGAGAGAGAGAGAGAGGGAGAGAGAGAGAGAGAGAAGGAGAGGGAAGGAGGGAGGGGGTGGCTGTTTTTGAATTTGTCTCTCTAAAAGGCCATATGCCCTCAGAAAATCAGGGCATATGTTTGGTGAACAAGACCAGGCTTTTTTTTAGCCTATTTTGGAGATGCTTCAAAGTTACTTTTCTTGTGAAGGAAGCACTTTAATCAGTAAAGAAGATGACAGAAGCAAAAAGAAAAAGTGCTGCAAGAAAAGCATGATAATGAGATCCAGAGAAAGGTTCCATTCTCTACGGGGAGAGTGACTGAATATTCAAATAATTCACGGCCCCCTCAAACTGACTCACGTCAGGTTTTGAAGAGTAACCAATCCTTCCAGGGCTGGCAAACACTTTGTTGTGTTTTTAAGAGGACCAGTTTCACATCAGAGGGAGATGACTTGCACACTAAAAAGAAGTAAATAACCCTTTTACAAAACAACACTCCACTCTGCCACCTGATGACAGACAACACACATCTTTTACTGAGCTCTCCTCTCCGCCGTCTAGCCCCCGACAACAAGCCAGAATGGAGATGCTTTGTCTCTTTAACAGCAACAGACAGATCACAAAGGAAAGTGCTGAGGAAAAAAGTTTTAAAAAGATAGAAGAGATAGGAAGTGGAAGAGAAAAAGAGAGAGCAAGAGAGAGAGGGAGAGAAAGAAGGAATATTGTAGGATCATTCAGGCTAAGTAGAAGTTTGACTAAGGCTAAATTGATATTGAGAGAGAGAGAGAGAGAGAGAGAGAGAGAGAGAGAGAGAGAGAGATGGAAGTTGGAAGTGGCAGGATTCACTGGCTTGCTTGCTGATCAATGAGTTAAAATGTGAGTGAATGAATGAGTGAGTGGGAGTGAGTCTGGGTGCTGGATGCATAATCATCACTGCAGGTCCAGAGTGGAACCCTCTGAGATGTCAGTATTGGTCAAGGCCTGCAGAGAAGGACTCTGTGAGGTCCAGATTGGAACCCTATGAGGTGTCAATATTGGTCAAGGCCTGCAGAGAAGGACTCTGTGAGGTCCAGAGTGGACACTTCAGGGGGGATTCCAGTATTGGTTTCCCATGGACAACAGGTACAAGTTAGATTTTGCTGTTATAACCTTGTACATTGTTGCTGTTTCAAATAAATAGATTTCCATTCCATTGGTCCATACTTGGTCCAGAGTGTAGCCTTCTGATTTGTCAGCATTGGTCCAGGCCTGTTGAGAGAGACTCCATGAGGTCCAGAGTAGAGCTATCTGAAGGCAAATCAGTCTTGGTCCAGGCCTTCAAAGACAGACACAATGTGGTCCAAAGTGGAGCCTTGAGATGTCAGTATAGTAACTGCTCAACTCAGTTGTCAGTATTGGTCGAGGCTTGTGGAGAGAGACTCCATGAGGTCCAGAGTGGCGCTTTCTGAGGGGACACCAGTCTTTGTCCAGGCCTGCAGCGACAGACACAATGTGGTCCAAAGTGGAGCTTCATGAGGTGGCGGTATAGGAACTGCACAGCTAAGCAACTGTTGCACTCACAACAACCTGCTTCTCAATATGGACAAAACAATGGAACTGATCGATTGACTTCAGCCAAGCTCCAAGCAAGAACAATCCACGGTCCATAAATGATCAGCACACAGTTTAGAGCGATGTCTCTGAGCCAGTCTAATTGAGAGCATCCTCAGCAGTGCCATAACAGAGTGGTATGGAAACAGCTCTGCAGCAGACCGTGAGGCACAGTTGAAGGGTATGTAGCCTTGTCTTGAATGTCTTTTTATATGTTTGCTGTAAATGTAATACCACTTGATCCATAGTATCCAGGCAGTTTGTCTCACTGTATACAGTGTTCATGGTTGAAATGTCAATAAAACCACATTACTTGACTTGACTTGGGTATTGGTGTAAAGCTGAAGTGATGTATACATGGAGCTGTAGGCAACAGTGCAGGCCTAATGGACATCAATAAGCTAGGGGTGTAGCCTTGTAAAGACCCCTGCAAACAAACGTCACAGCCATCACAAGTGTGTTTTAAGCTCATTCGCTGTATGAGCCTCCGTTAAGGCAATGTGGTCAGAGACAAAGTATAGATTCCAGATGGTGTTCTGGATCACCGATCACCATCACAATTTAATCACTTGTTACTTGTCCGAGAAATTTATCCAAATCCGTGCGGTGCTTTTCAAGTTATTTTGTACACAGACACACACTCAGACAGACTCCAACGAAAACATAACCTCCTTGGCAGAGGTAAAAATCCATCTCTATTGAAAACAAAAAACAACCCACATTTGCAATGCACCATTTTTATTTGATGTTGTCACAGGGGCATGTACCTATTTTCTGGCCCTCATCATTTGGCAGATTTAATGAATCCTGTCCATGCCAGAGTTCTGGAAAGCTGCAAACCTACAGTACTGTGTGTCTGCTGTCAAGAAGATGGTGGAATGTGAGGCCTTAGTCTTACAGCAGATCTGCTGAGTCCTACAGCTTTTCAATGTAGAAGCCTAACTTGCATCATCTCCATTTCTCTTCATGCGATTTCCCCTGTGTGTGTGTGTGTGTGTGTGTGTGTGTGTGTGTGTGTGTGTGTGTGTGTGTGTGTGTGTGTGTGTGTGTGTGTGGAGTGGGGTGGGTGGTGGGGGTTGACCTTGATTTGGAATTGATCTGATTTTGAGCAGATGTGTTGAATTTTTCCCTCCATAACCAGCTGTTTCTTCTCTCTCTCTCTCTCTCTCTCTCTCTCTCTCTCTCTCTCTCTCTCTCTCTCTCTCTCTCTCTGCCTCTTTTTGTCACACACACTTGGTAGCCATCGTTAGCATGTCCCTCGCTCAGTGCTCTGCCCAGGGGACTGTGTAATTAACCCATCTGGGGAAGCTGTTGTTGATCAATCTCAGCCATTGATTTGTTTAATGTCCTTTATTCACAGCCTGCTCAAAATGGGCCTGGCCGCTGTTTCCTGCTTCTTAATGAAATTTGCTCTCAGACCACTTATAAATTTAGACAGTATATAAATATGTATATTTGAGAAGCAAAAGGCAGGAGAATGGAGAATGTGAGGGATGTTTTAATCTGAGTATTGGTGAAATAATCATGCGCCTTCGTTA
>JAODXP020000021.1:27099423-27129423 GCA_027497455.2 Sardinella longiceps | reverse complement strand
AATCTTTCAGTGTGTCTGTCAATGCCTCTCACACTCACATTTGCCCTCTGTTGAATTTGAATACACATGCGTACGCACACACACACATACACAGACTTATACATATACACACACACACACACACACACACACACACACACACACACACACACACGCATACGTACACGTACACATACACACTCTCTCTTTCCTCTCGCCCTCTCACAAACACACACACACACACATTTTGACAAGCACAAATGAGAGAGCTCCCTACCACAGTAGCACCTTACCCTACAGACTGCACTTGTGATGGAAGCTTTGTTGTGTCTGTTTACAGAGAGAGAGATAGAGAGGTGGAAACTGACTGAGTGCAAAAGAAATAGAGGAATCACTGTTGATTTGCTGTCAAGATGAGCAGGCCAGAAATGACAGTCTGATCATAATGTCGGTCTGTTTGTGTGTGTGTGTGTGTGTGTGTGTGTGTGTGTGTGTGTGTGTGTGTGTGTGTGTGTTTAAATATGATGTCACACTTGCTTTTCTGTCATCAGACAGTGTTTCAGTTGTCAGACCAATCACCAATCATGCTAATATAAGATAGCTATGTCAAGGCTGTTAGCAGACAACAACAACAAAAAAAAACTTAACAACTTCACCTCAGAAAACAACCTTGATACAAATAGCTAACACTTTTTCTGAGTCGAGTATTCATAAAGCATTATATTTAAACATATTCAGATTATAATGCATTCATAAGGTCTCATAAATAATCTCAATTGTGATCTTAAATGTTTATACATTCTAATGACTGTATAAGGCTTTCATGGAGCATTATAAAGCTTCATTATAAAGCATTACAGATAAATGTAATTTTCTGGTCCGCTTTGGTATGAGCCGTGGGTTTCACATATAATGTCTATAATGTTTACACCAACATTTTGAGCTTCAAAGACGTCAAACTTTAATTGATTGTAGTTTCAAAAGTTACTTTACATTATACAAGAAACATAGCCTTGAAATACGTTAATGGATACCATTGAAGTTCAAATACAACATGTGTGACTCAGGGTATAAATCAAAGTGGACCAGAAAATTACATTTATCTGTCCATTCACTTTCACGGGCAAAGGTCCCATCGCGAAACCAGAAGTGGGCGTGACTTCGGTTCCCTATGACACATGATAACACAAATGGTATCTTTCCTTTGCATGGGAAGGACACCTCAAGTTGTGAAAACCTGTTATAACATTATAATGCCTTATTGAAAGTTTATTGTATTGAAGATAACCCCTTGAGATAAAAAATCTCGTTTTCGAGGGGGTCCACAGAATATAACAAGGACAGTACAGCACAAAAACAAAACAACACATACATTCACACTAGCTACGTCTCTCCTTAACCGCACCTTATGAGTTAAGTTTACTGTAATTAGTCAATTGCCAAGATTGAGGAGTTTGGTGAATAACCAGCAAAATGAGGTAAATATTGAAACGAACACATAGATCAACTTTCCCAGTGAGAACTTACATCTGTAGTGTTTGTATTGTTTTTGTTTTTGTTGTTGTTGTTGTTGTTTTGGCTTATGGCCACACACTCAAGGATGAGATCTTGTATAATTCAGTAGGACACAGTCGCAAAAGTGCCTCTCTCTCTGTGTCAGTCCATGTGTGAGCTGACAGGTCAAGAGGATCCTCGGCTGGAGCAACAACAACAGCTGCAGCAGCGCCGTGCTCAGTGACCGGGGCAGTGTGACTGTACAGTGGGAAACCTGCAGTGGCAGACATCTGCTACACTTATCATGAAAACACACATACACACACACACACACACACACACACACACACACACACACACACAGAGAGAGAGAGAGAGAGAGAGAGAGAGAGAGAGAGAGAGAGAGAGAGAGAGAGAGAGAATAGAGAGGTGTTACTAAGAGACAGAGATTGAAAGGGGTGGGGCAGTACCGATAGCCTGGGAGTATCCCTGCTCCTTGGCTCACTCCATTTCATTTCACTCTGAAAAGCAGAATGGTGACCAAGGCTGATTTCTAGACCTGCTTTTGGTATCCAATAACAAAACGGGGAGGGACTAACCCGAGAGTACCAGCACTCGATTTCATTTTATGTCAAATGCTGGCTCTGGTACGGGTTATGAGCTACATACAGACGCTATGATAGACATTTGTAGCATTGGCCAATTTGGCTCTGGCCAATCATAAACAACGTTCCCACTACAAGAAAATGAATAGGACCAGACTTCATATCCCTCGTGTTTGATTGAGTAAAAGAAAAAGAGGGCCCTCAAAAAAATTAACATAAACAGATAGAAAAGCATGGATCTACCAGCCAAGAAATGTAGATGTGCCCTAGCGGGTAGCAAGTATGTCTCGTAATGATCCATAGGTACTCCGTAGGTCTTGTTATTGGTTGGTGTTCATCAGTCACAATACGCTTCGTTCCTCTGATTGGTCACGATGCTATCCTGCTGCGTACAGAAGCAGTTTGAAACATAAATGCCTGGTTCTACCCAGGATTGAGTTAGATCTATTGATGGTTCCCAGACTATACATTTTGATATTAAAGCATGGCTTGTCAGGCTATTACTGTAATCTACTAGACAGACAGAAGGAGGTCTGTCTGGCTTTAGTTGTTATGATAGGCTACTAGTACCAGTCTCCCTATTTGTGATGCCATCATGGGGCATTTCTGTGTGATACAGCCGAGTCGACACAACTAACTCCAGTCTGATTGGGCAGCTCAAAGGGGCCATAGTGCTGAGTCATCCTCCAGCTCTCGGAGAGTTGGCTATCTAATTCACATGCACCACACAAGTATGTGTGTGTGTGTGTGTGTTTGTGTGTGTGTGGCCCATTAACTCGCAGCGCTTCCACCCATCTGTTAGACGACAGAAAGTCACTTGGCCCAAATACTCAAGCTTGTGGAGTGACAGACACTCAAGTGCCTCGCCAACGTTGGGAGCTGGCCCTTCAGCTAACCTCCACTTAACCTTCGACAAACCTTTTTTTTAGCGTGGCTTTCACATAGTGTTGAGAGGGGTGGGTGTGGGTGATGACGCAGAACTGTGCCCAACTCCTACTCCCCACACCAACATCCTTTTTTCCATCTTTCTCTTGCTTATAGTGACATTCTTTCTATCTCCATCTATGTTTCATTCTCTCCCTCCTTCGGTCTCTTTGTACTGTATTGGTGCATGGCTGTCTACACAGAATGGAGCCAAATGGATCATTCAGCATCTCTTACTTTCTTTTCCTGTCTTTTTCTTAAATTGTTCTTATAGGAACTCAAAGTCCAAAACAAGACACCCTTTTGTATATTGGTGTATTTGAGGTATATAAAAAGCTGTGCTCTCTAATATAAAGCATCCTCTGTGCACAAGTAATGGGCAGCAGACAGCATGCCTTACAACAGTTGAAGCTACATATGGCTCTCTGGGAACTGGAAGTGTTTGAAAGTGGAGTCATTTTCCTCCCAGTCAGCACTTTAGGATCCAGACTCTCTCTCTCTCTCTCTCTCTCTCTCTCTCTCTCTCTCTCTCTCTCTCTCTCTCTCTCTCTCTCTCTCTCTCTCTCTCTCTTTTTCTCTCTCGCACTCTCTCCATTTCTCTCTCTCACACACACACACCCATGCACACACTTACACATGTGCACTCTTTCCCTGTCAGGCAAATCTTTTATATCTTTCAGGCTCCTCCTCTCTTTTACAAACACACACACACACACACACACACACACACACACACACACACACACACACACACACACACACACACACACACCCCTTCCTATCTTCTGTCTCCTTTACCCTCCCTCACTGTCTCATACCAGATTTCATCCACTTAAAGAAAGTCAGGAAATGAAGCAGGGTTCTGTTCCCCTCCCCCTGTGGCTTCAGGACGTCTTTCTTCAGTGATATGGTGCCCCGACCACAAATCCCGGCGAGAGAAAAAGAAGAGATTACCAAACCATATCTCTCGGCAGCATAATTACCCCTCATCTAATACACTCATATTTTCCTTATCACCTGCTCCCTGACACAACCCTTAAAATACGCTCCCCCACCCCACCTCCTAACTTCCAACCATCAAATTGACAGCCACAATTTTAATGGATCATAAAGATTTAATTTAAATTGAAAGGATTTGGGTTCATGTAGTTCCAGATCATTTTTGTGTTTTCATGTATAATTCCAGCATGGTTTGGGTGTATTTATCATTTTCAACTATACTGAATAAAGCCTCAAGGTTATCTGTAGAAAGAGCAGGACAATATCATGTAATGAGGTAGAAGATCCAACCCGAAGATCCTTGGGCTTATAACTTGTGCTTTGAATAGAAAGTCACTGTATGGTCTATTAGCCATCTTTGGCATAATTCATATCACGTTCTGTCTTTTTTTTTTAAGCTCAGTGCTTTGAGAACTCTCTCTCTCTCTCTCTCTCTCTCTCTCTCTCTCTCTCTCTCTCTCTCTCTCTCTCTCACACACACACACACACACACACACACTCCATCCAACATGTTTCACCAGAACACAATATCATGTTTTGTTGTACACCTTACACGCTATGCACCACTTCGATACCTGCATTTATAACTACTCCTGAAATGTAAATTTTAATTTTTTCTTTGATATTGGCTTAAGCGATGGCTTGGCAACTTTCTTCTATCATCGAGTGAGCTGATGCACTGGGACGGAGCGCGGCGGAGCTTCTGAGGGAAGACGTCGGGACTGGGCGTGCCATGTGTTCCGCGCGTCGAGATTGCATACCACTCTCTTCCACCTAGGGTGATCCTTGGAAGCCACAAGCTGCAAGCGGCTTCAGATCGCTTTCTCTGTCCGGCGTTGAAGTTCAATAACGCTTCTCTAACAAATCATCTGTTCGATACGGAGATCTTGTTGTTCTTTGACACCGAGTGATTGCTTTGCTTGGAGAATGTTGACCGTTTGATTGCTATGGATTAGGAGCAAGCAGTCGAGAGAGAGACAGAGAGAGAGAGAGCGAGAGGGAGAGAGAGAAAGAGAGAGAGAGGGAGAAGGAGAGAGCGTGGGCTGCCGTAGCCTACTATCCGGATTTCGGATCCAGAGGCTCAAGACGGGAGAAATATTCTGCATATTCCATTTGCAGAAAGTTAAAGGTAAATCCATCGTGTTCTGTGTTTTTAGACGATCGTGTTTTATGTGTTTTAGTCACTGTTGCAGCCTGGGGAGTATGAATTGTATGTGTTCCGCAAAATCTCACTGTCATATGGAAGCTTTTGGCGTAGAACACGGGTTCTAACAGACACCTCCATCCGACTCGCCCATCAAACGTTCGATGGATACTTCTCAAGGACGTTCGCGTGGAGCATCTGAGGTAAAACGAGGCATTACATTTCTGCAGGCTCGAGACTGAGTGAATGGCTAATACTGCCTCTTGGGAATAGAAGTTGAACACCTTGGCGACTGTACCACCCTTGTCTGTGCATAGAGGCTAGCCTGCGTGACAGTCCCTTCTGGCCGACAAGACGCTTCTGTTGTTTGGATGTGATTGCAGTGATCGTCCCTGTCTCCACCAACTGCTAAAGCCCAGGGTAAAGCTCTTTCAAATATATCTGTAGCCGTTTCGCTATCTCCGAGGCGCTGATTGTTGCTTGTCGGAACGATCGAGGACGAAAGTTTGTCTCTTCACCTGTGATATATCACGCCTTCGTCAGAGGATCCGACTTCTCCAGAGGGCTCGGGAGATTCGGCATAAGGTAATTGAAAATATCTTTGGTCATGTTAAATGTACGGTGTCAAAGGCTTACTAAATGTCCGCAGACTCTTGAGATGCACAAGATAACGCGCGCGCCTGCGTGTGTGTGTGTGTGTGTGTGTGTGTGTGTGAGAGAGAGAGAGAGAGAGAGAGTCTGTGTGTGTCCGTCGCGCGCGTGTGCGCTTTTATGTGTCTGTTTCTGCTAAAAGAAAGAAAGAGAGAAGGGGCATAGAAATAGAGCACACTTGTACTGTTAACGACGCGCTATTCTTTGCAGATGTTGTACCAATAGCCTCATTTTCAGATAAATCGAATACAATCTTTGGTATTCCCTAGCACCGGCTCAAACGGGTTGTCATTCTTGACAAAACACCTATAAGCAACACTCTAAAATTAAGGCGCGTCAAACCCGAGGATATTGTTTGTACTCAATCAATAGCAATCTATAAATCGAGCTGGACTGATTCATACTACAATGAGACTGGGATATCCAGTTGGCAGTGTCTTGGCTGTGGTGTGCTGGCACGCTTTTCATATTATGTTACAAATTAGCCATATCTTTATCCGAGTGAGCTTTACGGAAAATGGATTGATATGAGTGTCCTGTTCAAGGTGGTATAGTGTGTTCTGCAGAACTGTCTTGAACGTTATTTGTAAAACGCCGCACATACAAGGGTAGTGGTCCAGGACCACGGACAGCACCTGTTTTGGCTGGGACTGAACGAGAAGACTTGATCTGGGAGGGATGTGCTCTTGCAGCCAAACGCCCGGATATTTTCTTGATTGCTGAGAATTACATAAGGACCCTGATGCTTCCTTCCTTTCTTGCTGTTTTTTTCACGGTCACGGTCCACATTGTGAATTAGTAACACACGCAAACTCTCTCTCTCTCTCTCTCTCTCTCTCTCTCTCTCTCTCTCTCTCTCTCTCTCTCTCTCTCTCTCCTATTTTCTTCCCGGTCTAGCCCCCCGAAATATAATCAGAGTATAATAATTTTAATTCACGACCATCCCAAGTGCTCTTAAAACAATTTATCAGAATTAAGATTTTAAAAATCCTTTATTTTATTTTGAAACGTGATGCGTGGAAACGAGAGGGGAGCTGCATGCCAATTAGCGTGTGCTTTGAGATTGTGACTAAGCATGTGCCCTTCCCCGAGCACCTGCTAGCTAGGAGCCGAAAAAAGCCAGCTGGCTTGGCAGAGCTGGGGAAAGGTGTGCTTGGGTGGCCAGAGGGAAGCAAAACAGTGGCAGACCTCTTTGACACTGCAGTAGTGTTTCTCTGTCTTTCTGATCTCTGTGAGTTGCAGCCTTGCTGTGTGCTGTGCAGTGCTGTGCTGTGCTTTGCAGGGTGGGAGAGATGATTGGCTTTCAGGGTTGGTCTTACTGTCTGAGGATGCCTTCAGGCTGCCTCTGGTGCAGGGCCTGTCAATCATAAAGCCTGCCAGCTATTTTTTTATTTATTTATTTTGGTGTGAGGGTTGGGGCGAGGGGGTACACTGACACACCCAACTGCAGATGGAGTAATTGCAATTTCTTTTCTACCCTTCCTCTTATGACAACCCCCCCTCTTTTTATCTGTTTTACTGGTTCTCCCCACACACACACACACACACACACACACACACACACACACACACACACACACACACACACACACACACACACACACACACACACACACAAAGACCCATACATACAAACACTTGGGGAGGGGGGGCTTTATCCTGTCTCATACCTCACAGTGTAGTAAGCTTCTCCCCTAGTCCCACCCCTCAAACACACACACACACACACACACACACACACACACACACACACACACACACACACACACACACACACACACACACACACACAGACCTCCCTCAGAGGGCTTCTCAGGGCATTGTGTGCGTCAGCAGAGTGTGAATTTAAATGGAAGAGTCTATTAGTGTCAACCCGACTCACCTCCAGCCTCTGCCAACCCCCCACCCCCCCACACACACACACACACACACACACACACACACACACACACACACACACACTCACACACCACCTAACATGTCCTCCACCCCAGCCCCTCCTTTGCCCCTTTCTGTCAACCCCACCCTGTCCAGCTTGCCACTGCCTCTGCTACACACACACACACACACACACACACACACACACACAAACACAGACACTCACACACGTGCAGACAGTCACCCCCACACACATAGTCCCCACCCTATCACAGCAGACGCCCTTGGTTTTAGACAGCAGTCTAGCAGAGGACTGTTTGGTACAGAAAGCAACAAAGGCTGTGTTTGGAATGGGAAACATAGAGCATTTCCGAGGGATTTTTAGAAAA
Organism: Sardinella longiceps; assembly: GCA_027497455.2. NCBI lineage: Eukaryota > Metazoa > Chordata > Actinopteri > Clupeiformes > Clupeidae > Sardinella > Sardinella longiceps. Next base: position 27,121,360 of record JAODXP020000021.1, on the reverse strand, counting down.
TTGATGATACCTCTTGCTCAATATTGGATATAAGCTTGCCTGTTCAGTGAACTGCAGCCATGAGATGCCTTCAAACATTTACTCAACCCCAGAGCAGTAAACCTAACTGCAGTCCCCAGTCAAAGCAGGCCATTGAACAGAGAGAGGAATGGTACTTGTTACTGCTTTGGTCTTTCCCCGGTTTTGCAGTGTCGAAACGGGAACACAATGTGTCGAGGAGAACAAACGTTCATTGAATGAATGCCAATGTGTCCACTAAGCCCTAGGCCCTGAGGCCTGAAAGACTAAATTAGTATGAATTGACTTGCTGAGGATGACTGTATGATGATGTACTGTATGTATTGTTGGAGTTTATCAGAGTAGAGATTTGATATGAAATGATTGGGACAGAGAGAGATGGGGAAGGGTCAAGGCAATGGCATCAGTCCAGAACCAAACCCATAGTATGCCCTTGTGTCTATAGTATGGCCTCTACGGCAACTACACCATCATAGTCCCCCAACATGGACTGTTTCATCTAAAGGAGTCGCTGTATGTGCTCAAATAATGGCCCAGGGTCTTAGAGGTCTCCATGGTCAACCAAAGCTCCAGCCTCCTTTGCTCTGAGCACAGTCCCTGGGTCAGTAGCTACTCAGTGGTGTTTTCTGCCCTCAATGCCCTCCACCTTCCAGGCAGCAGTGTCCGAAAGGCACTACATTAACCCTAACCCCTAAACCTAACCTCTTTAACCCTCACCCTAGTCCTAGATTTTGTGGGTAGTGCCTTGAGTGGCATTGAGGGCAAAAAAAAGACCAATGACCATAAAGAGGATTTCACGCTACCAGGCCGGGCGATTGTGATGTCAAGTTAATAGTGTGTGCTAGCAACCCCTTTTAACCCAAAAAGGATTGTTTCAGACTGGTCTAGCCAATAGCCAATCTTCTTGCCCTTATCCCTGTCCAACCCTTATGGGGAGATACTTTGAGTTACAGTTAAATTAAAATATGCAATTAAAATATTTTTCACTTAACGTAGGCTAAAATCAGCATGCTTGTCCATCATATCATTAGGCTATCAAATGAGTTTCAGCACATTCTGGGCTGCTCGATGACAGAAAAAAAAGATTGATTTTATCAATATTGAAATCACAATAACACAATTAATTAACATTGGAAACACATTGCACTTAGCACTTAATTGTTTTTACTGAGAATTTCCCAAAGCTAAATAAATTTGTTCCAAATTATGCGTGTGTATGATGTGTTATAGTTTATTGTATATTGTACATACAGCTCAGGCATGGTTGCTCTAGATGCTTCTTATCCACAGTGTTGACTTAGAGTAGTACAATAGGATAGCATTGTATGATCCCGCGTTGTATGCATACAGCAAGTGTCTGAAGACTTTGTGGACAAAAAAAAAGGTATTTAGTCTGAAGGGGACATGTAAACCAGGCATGACAACCATGACAATCTTCCCTTTTGTTATTGACTGAATGGGACCAGCCATGCTAGTGATGGCAAATGCTACAGTATGCTAAAGTATTATGCAGCTGATTTACTTGCCTGAGATATGGGATGAAAGGCTTGATGTGTAAATGCAGCTATGTGGTGGAAAAAAAGGCCAACCAGAGGCCATGAATAGCACAGGTAGTTTTCTATCAGCTTTTCATTAAGCGTATAAACACCAGCCTACACACGTCTCTCTTTTGAAATGACTTATTGAATGCCATGGATCTGATAGGAAGAATGCTCTTTCTGAACCAGTGCATGTCTGTCATTAGCGTTTATCATGAAAGGCTTTTTGCTAGAGCTAAAAACTGTGTGTTTGTGTGTGTGTGTGTGTGTGTGTGTGTGTGTGTGTGTGTGTGTGTGGATATAGTACTCTTGCTGCTACCTCTTTCATCCTTGACCTTTGGGTTTGGATTTGGATTTATATTCCTAATGATGGGTTCAGTGAATTTCCCTTAACAGAAACAGAGGTAAATGAAGTCCATTAAAGCCATGGAGAGAGGAATTTGGAGTCAGGGACAGCAGGGCCTTTGCTCACATGGAATGATTACTATGGAGAAATCTACCACCTCCATGGTAGACCTCTATAGCGATACTGTGGTCTGTCAAACACACACACACACACACACACACATACTACACAAACAAACACAGATCTCACAAACACACCAACGCCACCTTCAAGGTGCACACACACACACACCACACAAACACACACACACACACGCACACACACACACACACACACACACACACACACACACACACACACACACACACACACACACACATTCAGCCCTTTTCTAACCTCTCAAAATGCTGATAGGCAGCACAAAACACACACATAAAAAAACAAGATTGCTCCCTCTCTCTCCCCCTGAGCTTCTGAAAGGCTGAGCTTTGGGTGTCGCATTTTTTATTTATTTATTTTTTTTGTATGTATGCATGTAAGCGGAGCTCTCTCTCTCTCTCTCTCTCTCTCTCTCTCTCTCTCTCTCTCTCTCTCTCTCTCTCTCTCTCTGACTCAGCGTTTCAGCCCCAGATAGGGCTACAATAGGGCGGCCCTCACGCTGAGGCCAGAGCTCAGGACTCAGAGAGCAGCTGACTGATGCACAGCAGGTCTGGGGTCAGTCTGGCACAGATGTGGATATTCACCTACTGTACAGCAGCTCAGAACAGGGCCAGGACTGCTGCAAAACAATGAATATAGCCCATTTCTGGCGTCTGTTTCCCAAAAGCATAAAAACTAAGGTTTTAATGCAATTTCCCACTGCAAACTAACTAAGTTGCTAACTGGTTAGCGACTATGCTTTTGAGAACAAGACGGCAGGTGAGGATGTGGCATTTACCTAGCTCAAAACTACTACTTCTACTATTACTACTTCTGCTACTACTAGTAGTAGTAACAGTACCACTACTACTAGCACCACTACTTCAAGTAATATTTGGATAGCACTTTTCAAGAGGTGGAAGGGGGGCCTGACTACCCACCTATGTGTAGCACCACCCCACACACCAGATATGGACCAAGTCTGGACTAATGTAATTCAATCAGCCTAAAAAGTGATCATCCTGCCTACCAACAGATAGGCCTCCTGTAGGAGCGGAATCTGGAGATGATATGGTCAGGGCCCCAGAGAGCTGGGTTTTTGCGGTCAGATCTCCCCCCGCCCCCTCTCTCTCTTTCTCCCTTGCTCTCTCTCTCTCTCTCTCTCTCTCTCTCTCTCTCTCTCTCTCTCTCTCTCTCTCTCTCTCTCTCTCTCTCTCTCTCTCCCTCTCCCTCCCTCTCTCCCTCTTGCTCTCCTTTGCCACAGGACCCAGCAGTGGGCATCAAAGAGGAGAGTGTGTGTGTGTGTGTGTGTGTGGTGGGGGTGGGGGGCTAATGGGCCAAACCCACAGTGCAGTCAACAAGGGAGACAAATGCCTAGGAGTTAACAGGAGAGAGAGAGAGCGAGAGAGAGAGACAGAGAGAGAGAGAGAGAGAGAGAGAGAGAGAGAGAGAGAGAGAGAGAGAGAAGGCGTGAGGAGGAACGAGAGGAGCGCTGAACGGAGCCGCCGCACATCTCAAACGGCTCCCCAATTATCTCCATCTCAGCTGTGTGTGATCAGTGGAGAGGAGGAGGAGGAGGAGGAAGAGGAGGAGGGCTGTTTGATGGCGGGGATATAAATAGCCCCTCTTTAGCCATGCAGTGTGAAACCTGGGAACATCTTTGTGAGACGGATGAGCTCCGCTCGCTCAGTCACAGGGTTCGCTTTAGTCTCGTCTGTGTTTGTGTGCGTGTGTGTGCGATAGTGTGTGTTTGGGTCTGTGTTTGTGTGTGTGTGCGTGAGTGTGTGTGGTACCAGGGGTTTGTCTCATTCTCCCTCTTGGTGCAAGCTGAAATGACTGATTTCTTGTGGTGACTAACCGTAAAATAGAAAAACAAGATGGCAAAAGCAGAAAAAAACAGCAATAACAACAACAACCACACACACACACACACACACACACAAAAAAAGAAAGACTAAAGCGAATAAAAACCCATGGATCCGCTCACTCAGGGTGTAAATTGCTTGATGGGCCCCCCTTTTTTCCGTGGCGTTGTCAGAGAATAATGAGTGGTGTTTATCCTTGAGTGAGTGGCGAGGTGCGCAGAGCACCGTGCACAAACAGCGCTGGCCTCTTATCGGGGCCCATGAGCTCACTACGCTAGCTAAACACTGCGGCTTTACACGCTTGGCTTCTTGTGCAGAAACCCAAAAGGTACACAGGGAGTGACACACACACACACACACACACAATATCTCACACACACACACACTCTCTCTCTCTCTCTCTCTCTCTCTCTCTCTCTCTCACACACACACACACACACACACACACTTGCTCGCTCTCTCTCTCTCTCTCTCTCTCTCTCTCACACACACACACACACACACACACACACACACACACAGATTTACACACCATCACACACAAATGCACACACACATACACACACACACACACACACACACACACACACACACACACACACACACACACACACACACACACACACACTGCAGTGTGTATTCATTCATTAAATAGTCATGATGTGGTTAAGGGTAATATGCTGAAAGCCCCTGGAGAAGGGAAGGGGAGTTGGAGCAGAGAGGAGCGGAGCGGAGCAGGGATAGCAACAGCGCAGCTCTATCTGCCTGGCATGCAATCCCTCTGAGTGGGCCGTGCCTCGCCTTGCTTTCCCCTTGCCTTGGCTTATCACGCCTGCAAGTGCCTCCCCCTGCTAGGAGTGATTTGCATTCACACACTCAAACCAGAGGGGAGGTTTTTAAATAGCTGATCAGCTAATTGAACCGTGTAACTATCAAAGTCTGCGATAATGTTCACTTCACTTTATGTGATGGAATTGCGCTTGTCATATGCAGGACACAGTTTGATTAAGTATTTAGATAGCGGCACGCTACGCGCGCTCTCGCCGCTTGCTTTGCTCACCCCACTCGTTCGCTCCAACTGCGTTTCGGGATCGGGCCAAGGACTGTTCTGCAAGTTCGCTGCCTCCTGGGTGTGCATTCAATTCAACGCCATTGAGTTTCATTTATTCTGGACCAGTAACAATTGAAATAGTCTCAAGGCACTTCACACAAAGCCCAGTGCAGGAGCCCCCTTAGGCTAAAGTACTAAGGCAACAGTAGTGGAGAGACACCCCCACACACACACACACCCCCTCTTGATTCATAACAGGACCAGGGGCTTGTGTAAGGGCTAGTTGGCAGCCAGTATAGCACGCAGGACTCGGGGGGGTTTATTCATTCATGGGGGGCAATATTCCTGTTACGTAATACATATGATGCAGTTTGCATGGGAATACAGTATGTCAGATCCCTCGGTGCCACAGATGTCCATTCCAGTTACTGTGTGTGTGTGTGTGTGTGTGTGTGTGTAGGTGTGTGTGTGTGTGTGTGGGGGGGGGGGGGGTTCTCTGTGTTTCCTTGGACGGATGGGGAGTGATAGGGTACCACTGAGGCCCACTCCAGTTCTGTGTGTGCGTGTGTATTTTCTCTGTGTTTATAAGGGTAGATGGGGGTGGGGTATGCTCATTTGTATCTTAAGAGTATTCAGTGAACTCAAGGGTGTGTGTGTGTGTGTGTGTGTGTGTGTGTGTGTGTGTGTGTGTGTGTGTGTGTGTGTGTGTGTGTGTGTGTGTGCAAACTGAGTTGTACATACTGTGCCAAGAGAAAGGAGAGAGATCCAGGAAAAGTAGATCATTTCCACTACTTGGCTCAGAGATGAATGCCCTTGTTGTGCCTTATAAAACACCGCCGCTGGAGTGAAATAATGTTCACTGCTTTTGGAGATCTTCAAAGCACACTCGTCATCTAAGTACCCTTCATTTAGTGAGGGGTTTCCCAACCTCCTTACTGTATGTGTACTGATGTGGTGCCTAAATACTTTGTAGACTGCATACTTCCATTCTAAACGGTATCCACTATTCGCCTGAAACCATTTTGAAGTGGCTCTCTGAATGGATCCTCTCAGGAGAACGTAGTGTACTAGAAACGCTACTTAAAGGTGCATCAGCAGAAAAGTATAAAGACAGCACACACACTTAATCTCTTCTCTTGAGGGTACCATGGCCGTGACCTTTCACCTTCACACATGACCCCTTATACATCACAAACAAACAAACACTCCCCCCACACACACACACACACACACACACACACACACACACACACACACACACACACACACACACACTTGCACACCTGCAAGCCCCAGCTGTTTTCATTCTCCTTCCCACCACCTTGGCGACCTTTGTCCCTGTTCGCCGTGACCCCTGCACCTCATCCCCCTTGAGCACAGATCTGTTGCTAAGCTGCACTCCATGGTCCTCCATCACCCAGAATACCCCCTCACACACACACACACACACACACACACACACACACACACACACACACACACACACACACACAACTCACCCTTCTCCATCAGCACCACCACCACCACCTAATCATCCACCCCTGCCTGTCATAAAGCTCATTTTCACTGGGAGAAAACGAGCTAAGGATGTGCTCATTCCTCTGATGGACATGCTAGTCTCCATGGAGGTGGGGATGATTCTGCCATTCATTTGCCATGGGAACAAGGCAAGAAATGGGGCTTTTTTTCTTTTCCTTTTCAAAATGAAAGAGGAAAATAGAGAGATTAACCAAGAGAGGGAGAGAGAGAGAGAGAGAGAGAGAGAGAGAGAGAGAGAGAGAGAGAGAGAAAGTAGAGATAACATTACATGCTCATTGACTTAAAGCCTAAACTCACCGCTAATGGGAAGTTTATGTGGAGCTCAGGGCCATTCAACACTCATATATGTATTTTTTTTCTTCTTCTTCTGCCGTCTCTGTGCTGTCAGAGAGAGAGAGAGAGAGAGAGAGAGAGAGAGGGAGTAAGGGCCAACTGCAAAGTGTGTGTGTCTGTGTGTGTGTGTGTGTGTGTGTGTGGTGGTAGTGGTATAATTCAATCACATTATGATCAGCAGTAACTCACTCTGGAGCAGCACAGAATGTCTGATTCCTGCATTATGGCTGTGCCATGAAGCTCAATGGGCCGTGATGGTTTTATTGAGCTACATTGTGAGGCCCCCAGATGGAAAATTAACACTGTTGTAAGGCAAAGGAGTGTGAGTGTGTGTGTGTGTGTGTGTGTGTGTGTGTGTGTGTGTGTCTCTTTCTGTCTGTCTACACACCTATCAGAGTATGACTCCCACGTAAGGGCAAGTTTGGGTCTTCAGTGAGTATGTGAATGGGTATGTGTGTGTGTGTGTGTGTGTGTGTGTGTGTGTGGGTTGTTTGTGAACTGCTGTGGGAGGTGTTTATATTTGCATAATCCTAATGTTTGTTTGGGATAGCTTTCCCTAGATATGATGTTGGGCGGATAGTTTATGGTGTTTGAGTGTGTGTGCATACTCTATGTAGGTGTGTGTCGCACTGTGTATGTGTGTGAGCCATTGTGCATGTGTGTGTGTGTGTGTGTGTGTGTGTGTAGCCACACACTGTTGGCAGATTCTGTTTATAGATTAATGTGTATACTCTATGTGCTGTAGGTGTGTGTGTGTGTGTGTGTGAGGCATTGTGCACATGTCTGTATACATGTGTGTGTGTGTGTGTGTGTGTGTGTGTGTGTGTGTGTGTGTGTGTGTGTGTGTGTGTGTGTGTGTGTGTGTAGTCACACACTCTTGGCAGATTGTGTGTATAGACACCACTGTTTGTGTGCTGAGTGCCTGAGCCTCTCGCCAGGGACACAGTCCCCTCCTGACAAGATGGATGTGCAGGTCTTAAGGCAGGAACAGACAGAGCATTGCTCAGAGGATGATGAGTCTATGACAATACCACAGGGTTAATGCCCACATCCCTTCCTCTTCCTCTCCATCTATTCATCCATCCATCCATCCATCCATCCATCCATCCATCCTTCCATCCCTCTCTCCCATTGTTCATTCACATCATTCTTATATCTATCCATTTATCCCTCTCCCTACCTGCACATCTACCTCAGATAGATGCCAGTTGAAAGTTTCAAGGTAATAGTGCTTTCAGGGACAAGGGCGGTGATTACCAAATGACATCTCCAAGGATGCGTGCGTCGCTGAATGGGCCCCACTTGTGTAGGTAGAGAGAGAGAGAGAGAGAAAGAGAGAGATGGAGTGAGTGATGGATCCTTACCGATGATGGTGTGACAGCTCTCGTAATGGCGTCCGTGTTTGGCTCCAGGTCATGGTGTCGTCTACTCGCCTCCGACTTGGCAGGCGCACCTGGTGACTTTCACTTCCATGCTCCCCGAGGAAGCCATTAGCCTGATACTTCATTCGACAGGAGAAAAAGCCCAGACGAGTGCGGGCCACGTCCTGCCCGGATCCGTTTCCCACTCGGCTGCTGCCAAAGTCGAGGAGAGGAAGGCCATTATCACTCCCCTGCTTGACCATTTCAAAGAGTGATTGTTTGAATTCTTTATCCATAGTGGAGTGCTTTCTGAGTACTCAGGCCTGTTCAGAGTCATAAATGGCTTTTGAAAGTGAATGATATCATTACATGTTCTAAATTCAGTTCCTTTTTAGAGACATTAGCAAGTACTTTAATTGATATGGTCAAACCTGTAATGGCAGTGACCGTACGGAACACAATATAAGATCAGAAGGTACATAAGGTTCCTTCATTTTAGACCTCATCAGAAACAATTAGCCATGAACAATGAAAACATTAATTCATATGATTCTCAGAGGCTTTTCATGATCACAGGCTACTGTAGGTGGATGTCTCACCCTGGGCCTAGCCTTATCTCACCCTATTCAATAGTAGCCCACACCGAGGACACCGAGTGTTCTCCCCCCAAAAGAAATGTTTTCTAAGGAATTTGTCAGGTTTTTGTGAGAGGATCCAGAGTTCAAGAGTGCAAAGTCAATTTTAGCACTATAATCCATATTTTGTCAGGAGGGCAAGGCTATCAGTGCTCCAGCAGCAGGGGCCCTGGAGTTACAGGACCCTGACATGAATGGGAAATAATATTGGACTTATATTGAGCTAGCCTGGTCATAACCAGCCACTCAGTCTACTTTCTCTTCATACTGGTCTGGGATCTTGGCTATTGACAAATGATCGCTTTTTTGGAGATGTTTAAATTCAGAACGATTGGATCAGCCCGTGACTGATAGCTGATCTATTATCGCGGTGCTTTCTTAGAGTTCGATTGGCCTGGGCTCCATGCAGCCAATGCAAATGAAGTCAGTAGCTGAAATCAGAATCGGAATCGGAGTTGTGGAGGGAGATGAGGGGAAGTACGTAGGAAGGCAACGGCCAGGCCAAGGGGAAGCGCATTCATAGACCACACTTCCCAGGAGCTATGAAATGTCTCAGTGTGTTAGTGTGTGTGTGTGTAGTGTGTGTGTGTGTGTGTGTAGTGTGTGTGTGTGTTCAGGCCCAGGTGGTGCAGTCTTTAGCTCCATTCCTTTAATGAGGCTGCTTAACCCTGTCTTGTTAGAGCAGGCTGCTGGCCAGAGGGTCACTCAGACAGGGCCACATGTGGGGCCAAAGCCATTTGGTGGCTCCCCGCCGACCGGCCACCGCTGCAGCCGTAGCTCCACGGGGACGGGGAAGGAAAAGCGAAGAAACGCACAAACAAACAAACAAACAAAACAAAGTCACATACAATTATTATTTTCTTGGCGACAGACTCCAGTGGGTATTAGGGTGGCATTTTTAGCCTGTCCACTTGAAACAACTGTGACAGCTCATAGTTACTGAGGCTTTTTTAGCCTGTCCACTTTTCTCCCTCTCGCTCTCGCTCTCGCTCTCTCTCTCTCTCTCTCTCTCTCTCTCTCTCTCTCTCTCTCACTCACACACACACACACACACACACACACACACACATACAAACACACACATACACACACACTCACACTCACTTTCACATACCCACACACCCACACACACACAGCCTCTCCCTTCTTCTCCTCTTTTTTTCTCTCTCCCACCCTCTCTATCTCTTCTCTCAACACACACACAAATAGCTCATTGTTGCAGCTGGCTGCTTTCTGGAGCAGCTCTCAAAGCCCATCCTCAGCTGATCCGTATCTCAGCTCCAAGGCAACACTCTCTCTCTCTCTCTCTCTCTCTCTCTCTCTCTCTCTCTCTCTCTCTCTCTCTACACACACACTCTCATCTCTCGCACTCTCTCTCTCTCTCTCTCTCTCTCTCTCTCTCTCTCTCTCTCTCTCTCTCTCTCTCTCTCTCTCTCTCGCTATCCTAAACACCACACAAGTCCCAGGCTCAGAGGTCCTTTCAGATAGGCTGCAATCTCCGTGTGGATTTGGCCTTAATGCCACATCAGGTGGACATGGGGGGGGGCTGCCTGCCACTGCCAGTTCTGAGGAAGGTGCTGCTGGTGCTCTCTCACTGCTGGCCCTCTTCTGCCTGGCTGAGCACTGCAAAAGTTGTAAAGCAGAACTGGCACGGACCACCACACCACATCCGTCCCCGAACACCATATCAGAGCCAGGCTCACAGCAGAGTTCTCTTCCTGATTAGCACCAAACACACTCATAGACACGTGCGCACACACACACATGCAATTCTCTCTCTCTCACACACACACACACACACACACACATATATATATACACACACACATGATTCCATCTGAAGAAACATCAACGGCATTTCCTGAAAGCTTTGCATGAGGTCTGGCCTGAAGCCGGCTTCGTCACGACGGGCCCTTTGCGCTTTGCGTGCGTGTGACTGGCTTGATTAAGCAGTAGAGCAGCTCAGCGACTGAGCTAAACTCGACTAAGCTAAGCTAAGAGCAGTGGTGCGATTACACTGTGCGCTATAGCCGCGGAACACATGGCTTATCCATTAGCCTGCCAACTTTTAACACCATCACTCCTCCTGCACTGTGCAGGGCATCACAAAAGCCCCCTTTCCGATTCATCCACACTGACAAACGCTTCAGCGAAGATGATTTTTTACAAAGCACTCTGCATGTATCATGCCCTACATAAACGCTATCTTGTCACATAAAGCGCTGCTCGTCACTTGTAACCCGCTCTCGTACGTATGTAGGATGTAGCATGAAGGGAATCTGTGCTTTTTTTTTCGTACAATCTCTAAAGCTCAAGTGTATTCTCTCTCTCTCTCTCTCTCTCTCTCTCTCTCTCTCTCTCTCTCTATGCACACACACACACACACACACACACACACACACACACACACACACACACACACACAAACCTCTGTGGTTTCCGGTGTTGGGTCAGCCTCTGACAGCTGGGCGTAATGACATTTCCACTTGTCTGATCCACAATGGCTCCGTGACAAAGAGCCAAAGTGGAGAATGCGATAATGCAGGAGGAGGAAGAGGAAGAGGAGAGTGTGCAAGGGAGGAACTACAGAGACTCCCTCTCCTGTCTAGCACACACACACACACACACACACACACACCACCACCACCCTTCTACCCTCCACACTCAGATCTTGGTAGCCATTAATTGGGGTATCCACTTTGTCAGCACTATTCGCCTCGACCCGCAGCCTTTCAGGCGGTAATCACTCATTTGCCTCCTCCTATCTTCTGCAGCCTTCTCGACACCACGATTGATAAACTCCCCCATTTCCAACCATTCCCAGATCATTTTAAATCCTATAGAGCAGGGCTAAGGAGAAGAGAGATTGGGGAGGGAAATGAAGGAAGAAGGTTCAGGCGTATCAACACACACACACACACACACACACACACACACACACACACACACACCTTCCCGTCTCTGCTAAAGCTGGAGCTTTAGTGCATAAATGACACTTTATCCCGGAACCCTTGCACGCAAGAAGGTTGAATATTTTTTTCCTCTCTCTCCTTCCTTTCATCTCTCGATCTCAATTATGCTGCTATTAAATATCTAATACAGCTCATATGAAATTGCCTCTGATTTCATTATCATCCATATTAATTTACACATTCAGCTAATTACAGTAAAACTTTCTTGCTGTGCGTGTGTGTGTGCATGTGCCACGGAAATGACTGTCTGATTCAATATTCTGAGTTATTAATAATTAAAATTAGACCAAAAAAAAAAAAAAGAAAACAGACGGCAAATATGGGTACGGAAGTTATTGCGTTTGCATTTCACTCTTCTCAGTGTATCATTGTGCCAATTTTGCTAGCATTATGTAGATACAGTAAAATTACAGATAAAGAGGGAATCCGCTTATTAGTATTAGCTGTTTTCAGTAGAAGGTGAAAGAAATAAGCAAAAAAACATAAGAGCCCCATTCAGGTTGTGCAAAACAACCCCTGTTAGCCATTAGGCTATTAGATTGTCACATACCACAGCGTTGAGTGGTTTATTGCTTTTCTAAAATGGTTGCCACATAATAAACCTGCCCTGGATTCTTCAAATAAATGCACAACAATGATTTATTCATAAAAAAAACAATCTTTCGCTAAAATGGTTGGTTGCCAAAAATTGGTTGCCAAAAACCACACAAACACAGACACCATATCAAAAGTAACAGAAAAACATGCAGTCAGACATGTTTTGCAATGAAACTAAACAGGATTCTACCAATCACAATTATGGGTCATAACGACTTTACTGAATAGTTTTACTGACTATAATGAAAAAAAAAAAAAACTACCTACTAATCTTAACAAATATAGCTTTAGTTACACATCAGAACACATGCAGCAGTGACACCCCCACAGACAAAAGTCAGTTGCTAGAATCAGTTGCATTAGCTACTAGTAGAGCTTGAGTAGCCTACCGGTATGTTAGTTGAAACCCCAGTAATGATAATTGTGGTAACGTTTGTAGCTGTTGCCATCAGCGCTGGTAAGCAGCAGGCCCGCTATCTACGCTGGCAATTAGCATGCTTTTGATGATGAGGCTGAGGAGGGAGATGATTGGCAGACAAACTGGAGTGGGTGGCTTGTGTGCTTGTGCCGCACGACTCCAATGATTCAGGCGCGTATGGATGAAAAAAAAATAGGCCTTCATGCATTTTTCATCCATGGACTCGGCAGTGCACAGAAGAGCAGAGCACACGCGCCTTGACAGACTGTGGCAGGCTTGTTAAGCCAGTTTTGCACATTAATAGCACACAATAATCGATGGCCCCTTGCATTTATGTGTATGTACTTTACTGTACTGGTACAATATAAAGCAGTGCATGTTGGGTCACTGAGACAAAACACTCACTCTGTCTTCCTTACACACATACACAAATGTACATACACACACACACACACACACACACACACACACACACACACACACACACACACACACACACACACACACATTTACTCACATATATTCCTGACACACAAACATACTCACCCCATCATCACACATAAATTTATACATGTATTGCTCACATACTGTATGCACAAACATGCTCTCTCCCATCCTCTACTGAAAAACATACATGCACAGACGCACGACCTGTCTTCAAAAAATATGCATGCAGATGTACACTCTCTTGCTCTCTCTCTCTCTCTCTCTCTCTCTCTCTCTCTCTCTCTCTCTCTCTCTCTTTCTATCACACACACACACAAACACACACACACACACACGCACACGCACAGACACACAAGAACTTCAGGCGTACACCCTGCTCCCATCGATTAGTGTGTTCATATTTTAGGCGCAGGCCTGCGGTTTTTCTCTGTGCTCCCTGCTGAGATTGGAGGCCTGCTCAAGTGATTAGATTCCTGCAAGGCCCCTTCTTCCCTCTGCCTGGCGCCACTCTATGCTCTACCAAACACACGCACACACACACACACACACACACACACACACACACACACACACACATACAGCAGCAAAAAAGCAGCACATAGCGTCACTGGACGCAGCTGGACTCATCCAGCTTAGCAATGGCAGAAATAGCACCCCATATGAGTCAGGCTTTATAGATCGCCCATCCATTATATTTGCATTTTCCATCTCTTTTTTTTCTCCCCTTTTCCTTGCCCACTTATTCTGCCTCGGTGTGTTATCCCTGGAAAGCCGTGCGGAACATCCGGCGGCTGGAGGCCCTGATAGAGTCCAGGGCCTGGAGGTGCCGGAAAAATAGGTGGTATAGAATGCTAACATAATCAGGAGAGTAAAACCCTCTGTCTTGTCAAATAGGGATGTTTCAGGGGGGATGTTTTAATCTAGCCCTCCCCTTTTGTCTGTGTCTTACCGTCAAAGTAGTCAATAGGATTTGCGGCTGGAATCACTGCTAGTATTGAGTCCAGGCTTGCTGTGGGGTTTCAAAGGCTCTGTCAAAAACGCTCTCAGTAGGGTTTCTCCCATTTAACTGCTGCGCTGTACAAATAGCCTACGCTGTATGGAAATTGTCCTCCAGCTGATCAAGTTTGCTGTAGTTATGTCCTTGGCTGACGCTTCTCAAAGGCTTGAGAAACCAGCTCAGTACAATCTGGCACGATATGTTTACATTATTAAATTATCATCATAAAAGGGAAGGGATGTTGTGATTTTTCTAGATGAATACTGATGTACTAGCAAAATGTCGGTGGTAAGGGAAAACCTGGCTGTAGATATATGTGTCTGTTAGAAATCCATTGACGTTTTTCAAATGGGCACCATTTGCCCATTTAGTCTACTAACCATTCCACAATCACTTCAGTTAATTACACTTAGCTTTCTTTCATTGTATCCCCTTTTCTTTTCCTCCTGGTCAAGGTCTCTGAGAAATCCATATTTCTTTGCTTCGTGACAAAAACACACAATCTAAGAACTTCCTGTCTGAACTACCTTTTAGTCTTGCAGTTCTTCTACAGACAACATAGAGAGTTTTTTCTTGCTGTTATAGTCCAATGGTTGAAAAGTACAAATGTGTCTGTGTCTTTTATCAATGGGCTATATTTGTAATGATTGCTAATGCACCCTTTCTGTTCTGCATCAGGTGTTTGTATGGAGACTATACACCTTTCTCATCCAAATGCATAAAGCAGTCCTTTGTTTTGTTTGAAGAATGAATATCTTATGTTTACTGTACCAGATAGGCCTAGGCTAACCCTAGTCATGGACGGGTTAGTGGGTTCGTGGACTCAGCCTTGTTTACAACTAAATGTTTCATTGTCTGTTTATTTTTGTTTTTCCTCAATGGAGATGCTCATTGAGATTCTCTTCTTGTCCAGAACTAGGTTTAATCAATGGTATTGAGGAATGTTTTTAACATTAAACTACGTTAAGTTGCTCTGCTTCATCTCTGCCTATTGTGAGTTGACAAAGAGCCAAAGCAGTGAGTCATCATTCAGCTCTATGCTCACCTATAGTCTTTGGCGAGGGAGTGCTGATTCATTTTGACTGCACTGTGCCCCGCACGTATACTGTAGTGTCTGTACCTGTGCCTATCCTCCATGACTAACCTACTGCTGGGGCTCATTGCTCATCTCTTTTTGAAGGTAATTTTTTGCTGAGTCACAGCGCTTCTCAGTCGTGATAGCTCTGTTCTGTTCATCCATCCATAGCTAGAGCTTGGGTTTCACCAGCCCTACAGTGTCCAGGAACCCTTGGTTAGTCCAGGAACTGTAGCTCAGACAAGCACGAGGGCTACAGAAAGGGTTGAAGGAAAGTAATCAAGAATCGTTGCAGTGCTAGACCCTGTGATTGAATTTTCAATCCTCCATGACAACTACAATAACTATCCTAAGCCCTCACACTTAACTAACAAAGCATCAACTGCAACCACACAATTCCATTTCCATTTCTTGCTAATTGTGAGTTTGTTTGTAATTTTATTTGTTTATTTATTAGGGCCCGAGCACCGAGGTGCACGAGCCCGGAACGGGCTTGTGCACCGACCGGTGCGAAGCCCTATTGCTTTTGTAAGGATTTTTTTTCTTTTATTATTAGGGCCCGAGCACCGAGGTGCACGAGCCCGGAACGGGCTTGTGCACCGACCGGTGCGAAGCCCTATTGCTTTTGTAAGGATTTGTCATTATTATTATTATTATTATTATTATTTTTCTTCCCCTGGTTACGGCCATTTTTGACCCCTTTCCCGTGCGTGAAAACTCATGAAATTTTGCACACACCTTGGAAGTATGGAACACTAGAGGTATACAGAGGCATGGACTTGGGTGTGGCCCAGGGACTCCGTAGCGCCCCCTAAAGTAAAAAATTACATTGGGCTCTATGGGGCCGGACACCCACTGAACTTTAATGTACTCCTCGGACACCGTTGGTCAGATTCCTGTGAAATTTGGTAGACATGATGCCAAGATGTTGCTGATGTAAAATTGCGAAGGGATTATTCATACCCTTTATAATTTCAAGATGGCGGATGAGTGAAATATGGGAAAAATTGAAAAAAAGGAAAAGTGTCATTAGATCGCAGGGCGTTGATGGAATTGTCTGAAAGTCATTTACAAAGTTATAGATATTATCATGACGCCAACATTCATACACTTAATGGGCGTGGTTGTTGCAGCGCCACCATCTGGCAAGGTGGAAAAAGTACAGAAATTGACATTAAGTGCCATGGTTCACATATACTTTGAGCTGCACGCACAAAATTTGGTAGGTGTGTCGTACTCTCCAAGACGAACAATTTTCGTATTACATTGCATTAGCCACGCCCAACAGGAAGTGAGGTAATAAGGAATGTAAAAATTTGGGCATATAGTGAACTTTAACGTACTCGTCGGACATGGTTGGTCAGATTCGAATGAAATTTGGTGTACATGACCTCTAGATGCTGATGATGCCAAATTGCGAACGGATTTTTGATATTTCGTAATATGTTGTAATAACAATATTATGAAATTGTATGATTTTAATAGCTCATCACGAAACAGGAAGTGTGTCATAAAATCGCACTGCATTAACCGTTTGGTCTGAAACTTCACAGGTTCATAGATGGTATGACTGTGATGATATCTAGACAGCCCGTGGGCGTGGCTGTTATAGCGCCACCACCTGGTCAAGCAGGAAAAGTGCCAGAAATTGACAATGCTTTACCCGATTGATCTGAAACTTCACAGGTTCATAGATGGTATGACTGTGATGACATCTAGACACCCCGTGGGCGTGGCTGTTATAGCGCCACCACCTGGCCAAGCAGGAAAAGTGCCAGAAATTGACTATGCTTTAACCGATTGATCTGAAACTTCACTGGTTCATAGATGGTATGACTGTGATGATTTCTAGACGACCCGTGGGCGTGCCTGTTATAGCGCCACCATCTGGTCAAACAGGAAATGTGCCAGAAATTGACAATGCTTTACCCGATTGATCTGAAACTTCACTGGTTCATAGATGGTATGACTGTGATGATATCTAGACACCCCATGGACATGCCTGTTATAGCGCCACCACCTGGTCAAGCCGGAAATGTGCCAGAAATTGACAATGCTTTACCCGATTGCCCCTAGTGGTCAAATATTATAACTTAGAAACAGTTTGACGTAGCTTATCCAAACTTGGTATATGGACTCCTGACCGTGTTCTGACCACGCATAACCATGAATCGAAAATCTCTAGTGCCCCTAGTGGTCAAATATTATAACTTGGAAACGGTTTGACGTAGCTTATTCAAACTTGGTATATGGACTCCTGACCGTGTTCTGACCACGCATAACGATGAATCGGAACTCTCTAGCGCCCTCTAGTGGTCAAATATGATAACTTGGACACGGTTTGACGTAGCTTATCCAAACTTGGTATATGGACTCCTGACCGTGTTCTGACCACGCAAAACCATGAATCGAAACTCTCTAATGCCCCCTTGTGGTCGAACATTATAACTTGGAAACGGTTTGACCTATCATAGCCAAAGTTGGTACTCAGACTGTGGACCACCTTCTGAACATGCAGTATGACTTATGTGCATCTCTGTAGCGCCCCTACTAAGAGAAAGAGTTTAAAAGGCAGACTGAGTGAGTGTGTGACAGTGAGTGTCTGCGAGTGTAAAAAATGAGGGTGAGACAAAGATAGCACACCTGTTCCGACTGAATGTGCCTTCACTGTGTACCATTGTTGCGATATGCACTCTTTGCGGTGCACCTGGTGCGAGGGCCCGTCATCGCCACTTGTGGCTTTAATTATTATTATTATTATTATTATTATTTTTCTTCCCCTGGAACCGGCCATTTTTGACCCCTTTCCCGTGCATGAAAACTCACGAAATTTTGCACACACCTTGGAAGTCTGGAACACTGGAGGTTTACAGAGGTATAGACCCGGGTGTGGCCCAGGGACTCCGTAGCGCCCCCTAAAGTAAAAAAATACCTTGGGCTCTATGGGGCGGTCTCATGATGAACTTTAACATACTCCTCGGACACCGTTTGTCAGATTCCTGTGAAATTTGGTAGATATGATACCAAGACATTGCTCATGTCAAATTGCGAAGGGATTTTTCATACCTTTTACGAATTCAAGATGGCGGATGCATGAAATAAGAGAAAAAATGAAAAATAGGAAATGTGGCATAACATCACACTTGATTGATAAAATCGCCTGAAACTCATACCGTTTATAGATCTTATGATTACCACGATATCCATTCACTTACTGGGCGTGGTTATTACAGCGCCACCATCTGGCAAGGTGGAACCACTACAGAAATTGACATTTAGCTCCATGGTTCACATATACTTTGAGCTACATGCACGAAATTTGGTAGGTGTGTGGGACTCCCCAAGACGAACAATTTTTGTATTACATTGCATTAGCCACGCCCAACAGGAAGTGAGGTAATAAGGAGTGTAAAAATTTGGACACACAATGAACTTTAACGTACTCGTCGGACACGGTATGTCAGATTGAAGTGAAATTTGGTGTACATGACCTCTAGATGCTGATGATGCCAAATTGCGAACGGATTTTTGATATCTCGTACTATGTTGAAATAACAATTTTATGAAATTGTATGATTTTAATAGCTCATCACGAAACAGGAAGTGTGTCATAAAATTACACAGCATTAACCGATTGGTCTGAAACTTCACAGGTTCATAGATGGTATGACTGTGATGATATCTAGACACCCCGGGGGCGTGGCTGTTATAGCGCCACCACCTGGCCAAGCAGGAAATGTGCTAGAAATTGATACTGCTTTACCCGATTAATCTGAAACTTCACTGGCTTATAGATAGTATGACTGTGATGACATCTAGACACCCCGTGGGCGTGGCTGTTATAGCGCCACCACCTGGCCAAGCAGGAAAAGTGCCAGAAATTGACTATACTTTACCCGATTGATCTGAAACTTCACAGGTTCATAGATCGTGTGCCTGTGATGATATCTAGACACCCCGTGGGCGTGCCTGTTATAGCACCACCACCTGGTCAAGCAGGAAAGGTGCTAAAAGTGCTAGTGGTCAAAAATTATAACTTGGAAACGGTTTGACATAGCTTATCCAAACTTGGTTTATGGACTCCTGACCGTGTTCTGACCACGCATAACCATGAATCGAAACTCTGTAGCGCCCCTAGTGGTCAAATATTATAACTTGGAAACGGTTTGACGTAGCTTATCCAAACTTAGTATATGGACTCTTGACCGTGTACTGACCACACAGAATCATGAATCGAAACTGTCTAGCGCCCTCTAGTGGTCAAATATGATAACTTGGAAACGGTTTGACGTAGCTTATCCAAACTTGGTATATGGACTCCTGACCGTGTTCTGACCACGCAAAACCATGAATCGAAACTCTCTAATGCCCCCTTGTGGTCGAACATTATAACTTGGAAACGGTTTGACCTATCATAGCCAAAGTTGGTACTCAGACTGTGGACCACCTTCTGAACATGCAGTATGACTTATGTGAATCTCTGTAGCGCCCCTACTAAGAGAAAGAGTTTAAAAGGCAGACTGAGTGAGTGTGTGACAGTGAGTGTCTGCGAGTGTAAAAAATGAGGGTGAGACAAAGATAGCACACCTGTTCCGAGTGAATGTGCCTTCACTGTGTACCATTGTTGCGATATGCACTCTTTGCGGTGCACCTGGTGCGAGGGCCCGTCATCGCCGCTTGCGGCTTTAATTATTATTTATTATTCTTTTCCTTCCAATAGAACCGGCCATTTTTGACCCCTTTCCCGTGCACGAAAAGTCATGAAATTTTGCACACATGTTGGAAGTCTGGAACACTGGAGGTTTCCAGAGGTATAGACCCGGGTGTGGCCCAGGGACTCCGTAGCGCCCCCTAAAGTAAAAAAATACCTGGGGCTCTATGGGCCGGTCTCATGATGAACTTTAACATACTCCTCGGACACTCTTTGTCGGATTCCAGTCAAATTTGGTAGACATGATGCCGACAAGTTGCTCATGTGAAATTGCGAAGGGATTTTCCATAACTTTTACGATTTCAAGATGGCGGACGAATGAATTTCGAGAAAAACTGAAAAACAGGAAAAGTGTCATAACGTCGCAATGCATTGATAGAATTGTCTGAAACTCATATCGTTTATAGATCTTATGATTACGATGATATCCATTCACTTAATGGGCGTGGTTGCTACAGCGCCACCATCTGGCAAGGTGGAACCAGTACAGAAATTGACATTAAGTGCCATGGTTAACATATACTTTGAGCTACACTCACGAAATTTGGTAGGTGTGTGGGACTCCCCAAGACGAACAACTTTTGTATTACATTGCATTAGCCACGCCCAACAGGAAGTGAGGTAATAAGAAGTGTAAAAATTTGGACACACAGTGAACTTTAATGTACTCGTCGGACACGGTATGTCAGATTCAAGTGAAATTTAGTGTACATGACCTCTAGATACTGATGATGCCAAATTGCGAACGGATTTTTGATATCTCGTACTATGTTGAAATAACAATTTTATGAAATTGTATGATTTTAATAGCTCATCACCAAACAGGAAGTGTGTCATAAAATCACACTGCATTAACCGATTGGTCTGAAACTTCACAGCTTCGTAGATGGTATGACTGTGATCATATCTAGACACCCGGTGGGCGTGCCTGTTATAGCGCCACCATGTGGTCAAACAGGAAATGTGCCAAAAATTGACAATGCTTTACCCGTTTGATCTGAAACTTCACAGGTTCATAGATGGTATGACTGTGATGATATCTAGACAACCCGTGGGCGTGCCTGTTATAGCGCCACCATCTGGTCAAGCAGGAAATGTGCCAGAAATTGACAACGCTTTACCCGATTGATCTGAAACTTCACAGGTTCATAGATGGTGTGCCTGTGATGATATCTAGACGCCCCGTGGGCGTCCCTGTTATAGCGCCACCACCTGGTCAAGCAGGAAAGGTGCTAAAAGTGCTAGTGGTCAAAAATTATAACTTGGAAACGGTTTGACGTAGCTCATCCAAACTTGGTATATGGACTCCTGACCGTGTTCTGACTACGCAGAATCATGAGTCGAAACTGTCTAGCGCCCTCTAGTGGTCAACTATGATAACTTGGAAACGGTTTGACGTAGCTTATCCAAACTTGGTATGTGGACTCCTGATCGTGTTCTGACCACGCATAACCGTGAATCGAAACTCTGTAGCACCCTCTAGTGGTCAAATATGATAACTTGGAAACGGTTTGACGTAGCTGATCCAAACTTGGTATATGGACTCCTGACCGTGTTCTGACCACGTATAACCATGAATCGAAACTCTTTAATGCCCCCTTGTGGTCAAACATTATAACTTAGAAACGGTTTGACCTATCATAGCAAAAGTTGGTACACAGACTGTGGACCATCTTCTGATCATACAGTATGACTCTGAAACTCTGTAGCGCCCCTACTAAGGGAAAGAGTGTAAAAGGCAGACTGAGTGAGTGTGTGAGAGATAGCGTGAGAGATAGCGTGTGTGAGAGTGAGTGTGAGTGTGTGCGAGTGTAAAAATGAGGGTGAGACAAAGAAAGCACACCTGTTCCGAGTGAATGTGCATTCACTGTGCACCATTCTTGCGGTATGCGCTCT
>JAODXP020000021.1:27089297-27099323 GCA_027497455.2 Sardinella longiceps | reverse complement strand
TCGCACTGCATTAACCGTTTGGTCTGAAACTTCACAGGTTCATAGATGGTATGACTGTGATGATATCTAGACAGCCCGTGGGCGTGGCTGTTATAGCGCCACCACCTGGTAAAGTAGGAAATGTGCCAGAAATTGACACTGCTTTACCCGATTGATCTGAAACTTCACAGGTTCATAGAAGGTATGCCTGTGATGATATCTAGACACCCCGTGGGCGTGCCTGTTATAGCGCCACCACCTGGTCAAGCAGGAAAAGTGCCAGAAATTGACAATGCTTTACCCGATTGATCTGAAACTTCACTGGTTCATAGATGGTGTGCCTGTGATGATATCTAGACACCCTGTGGGTATGCCTGTTATAGCGCCACCCCTGGTCAACCAGGAAATGTGCCAGAAATTGACAATGCTTTCACCGATTGATTTGCAACTTCACTGGTTCATAGATGGCATGCCTGTGATGATACCCAGACACCCCGTGGGCGTGACTGTTATAGCGCCACCACCTGGTCAAACAGGAAATGTGCCCGAAATTGACAATGATTTAGCAGCGATTGTGAACATGAGGGTGAGACAAAGATAGCACACCTGTTCCGAGTGAATGTGCCGTTCACTGTGTACCATTGTTGCGATATGCACTCTTTGCGGTGCACCTGGTGCGAGGGCCCGTCATCGCCACTTGTGGCTTTAATTATTATTATTATTATTATTATTATTTTTCTTCCCCTGGAACCGGCCATTTTTGACCCCTTTCCCGTGCATGAAAACTCACGAAATTTTGCACACACCTTGGAAGTCTGGAACACTGGAGGTTTACAGAGGTATAGACCCGGGTGTGGCCCAGGGACTCCGTAGCGCCCCCTAAAGTAAAAAAATACCTTGGGCTCTATGGGGCGGTCTCATGATGAACTTTAACATACTCCTCGGACACCGTTTGTCAGATTCCTGTGAAATTTGGTAGATATGATACCAAGACATTGCTCATGTCAAATTGCGAAGGGATTTTTCATACCTTTTACGAATTCAAGATGGCGGATGCATGAAATAAGAGAAAAAATGAAAAATAGGAAATGTGGCATAACATCACACTTGATTGATAAAATCGCCTGAAACTCATACCGTTTATAGATCTTATGATTACCACGATATCCATTCACTTACTGGGCGTGGTTATTACAGCGCCACCATCTGGCAAGGTGGAACCACTACAGAAATTGACATTTAGCTCCATGGTTCACATATACTTTGAGCTACATGCACGAAATTTGGTAGGTGTGTGGGACTCCCCAAGACGAACAATTTTTGTATTACATTGCATTAGCCACGCCCAACAGGAAGTGAGGTAATAAGGAGTGTAAAAATTTGGACACACAATGAACTTTAACGTACTCGTCGGACACGGTATGTCAGATTGAAGTGAAATTTGGTGTACATGACCTCTAGATGCTGATGATGCCAAATTGCGAACGGATTTTTGATATCTCGTACTATGTTGAAATAACAATTTTATGAAATTGTATGATTTTAATAGCTCATCACGAAACAGGAAGTGTGTCATAAAATTACACAGCATTAACCGATTGGTCTGAAACTTCACAGGTTCATAGATGGTATGACTGTGATGATATCTAGACACCCCGGGGGCGTGGCTGTTATAGCGCCACCACCTGGCCAAGCAGGAAATGTGCTAGAAATTGATACTGCTTTACCCGATTAATCTGAAACTTCACTGGTTTATAGATAGTATGACTGTGATGACATCTAGACACCCCGTGGGCGTGGCTGTTATAGCGCCACCACCTGGCCAAGCAGGAAAAGTGCCAGAAATTGACTATACTTTACCCGATTGATCTGAAACTTCACAGGTTCATAGATCGTGTGCCTGTGATGATATCTAGACACCCCGTGGGCGTGCCTGTTATAGCGCCACCACCTGGTCAAGCAGGAAAGGTGCTAAAAGTGCTAGTGGTCAAAAATTATAACTTGGAAACGGTTTGACATAGCTTATCCAAACTTGGTTTATGGACTCCTGACCGTGTTCTGACCACGCATAACCATGAATCGAAACTCTGTAGCGCCCCTAGTGGTCAAATATTATAACTTGGAAACGGTTTGACGTAGCTTATCCAAACTTAGTATATGGACTCTTGACCGTGTACTGACCACACAGAATCATGAATCGAAACTGTCTAGCGCCCTCTAGTGGTCAAATATGATAACTTGGGAACGGTTTGACGTAGCTTATTCAAACTTGGTATATGGACTCCTGACCGTGTTCTGACCACGCAAAACCATGAATCGAAACTCTCTAATGCCCCCTTGTGGTCGAACATTATAACTTGGAAACGGTTTGACCTATCATAGCCAAAGTTGGTACTCAGACTGTGGACCACCTTCTGAACATGCAGTATGACTTATGTGAATCTCTGTAGCGCCCCTACTAAGAGAAAGAGTTTAAAAGGCAGACTGAGTGAGTGTGTGACAGTGAGTGTCTGCGAGTGTAAAAAATGAGGGTGAGACAAAGATAGCACACCTGTTCCGAGTGAATGTGCCTTCACTGTGTACCATTGTTGCGATATGCACTCTTTGCGGTGCACCTGGTGCGAGGGCCCGTCATCGCCGCTTGCGGCTTTAATTATTATTTATTATTCTTTTCCTTCCAATAGAACCGGCCATTTTTGACCCCTTTCCCGTGCACGAAAAGTCATGAAATTTTGCACACATGTTGGAAGTCTGGAACACTGGAGGTTTCCAGAGGTATAGACCCGGGTGTGGCCCAGGGACTCCGTAGCGCCCCCTAAAGTAAAAAAATACCTGGGGCTCTATGGGCCGGTCTCATGATGAACTTTAACATACTCCTCGGACACTCTTTGTCGGATTCCAGTCAAATTTGGTAGACATGATGCCGACAAGTTGCTCATGTGAAATTGCGAAGGGATTTTCCATAACTTTTACGATTTCAAGATGGCGGACGAATGAATTTCGAGAAAAACTGAAAAACAGGAAAAGTGTCATAACGTCGCAATGCATTGATAGAATTGTCTGAAACTCATATCGTTTATAGATCTTATGATTACGATGATATCCATTCACTTAATGGGCGTGGTTGCTACAGCGCCACCATCTGGCAAGGTGGAACCAGTACAGAAATTGACATTAAGTGCCATGGTTAACATATACTTTGAGCTACACTCACGAAATTTGGTAGGTGTGTGGGACTCCCCAAGACGAACAACTTTTGTATTACATTGCATTAGCCACGCCCAACAGGAAGTGAGGTAATAAGAAGTGTAAAAATTTGGACACACAGTGAACTTTAATGTACTCGTCGGACACGGTATGTCAGATTCAAGTGAAATTTAGTGTACATGACCTCTAGATACTGATGATGCCAAATTGCGAACGGATTTTTGATATCTCGTACTATGTTGAAATAACAATTTTATGAAATTGTATGATTTTAATAGCTCATCACCAAACAGGAAGTGTGTCATAAAATCACACTGCATTAACCGATTGGTCTGAAACTTCACAGCTTCGTAGATGGTATGACTGTGATCATATCTAGACACCCGGTGGGCGTGCCTGTTATAGCGCCACCATGTGGTCAAACAGGAAATGTGCCAAAAATTGACAATGCTTTACCCGTTTGATCTGAAACTTCACAGGTTCATAGATGGTATGACTGTGATGATATCTAGACAACCCGTGGGCGTGCCTGTTATAGCGCCACCATCTGGTCAAGCAGGAAATGTGCCAGAAATTGACAACGCTTTACCCGATTGATCTGAAACTTCACAGGTTCATAGATGGTGTGCCTGTGATGATATCTAGACGCCCCGTGGGCGTCCCTGTTATAGCGCCACCACCTGGTCAAGCAGGAAAGGTGCTAAAAGTGCTAGTGGTCAAAAATTATAACTTGGAAACGGTTTGACGTAGCTCATCCAAACTTGGTATATGGACTCCTGACCGTGTTCTGACTACGCAGAATCATGAGTCGAAACTGTCTAGCGCCCTCTAGTGGTCAACTATGATAACTTGGAAACGGTTTGACGTAGCTTATCCAAACTTGGTATGTGGACTCCTGATCGTGTTCTGACCACGCATAACCGTGAATCGAAACTCTGTAGCACCCTCTAGTGGTCAAATATGATAACTTGGAAACGGTTTGACGTAGCTGATCCAAACTTGGTATATGGACTCCTGACCGTGTTCTGACCACGTATAACCATGAATCGAAACTCTTTAATGCCCCCTTGTGGTCAAACATTATAACTTAGAAACGGTTTGACCTATCATAGCAAAAGTTGGTACACAGACTGTGGACCATCTTCTGATCATACAGTATGACTCTGAAACTCTGTAGCGCCCCTACTAAGGGAAAGAGTGTAAAAGGCAGACTGAGTGAGTGTGTGAGAGATAGCGTGAGAGATAGCGTGTGTGAGAGTGAGTGTGAGTGTGTGCGAGTGTAAAAATGAGGGTGAGACAAAGAAAGCACACCTGTTCCGAGTGAATGTGCATTCACTGTGCACCATTCTTGCGGTATGCGCTCTTTGCGGTGCACCTGGTGCGAGGGCCCGTCATCGCCGCTTGCGGCTTTAATTTATTTTTTATGTTTCACGTCACAACAGTATATATTGGTTATTTCTTCTAGCAGTAGGATTAGGCTCAGAAAGGGTAGAGATTTTGACAGTGGGACACCCCTAAACCTTTGCAAACTTTGTTCAAATGCACAAGTCTGTCAGTCTGCAAGGGTAGAGACTGAGACTGGGCGATTGGCTGAGTTTTTATTTGATGTTCTCCCTTAGAACAAAGCCCTGGGCCCTCATAGACTTTACCGGCACGCTGTTAAGTGAATGAGTTTGCGAGGCGATTGACAGATATCTCCAGTGACTCATGAAGTGTTAATTGCAGGTAAATGTCTCCAGCTTCTTCTCCTGTGTTCTTTCACCCCTCCCTTTTGATCCTCCAGATCTCGTCATTCAAATGTCATGTTGAATGCAGCTATTTACCTGCAGTTAACACTGTATGACTCATGGGAGATATTTCTGAATTTTGTTTTCATTAAATAAGCCTTCGTACATGTCAGGGAATTTAGTGGGATTTTAGTGCATTTAAGTATGGAAGGCCGGACATTGAGACTCAGTCCTTGTACCGTGAAGAGATCTTTAAGAGGTGCTAAAAATGTGGAATATTGCAATATCTATTCAATGTGAAAGCACCACTTGGGAAAATGGCTCTGACCATTGAAGTAAGTCTGTTAGGGCTTTAGTTCAATTCAATTCAGCAGAGATTCTTCTTCTTATCTCTTCAGGTTTATTTGCCATAAAGTATGCATACAGTATTAGCACAGAGTACCAAGAGCAGTGAAATACAATGTGCCTTGGCACTCTCTCATTTTTCATTTATTTAAACTCAGAGAACACATTGAGGGAGAAATCCCACATTTACAATGGTGCCCACTGAACATGACAAGATTAAGAAATTAAAAAAGACAAAAATACAACAATACAAACAACAACAATAATAATAGTTAAAAAGGTAAAACATAAAAAGATAATAAAATGAAATAGATAACATCAATAAAACAGGATCCTAAGAACAGTGCAGATTAAACACAGGAAGTGCCCTAAGTTAATAAGTACTAGCATCACAATAAAAGTTGTCAGAGAAATAAGAGAAGCAAGAGAAATAAGACTACAGAATTCCCTAAGGGAAATAAATGAGGACAGCTTTAAAGACTTTTGAAACGTATTACAAACATAAGGACCTTTGTATTGAAAAGCAGTTTTTCCACACTCTCAGCACAGTTCAACAAATAAAACAAAAGCTATAAAATAACTTAAAAAAAATCCAAGCAGAGTAAACCTGGTAACTAAGCTTAGTCCTCAGTCCTCCTCTCAGTTGAACTATCATTCATTAGACTAATTAGAACAACCTAGGGGCAAAAATTATCTCTGAAACGTGATGTGCGTGTTGGAATACTCTGCAAACCCGTCCCTGATGGAAGGTAGGAGAAGGAACTGAGTGCAGGATAACTGGAATCCCACATAATACTTTGTGTCTCCTTAGTAGTATTTTTCTAGTAAATATTTGGTAGTTGTTCAAGTGCAGCCTCAATAATTCTAGAGGTAGTTTTGGCCTTGCTTGCAACAACATTGATATCATTTGAAGTAGCCCTCCCAAACCAGACCATGATGTTACCTGTCAATATACTTTCAATAGTACAGTGGTAAAATATCTGTAGAATGTTGAGTGACATATTTCTTCAGGAAATAAAGTCTCTGCTGTGTCCTCTGCAGTTCTGCATTTCTTACTTTTCTCTGGTTTACGCCTCGCCCAGTACATGCAGTTCATGAACTAGGTTTGGGCCACAAATTGGGATTATAATTTGCTATATTCGTATTCCTATATATCACGTCCTCAGTGTTTTCTCCCCGAGCTAAAGCTTTGTTTCTATCGACACGCAAATGACATTCATAGAAAACTGAGTGGAATTGCTGCCTTGCAGGAGGTTTGCATGTGAAAATAACTCAGCAATCAATGTCTCCATTTCAAATGTGTGTGTCTCCTGTTGTTGCTCAAGCTGCACCCCATGCCCTCCCCCTCAACTTTTCAATTGTGCTCTACTTACAAAACAGAAATAATGAGCATTGCCATACATTGACTAAATGATTAGAGCCTTTCTTCCTAAATTAGGCCCTTATTTAGCATTGATTGCCACCACATAATGCAGGCTGATCAAGTTTCTGTTTTTCTGTTCCATGGAGCCTATTGTCTTCCCAAAAATACGTCTGGCCTTTTCAAAAGCAAATCTGCAATGGGCATGTCCCTCATTTGTGTCCATCAGCAGGCAGGCACAACAAAGCATTCAGTCTGATTACAGAGAAAGATGGCTGACTGTTGGCAGACATAATGTTCTTGCCCCCTTTAGTCCACCTTATCTGTTTTGTGCTCTCTCTCTCTCTCTCTCTCTCTCTCTCTCTCTCTCTCTCTCTCTCTCTCTCTCTCACTCACTCTCTCGTGTAGTTTTCTTCATAGTGCTGTGTGTCAAAACTGTCTGCTCTCCCACTCCTCGAAGAACCTGATAGCTCATCAATGTCTTGTTGCTCGTGATAAGGGTACGAGTGTGTGTGTGTGTGTGTGTGTGTGTGTGTGTGTGTGTGTGTGTGTGTGTGTGTGTGTGTGTATGAGTGTGGTGCACTAAGGTGCGGTACTGCGTGGTGCGCTGCAAATACCCATTCTCAGCCTTCACACGAGCTAACAAGGGAGCGGCGACGTGGCAGGACTGCAATAAAGCTAGGGAGCTGAAATTCACCCCCTCGCTGTGTGTACAGCAGGGATAACGTTCAGGACATCCAGGCTTGATAGAAGAGGTATTTAAAGGGCAGCGCTGTTCACGGTCTTGTGTCTGCTGGGAGGGAGGCCTAGCAGCGGTGGAGAAAGACTGCAGTAACCTCTGTGTTCTTCACTAATCCTCATCATTTTCACCCAGGACTCTCCTTTTGAATGCCAATATCCTTCCACTGGCAACTCTCTTGCTTGAGCTTAGCAGATACTCCTAATGCCAGATCTGATTGGCTGTCAGAGCAGCTGAGTGTGAAATCAGCATCCAATCAAGCGCTGGATGGTGCTGGGTTTACTTTGTAAAATGTGAAAGAAGCAGAACCGGGCCAGATCATGAACAGAATCGGGGTCGACGTTCCTAATCACTTCCGGAACTGATCCGAGAATCCGGAATCTTTTGGGCCCAAAATCATCAGAGAAATGTGCTGGAAAAGGATCATTTATCTCCAATAGAATTCCTCCTTTGCACCTTAGTGAATCACATGCATTAGGCTCTTAGGCCCCAGCCCATTGAAAGCACTCTTTTATGCCAATCAGATATGGCAGAGCTGTGTCTGATAAGATGGGGGGGTCATTACTTCAGATGGATTTCCTGCTTGGTGGAAGAGATTTTTCTAAGCCTGCAGACACTTCCCTTTTAGAGCCAGCTGTGAGAAATCACAGTCTTTCACACCAACTTTACTTCTTAAAAAAAAGTGTTAAAAAAAAATAAAAAGATGTGACTTTTGGCATCAAGGGGAATTTGAGGCGATGTCCTGAAGAAGAACGATACCAAAGCAGACTTTTAGTAGGGAGCGCTTTCAGAACAGAGGAGAAAAGTGCTAAATTAAAAATAAATCGACAGCACTATGCTCTCTCTCTCTCTCTCTCTCTGGTGCCCCTGCAACAGGCTCACGCTTTTGCTCTCCATGTCATGTGATGGAGCATTAATGTATTTTCTGTGTCAGGGGCACTCTGTCAGTGACTCTGATTGAGCTGCAGGAGAGAAGGAGCGGAGAGGAGGAGAGGAGAAAAGGAGGAAAGGGTTTTAAAAAAAGAGGAGGAGGAAGGAAAAAGAGAGAGGGAAGAAGGGAGCCCAAATGGAATGAAAGGTGGAAGATGGATGGCACAAGCCTGTGCAGCTCCTTTTCTGTCCTGTGTTGTGTGCATTTACGTTGAAAAAGGGTCATGTTGTCCATTAGACTCTAGTAGGGATCTCGTGATGTACACAATGTGAAGGCAATTTGTTACTCTAGTCACCTAAGAGGCACCCTTTTTTTCCTCTGGACAGTCAGTTGGAAGACTTGTTTGGAAACTCACACGGTCACTGCATTGTTTGACTGAACAAAAACACAACTTAAAGTTGTGTCAGAATTTGCATTTTAAAGAAGGACAAAGGTTTACAGGCAGTTTTGTTCAAGTACAAACATGTTAACCTTTGGGAGAGGCTAGCATGAAGCTTGCATTTTTAAAAAAATTGGACTGACTTTATGTGGTAATTTCTCTTTTGCCCCTTTATGCATGCTCCCCTTGCTGTTTTTTAAATGCTAATTAATTCAAGCTTTGGGAAAATCAGCAACTTTATTGTTTAGTGCTGGCAGAGAAGAGAAACAGAAGAGCAGAAGCTGAGATTTGTTTAAAAGTCGCCAATAATCAAGGATTTTTGTTTTGTTTTGTTTTGCCTTTTTTTCTTTTCTTTTTTAGATACATGCACCATGAAACAAAAGCACATGAAGCAGTTGTCCAAGGGCTCAAATCAGATTTGTTTGATGCTAACGATGCCATGTGCTGACCGCAATCCACTTGTCTGGCAGTGTTTCACTGATAGCCCTCCGGTTAGCCACTTTGATATACAGCACAGGAGCTCTCATCAGTTCTGTGCCCCAAACCTCTACGCTGGCCAAGCGAGTTGTGGGTGATGAAACTGTGTGTCTGTAATGACTGAGATTATGCCCCATTCAGTCACATCAAACATGAACCCCCAGCTTTAACCTATGGGAGCCTTTCATGCCTGTATGAATATGGCATTACTCATTTAGAATAACCTGTGGCAGATAATAACACACTATCACATACTCTACTCTAGTGTTAACACATGGGCCAACCAGAGGACTAAACCCCCACTTTAGTCATATTGCTGTGCAGTCATGTGGCCTCGGGTTAGGGAAACAGGGGATGGGCACCCGATGGAGAAAGGATTTAACTTTAAGGTATAATCCGGAGTGAATCAACACGTAGCCCCGCTGATGGCCTGGTCAGGTCAGGAAGACTGTGGTAAACATGGTTTCATATCATGGGTGTTACTCCCGATTAACTTAAGTGTTTGTGTTGTTGTTTTTTTTCAGTAGCCTACTTTGACTAGTATTTGCTAAAAGTGTGTGGCGTGCCATATAAATTACTCGCTAACGAGTCACACAATTATATTTCTTGCAGTAATTAGATTTAAAAAGACTTGTTTTTTTTCCCATTTCTGTCCTACTCCCTTAAGTGGTGTTGATTATGTTTGTTTTCTGTATGTATGTGTGTTTAGTGTAACTGGCAGCTAATGATCAGGATTGTCATCTGATAGCAGGGGAAGGGGGGGGGGGGTTGGTAGTGATAGAGGCAGGATTGGAACAGACGTCAACCCAGTCATGTTGGCGCAAAGCTGAAGATCCAAAAGGGCAGAATGTGAAGATCAAAGCCCTTTACAGGCCCCTTTAA
>JAODXP020000021.1:27079297-27084297 GCA_027497455.2 Sardinella longiceps | reverse complement strand
TAATATACTGTTTTGCTGACTTGCTACCTTATCCATTTAACATACTGTAGTCCTGCAAAGCAAGCACCCTCAGAACACTTTCTTCTAAAATAAATAAATATAAACATATGGCCTTACATATACAGTGTATACCACTATATGGCCAATTGCACATTTAGGAATGTAGCAAAATATGGTATGATTATATATAATCTATTATAAGATTAATATTTAGTATTAAGTATATTGTACATTTTTAATCTGACCTCTACAGCCAAATATAGCAAGTGCCCAAATTTCATCTAATCCTTCACATCATACAATTATCATTGGATTTTATTGGGATTATGGATGTGAATGGAATTTGAATGGATTACGGATGTGTGGAAGGAAGATTGAATTTCCATAGAATTGCCTATAATCAGTATATGTCTTAATATAGTAGCTTCAGTCCTTTCACCATACTCATCATAGTTACTGTAGATCATTGCTAATGTCTCTAATGCTCAATTGCAGGGAAATGAATGACTTGGGTACTGACTCAAATCTAAAATGGCAGCGCGTGATACAGTACACATCCCGTGTTTATGTCCATGGGCATGGGAGTGCAGGCCGTAATCTTCATTAGCGTGTGAGCGACGCAGCCCTCCTCTCAACATCGTCCGTTCTCACCGCCTGGGGCTGTGCGTCCTCGCCAAGATCGCCCGTTTGGCACTTTACCACTCAGGTCAACTGTGATTGAGTCACTCCTGCGAAGTAGCCCAGCGCCTTGTGTGGCGACGACTACCCTCTCTCGCCTCATCTTCTCACTAATAGACGAGAGCAAACAACATTTCAGAGGCTATTTGACATGTGACCTTGCCGCTGGGTCTGTGTGATTTCATTAGATATCTGTGAGGAAGAAATGTGCCACCGAAGCGAGCAGCCAGCACCAATAACCCCTTGTAAATGCCAATTAATCACACCAGTCATTATCCGCTAAGCAAACGGATGGCCCAGGCACTGCACATAATAAGCACTTCAAACCCCCCCAACTCTACACTAATCGTTTGTATCACTTGATTTAGATTTTTCCTTTTGCTCACTTTGCCCTAAGGAGAGCGATGTTTGTGTCCATATTATTATATGAGTGAGAGAGCAGAGGTTGGGTGAACGTTTTTCTGAGAGCGATTCATCATTTCTGCACCCCGGTCACCATATGGATGTATTACTTATTTATCTGGGGTTCACATAACCCTTCCACCCATATCTGCCCTGCGTATTTGTCACTGTCATTTCTTTTTTTACCCATTTTTATTTTTGTGATTCTCTCTCTCTCTCTCTCTCTCTCTCTCTCTCTCTCTCTCTCCCCGAGATCCTCTTTCTCGGACACCGATGCTGTTTGTGGCAGCGAGAGAGAATAGGTTACAGATGGCTTCTCCTACACGACCAGATAGACAAAGGCTCTTGGTGACAATGTCCCCTTCCAGATTTATTGTACGTTTGCATCTCATATTCAGTGTGACAGAATAATATGTCACTGGCAGGAGCGGTTTAGGCAAGCTTTTACACACAGGCTTGTCACACTCACACACCATTTCAGTCATATGACAGATGAAAAACATGCGTGTAATACTGTATAAGAAGTCAGCTATCCGTAAATGTCATTTTATCAAAGGAGCCAGCCTTCATTTCCATGTGGTAAGACAGAGGGACACCTGTGAAATGTGTTCTGCCTCCACTAACAAATCATTATTTGCCTGGACAAGTGCTAAAGAGCAGCCTCCTCCCTAAATGCTATTGTGAGGAGTAACACTTTAGCATTGACTCTACCAGCTGACCTTGTTGTCTGTTTCTAGGTCGTAAGAATGCCCTCTGAATTGACAGATTGTGCTGTTGTTTTTGTTGCTAATAATCAAATATTCTTATCCACCCAAGCGTGGTGAATGTGTGTTTGTGCGTGTGTGTGTGTGTATTTGTAAATGTGTGTGTGTGTGTGTGTGTGTGTGTGTGTGTGTGAGAGAGAGAGAGAGAGAGAGAGACCCTATCAGAGGGAGGAGACACAGCTGTGTGTATAGGATTGCTTGTAGGTTTGTTTAAATAGCCCATCTTCTCGTTAGAGGCTTGAGTCGCTAATATTTAGAGCGCCTCTTGACTGTTAATCAGTTTAAATTAGCCTCCACATCACTTCACTGTTTATGGAGCAGAGGCGTTAACAGTGTCAACAGCACACAACCGACCGACCTGCTACCGGCGCTTGAATTCATGACCTTGAGTGTGGTGAGCGTGCTAACCGCCAGGCCAACTACAAACAAGATTAGCTATTAGGTGCTAAGCTGTTAGCCCTCCAGTGGTACATTAGCTTAGTCAGTTTCTGCCTGATTGAATTCTGTTGACCACAGCGCACATTAATGTTAATGTTAGCACAATATTTTTTTTATATTTTGTGATGTGTGACTGGCTATTACACACTAGCAGCCAAATCCATCTTCAAGTCAGTTAAATAAACAGAACACTAAACAAGGGGGAGCATGCAAGTCTCCATCCCATAAAACATTCATGTCTCATGTCTGAAGTGTAAGCTTGAAGTGCTTTGTGTAGTGAGTTGGGGCAGCTCCAGTGTTTTAGATGAATGCTGAAGGAAGGTTGGTCAAATAAGAAAATGGTGGAGCTAGGGGTAGCTTAGTGTTACTGCCTGACAACCTATAGTGCCCCAGGTTTGATTTCTGAATCTCACATTGTAAGCCTTTCTCCCTTTGCATAAAAGCTTCTGTAGTTAAATACATGAGAAAACATCAAAAGTGACTTATCTTAAGTCAATCACATCAGGGTCAGGGCCCTACAGCAAGGACACAATGGTGAAAACCAGAATTCAAACCCACAAGTTTTAGGCTACTGGCATACTAGCCAGGTTCTTAACCATTAGGCCACAAACACCACCCTATTAAAAAGGAGAGAGCGTTAGAGAAGGACTGGAAGGGTGGAAAGAGGACAAAGAAAAAGCAGACAGATTAGGCTTTGTTCTGGTTACTTTTCCTCCCCCCAAAAAAGGTCATCTGGCCCCAGGCCTTTGCTCATCAAACTCTAAATCATTCAAGACCTCTGCAAATGCCTGGGATACCTCCCTTATTCCCCCGACTAAAAATAACAAGCATTGTCTCCTGGAAGAAGAGACGCATGCAGGGAAGAAAGTCGCAATCAGGCTTATTAATCTTTCATTTGGCTGCAGTGTGCAGAGTGCAGAGACCGTGGAAATCCTAGCCGCCCCTCGACGACGGCAAAACTTCGCCACAAAGCAGCATGCGCTTCGTCTGTGCAGGTGGGTCTCTTCCTGCGTGTGCGCCACGCCGCGCTTGCAGCGGTGACCCAGACGAATGTCATTTCACGGCGAAGCACTCTGGAGTGTCTGTTGTTAGAATACCTCCAAACAAAGTATTGATCGTTTTTTCTCGTTACACTACAAGATTTGTCTTACCTGCCTTGTTGATAATGGCTGGGCTAAATTT
Organism: Sardinella longiceps; assembly: GCA_027497455.2. Lineage (NCBI taxonomy): Eukaryota > Metazoa > Chordata > Actinopteri > Clupeiformes > Clupeidae > Sardinella > Sardinella longiceps. Next base: position 27,080,833 of record JAODXP020000021.1, on the reverse strand, counting down.
AGCTGCCGCAGTAAAGACTCCCAACATGGTGAGAATGCCTTCACAGGCAATGCAATGTTTGCCTTTTGTAATTGTGTTTCGAGGCGCCTGACACACGGAATACATGGGATTGCCCGAGACTGGACGTCGATATGTTGATGAATTGCCTTAATATCAAGATTGACTTGCACTTGGCTCCTTTCTTCATTTTAATAACCAGGCGAGATGGTGTCTTAAGTGTTCCGTGACACATGAGCCCATGAGAACAAGGACACAGGGATCGTGTTTGTTTATTTATTTCTTTCCTTTTTTTTTTTTCTCCCCCTCTTGCTTGTCAACATCTTGCTGGGGGAAATGGCAGGGTGTCTGGTTCTCAGATAATTTTCTCTCTAGCACAGCACAGTCTCGGTCACTATTGATCGCTTTCATTATGTGAGAATGGTAATGTTCGTTGACTCACTCACAATGCGAAATATATCATCGTTATGACTCACAACAACACTTGAATTAGATGGTTGCAAAACACATGAGATAATGGGCACAAATCTGTCCTAAACATGAGATAGAGAATTGATCTCGTATTGTGTGCCTTCTCAGGACTGTTATAGAAAAAAAAACATGCATTTTGTGACATGCCATTAATAATAAAGATTTTTCTCTCGTCTTCAAGACCGACAACAAAAGTCACTGCCACATGACATTTGTGTAATGACAAGATATCTCCTTAGTTAACTGTCTTCGTTCGAAATCCAGCAAGTCCTAATTCTAACCTTCTTCCTAAAAGAAAATGTCTTGAATTCCACTCTGCCAGAGAATTAGCTATGACAAAATTAAAAACGGAGCTTTGGTAGTCTTTGATCTTTTGACTCAAGTTAGACACTGCTGTGGAATCGGGGTGGAAACCTTTGATGTTCTGGCGTAATGCTCTTTGAAGAGAAAGAGAGCTATTTGTAAACCAAGCCCCTATGGTATTGAGGTTAGCATTTTTCTGCTCTGTGTTGGGAAATGGCATGAGGAAACAGATAACATGTATGAGCACACAGGGGGTGGGGGAAGGAAAGCCTGGAAACACACACACACACACACACACACACACACACACACACAATATTTCATTTCTCTAGAGGAGCATCCTATCCTCAAAGAACTAACATTTCTATCTGTCTCGAGTCACATGATGTGAAGCGGTGACATTTTATTGGCGAAAACATTCCTGACCTGAATAAGCGATATGTGACACTAAAGGGGTTTAAACGATTCAGCTCTGACCTCAAGGTTAAAGTGGTCTGTAATGAACAGATCAAGCTCTCTCTGACATCTTGGCTAATAAAGCCAAATGTATGTGGCGAAGGTGTGTGTGTGTGTGTGTGTGTGTGTGTGTGTGTGTGTGTGTGTGTGTGTGTGTGTGCTACACACACACACACACACACACACACACACACACACACACACACACACACACACACACACGTGAAGAGAGAGAGAGAGAGAATTTGGTCTTTGTCTGCACAAACAATTACACAAAAGCTACTAGCCATATTCTAATCAACATATATG
>JAODXP020000021.1:27069297-27074297 GCA_027497455.2 Sardinella longiceps | reverse complement strand
CTCCGCTCAAAGCTTCCTACTCGCTGTCACGTCCCTCCCCGAAGATGAGGCCAGGCATCCTCAACCGCCGCCAGAGCAATTTCGTTCCCGGCTTCACTCCGCTACACCCAAGTCAAACATCAGGCTTGCGGAAACCTATACCATCCCTGTAGATTAAGGAAATGCCACTTACAAGAGAGAATGTCTCCCTTTTTTCTCTGAGCTCAGATAAATAAAGCTAGAAGGCAGGCGGTGGCATATATATATATTTTTTTTTATTTTTTTTTTTTAGTCTATGACTTCAGTAAGGGATCAGTTGCGGGTGTCTGTCAGTATCCATGCAGCCAACACTAAGAGGCTCCATTAATGTGTGTGTGTGTGTCTGTGTGAGTGTGTGTGTGTCCCTTTTGTAGTCGTGGCAACTCTTCATCTCACACACACACTCTCGCTCCCTGACTGGCTTACGGCTCGCCATGGGCCTGCCAGACCTACTCGCCATGGTAACATAAGTAAACGTTTTACACACACACACACACACACACACACACACATGGAGGTGGTTTTTCAGGCCTGTCTGTGTCGCCGTCGCCGTCCCCCCCTCTGAAGAACTAGGGGTAGGGATTAGCATATTACAAGGGATGTGCCGCGGCGGTCTTCAATGCCATGGATATCAGTCTGTGTGATCCGCCAGCATTAGCTTGGAGGAAAACACAAGTCAGACGCTGAGCAGCTATCCCTCATCGCCAGGAGCTTACAAGGTGTGGTGGATAGAGATTGATGTGCTGCATGCAGACACACAAACATACACACACACACACACACACACACACACACACACACACACACACACACACACACACACACACACACACACACACACACACACACACACACACACACTCATACATACACACACACACACATAAAGATGAAAAGACACACACTCACACATAGATGAACACACACACAGACACACAGGTACAAGGACACACTCACACACACACACACACACACACACATTTAAAGATAAACCCACAGACACACACGAATCCTGGCTTCAAACCCATGTCATAGAAATTCAGTTGTGCTTTGTGAAGTCCCCCATGCAGACGGAAAACCCAGCATGCTATGGTTTGTTTTTTGTACTTTTCGCTCGATGGCATACCTTGTTGGCCGCTTGGCATCTAGGGCTGACAATAAATAAATATATAAATCAAATCAAAGCGGGCAATCAGACTGCGATTCCTTCAGCAGTGTCTGACAGGTAAACAGCTTCCACCACTCAATGGATGGCAGCTGCAAGCGGGTGGGTCATCCATCACTAGGCCTCTACTGGGAGAAATGCATCTAAGGCAACATCTCGCTTTTAACACACACACACACACACACACACACACACACACACACACACACACACACACACACACACACACACAACCCTAAATCTTCCCCCAAAAAGAGAGTTGTCAGAGAAAGAAAGAAAGAAAGAATAGAAAAATAAGGGAGATAATAACCAGTCATCTTTTCCAATGGAAAGATGTGTTGCTCCATGCTGTCTCTTGCCCACAGTGAGGTACAGTAGAGTAATGATTATTTACTCTCTGAGGTTCAGCATGATTACCCCAGAGGTCAGCGGCTATCTGTTTCAATGTATAATTTCCGGGTGTAATGTATCCGTTAATTTCTCTATCATTATAAAAGGCTGGTCTAGACTCAGGTGCAAGCTGTACTGTTATGAATTCATTTCCACAATTATAAATCGTATTTAGACTCTATGCCTTTTATCCGTCATTGGGTACATTGCCAGAGAGATTACAGGCAAAATAATAATGATAATACATAAAAAAAACAGTATGCAAACCAGTGACGAGGTAATGTTTGCGAAGGACAGGCGCGTTACTGTCCATAGAAAGTATAAATTAGGCTTTAACCGTAGTCTTTGTCATCTTACTCAGGCTATATTTCGGGTGTTGACTGACGTGGATGGTGCTTGGTAGCTTCAGAGGTGGTTAAGGAAGAAGCATCGCCTGGGTGTTCCCTCGTGATGCAGTGGGTAACGAATCGAGGTAATCCTCCGCCAAGGTTTTCCCAGCGACGGTTGGTACGGTGAGACTAATCTGAATTGGGGGAGGGAGGGGTGGAGTAGCTTTGGCTTTTGCCTTCAGCAGGTGTGTGTGTGTGTGTGTGTGTGTGTGTGTGTGTGTGTGTGTGTGTGTGTGTGTGTGTGTGTGTGTGTGTGTGTGTGTGTGTGTTATACAGTGGCATTTTGAAATACTCTAATCACATTAACTTCCCACACTGTAGCTGCTGGGAGGTGTCAGCCATCAAGCTAGTTTGACAGTGCCCACACACACAAACACACACACTGATATAACTGTACACACACACACACACACACTGATATACTGTAACTGTGCATACACACACACACACACACACACACACACACACACACTGTAGGTACACACACACTGATAAAACTGTACACACACGCAAAGATACATGCATAACACAGTCTCACATACACATGCATACAACAGACACACAAAGATACAATGCGTACAAACAGCACAGGCACACTCATACACAACAGATCCCCCATTAACAGACAGTGATGCACACAAACAAAACACTCTCTCTCTCTCACACACACACACACACACACACATGCATGCCCAAGTGCTTTATGATAGATAGTGCCCCACTTTCTACAGTGTGTGTGAAAGGAACATGAAAGTCATTTATTTGCCAGAAGTGACAGGTGCTGCGTGAGCTGCACTGTCTTGGTAAAATACTTAGCTGATTCATTCCTTCCTCAATGTGACTGAGGCCCATCTCTCTCTCTCTCTCTCTCTCTCTCTCTCTCTCTCTCTCTCTCTCTCTCTCTCTCTCTCTCTTTCTTGACTTGAAGTCAAGATGAAGACGTGCACATCCAAAGGCCTAATTAGGGTACAGGATCAAACAAGTGGATAAAGTGAAGTGTGCTTGGGGAAGGAGAAAAAAAAAGAAAGAAAGAAATTGCCATCAGCACACCTAGTATGCAGACTTTTCACATGCTGTGTTAGCACAGCAGAAAGATGAATGAGTAAATAACTCACAGAAAGAAAGAGAGAACGAAAGAAAAGAAAAGAAAAGAATTAACGCGTACGGCCTTGGTAGCTACCTTTGAGATGCCATAATTAGTGTCTTGGGGATTCATTAGGGAGAGGGAGACATTTTTGCTCTTAAGCAGACATCAGGGAGTGTTTGTTTTCACCTCACAGGAAGTTCCTGTTCTAATGTTTGCATACTGATACAGCCCTACTGTAGTGTTTCAGAGGACTCTGACATGTTGGTCAGCTTCTGTTCGTTTGTGCTGCATTTATTTATTTTTTTTTTAGACCAATTTAGTATTGATTTGCTGATTCACCAGCATTCTGTTTTATGTTTATGGCAGTCTCATGCAGACAATGTAGTGAGTTAGAAATGTAATATACTGTAATATATTACACAGAAATGAGGTCCAGTCAAACTATTTATGAATTTCTGATTGGATGAGACACGACACTAGGAGTGGAGATATCCACCGATTTTCTACGGGTGATAGCTAGTAATCGCTCTCCATTTTCCACTGACCTTACTGACATGGATGTTGTATCTGTTCAATACAGTAAAAGCCATTTATGAAACTGTTGCGTTGCTTGGGAACAAGACGCTAAGATAACCTTGGATCTAGAACAGAATTCATGGTAGAACACGTTTGATGTCTACACTATGTATGTGCACATACGGTACATGTATGATGTAGGCTATGTATGATGGTGTTTCTACTGTTGCTAAACAAGCTGTTTGTGTTCAACTCCCTTTATGTGTCTGTTATGTTGTTTCAGCCAGTGCTGGTGTGTCTGTGTGTGTGTGTGTGTGTGTGTGTGTGTGTGTGTGTGTGTGTGTGTGTGTGTGTGTGTGTGTGTGTGTGTGTGTGTGTGTGTGTGTGTGTGTGTGTGTGTGTGTGTGTGTGTGTGTGTGTGTGTGCCTGATATCACTCCTAAATTAAGCTTGTTGGTGTCACAATCTCAGACGGTGCCCCAGCTGTGTCTTTGTGAGCTCTGTCTCGCCATTGAGTTTCACTGAAATGAGCCCAGAAGATCAAAGATCCACACACACACACACACACACACACACACACACACACACACACACACACACACACACACACACAGTTTGGCATTTCCAGAGCTCACCTGTTGAAATGAGCTTATTTAGGTTATCCCACACTCCATTTGAGTGCCTATTCCATCCTGGCATAGATATTGCCGATAACCCAGGTGCAAGAAGACTGGCAGACTTATTAGCTTTCTGAATGTTACAAGAAAATTAAACAATTTTTGGTATAGTCTTTGAAGTTAGTGTTAGCTGCAAAGAGATTACCAAAAGGATTTTTTTAACTTTAGGCATTACAGTAAAGTTACAGTAATGTAACCTTGAAATCTAGGCTTACCTTAGTGGCAGCAAATGGTTTTGCTCAGCTAGTTTGTTAAGCATAGAGTCCTAGGGTCTTAGTAGTAGGTCTTGTGATTGGTCAGACCACTGGCAATCACAATGCTCTATGTGTTTACGGTCACTGGGCGGGGTGAGCCAAGAATTAAATTGCCGTTTACATCTTGTTTGTTTTTTTTATATCAAAAAGATTTATATTAGCAATCAAATGAATATTTGATTCAAGTGATTTTGATGTTGACTCAATCTAAAGTGCTTGTTTGCATTTACATTCTTGTTCTGTCTGTTATTCCAAATATTTTCTTTCCACTTCCTAACTAGTGCAGTCAGCAGGCTCGTGCAACAGGGCTATGCTTGAATGACACCAAACCATCACTTTAATAAGTCACAGGCCAGATAGTATCTGGTGTCAGCTCAGATGGCACAGGTACAGTCATATCCTTAGAAACACAGTGTTTAATGATGAAACACAATCTCTCTCAGATCAGGTCTCTAGGGATTGTCAGAGAGAGTGTTCTTAGTGCCACACACACACACACACACAC
>JAODXP020000021.1:27046797-27064297 GCA_027497455.2 Sardinella longiceps | reverse complement strand
TCTCTCTCTCTCTCTCTCTCTCTCTCTCTCTCTCTCTCTCTCTCTCTCTCTCTCTCTGTGTGTGTGTGTGTGTGTGTGTGTGTGTGTGTCTGCCTTCACAGGCTTCATGAACGATATAGGCAAGCTCTTGCGTAAGCCTGAGAACGAAGATTCTCAGACACACACTTTTTGCGTGTGTGTGTGTGGGTGTAAGTGTGTGTGTGTGTGTGTCCGTGAGAGAGGCATACAAAAAGAGAGACTGACGGGAGAGAGGGAGGGAAAGTAAGTGTCTCTGTGTGTGTGTGTGTGTGTGTGTGTGTGTGTGAGAGAGAGAGAGAGAGAGAGAGAGAGAGAGAGAGAGAGAGAGAGAGAGAGAGAGATGAAAGTGAGAGGATAGAGTGCTTTTTTTTAGAGAGCTGTAAAACGTGTACCTTTCTATATATGGGCCACATTTTTTGTCCCTAGAAACAGGCTAAATAAATTAAACATCAGTCTTTCAGTGTCACTGACAGCTTCTCTGGTACAGAATATCTGAACTCAGGCCCTGAACAGATTTAGAGGATAGGGATAGAAAACAGAAGTGCAAGTGCTTTCCCTTTGGAGGAACCAACCCACCCACACACACCACACCACACACACACACACACACACACACACACACACACACACACACACACACACACACACACACACACACACACACACACATTTCTTTAATACATCTACTATCTTCTACTACATAATCGATTAGAACATCAAATTATATTTCCTCTTTGTTTTGAATTTTGCTCATTCATCCTCCACGGCACTAAATATAATTCCCGAGTTTCAGGGCCATGCAAGTTCAGTAAGAGATTCTATGAGAGAGGCAGTCATTCAGCTTGTTTATGTCACACACTAAATTGAACATTCTCCCTACATCATTTACTGATTTCTCTCACTAGAAAGATGACAAATGTGGCATTGGGAAAGTTCTGCTCATTCATTTTGAATCACAACGAATTAGCCCTGAAGGGTCTGGGAGTGGAATGCCTCCCGTCCAAAATAGAAATTAATGAATCACTTTTGTATATCACTCCATGAAGTAGTTCAGCTAAATGCGGTGGCAAAGGCACCATCCAATATCTGTAGTGCACCAAACCAAGAAGGATGTTTGGGCAAAGTTGGGAAAAACTGTCAATCTGTGTTACGTCCGATGCAGAGGTACAGAGCACAGAACATGATATGCACACAACATGATATGCTCATCAATAACAAAGTCCTCTGGCGTGGTTCGCTTTTAAGCACCTTGTTGCCTGTGGATGGGCCACAGCTGTGGTGCTGAATTATTGAAGTGGCGATGGCAACCGTGATCTCAGACGGAGGAGAGGAGAAATAACAGGAGGAGAAATAACAATAAATCAGGCAGAGCGATTCTGAGCTTGACCAATACCACTTAAAGGCAAGAGGCAGTATCAATCCACAGTCAATCTGCAGCCATTGAGAGAGATTACCTACACACCTTGATTGTGTTTACACACCTTGATAGCATAGTTTCTTACATATCTGTTTTTTGTTCAGTTTTGTTTCCATTTATTTGTTCCATCCTGTTTATTTGTAAATTTGGCTTTTTGTATTCTTTGTTTGGCATGACTGTTTTTTTTTCAACCCCTTTCATATTGACAAAATATAAATAGGCCTAAACTCTTTCATATTGACAAATATACATAAACTATCTCCCTTTTCTGTCTCTTGAACATCCTCGCACTAGCACTCCCTCTCTTCAGTGAGACTAGCATTATCGAGCGCTATTTAGCATTGCGCTAACATGCTCTCAGCTCTGAAAATAGAGCTCAGTCTGCCACTCCCTCCATCTCAACTAATGCATGTGAATGGCACCTCCTAATGAGCCAATGAAAGAACAAGCTCTGAATTATTTAGATCTCCCTGTCAACTGGCACGTGGCGTAGTCAACAACCTCTGGCAAGATCGTAAATCTCTGCTAGATTTGCAATCTGTGTGAGGGTGTGTGTTGTGTTGTTGTTTGTATGTACAGAATTTAATGTTTCTTTGGCTGCTTGGACTCCAACTAACCTAAATAAGCTAGGTTTAAAACAGCAATAACGGGTTGGCTGTTCCTTTCCCACTGCTGACACAGGAGGCCTGGTCAATTTGACCTGGCAATCGACTCATGTCAGATGGTAGTATCATTTCGAACTGAGTTCAGTGTGAAAGAAACCAACCCGGGATTGAAGTGGCCGTGGCAAGACGATTCCTTCCAGGACTATATTGTAACTTATAGGCATGGACCATCTACTGTATGCTTGCTATACATCTTTTCTCAAGGACAAAGAAAGATACAAACACCCACACAGACAGGTGGTCAATGGCTCATCTGTGTTGAAAGGGAAAAAAAAACGCTTCAAGTACAAACACTTTTTCAACAATTGAGTGATTTACCATGTGACTGTGTCAAAAACATTCACATATTTTGCGTGAGTTAGGTGTCACTAGGAACAGCAGAACAAAAAAAATCGATCCTTGCATCCACATTCCAGAACGCTACTTCCACGGTTGCCAATGACACCCATTGTGACAAAAGATGGGCTGGGCCTTGTGCGCTGCAGACCTCTAGGCCTACTTAACTCCTTCTGCCACACAAGGAGGCATCTGTCAAAGCAAATGGAGTGTAAATATCAGCCCAGTATCTACAGGCCAGGGCGTCATTTATAATATTTCAGAATCAATTTGATTCATTCCCCACCTCCCACCCATTCTTCAAACACACTGCAGATTTGCCTGAATACCTGGAGGATCCTCTAATTGAGTTGTGTTTGAGCAGCAGGCCCCAGCCGGAGCAGGGTGGCGTCTGTGCGGAATACCAAATGCAAATGCGTCGGAGAAAGAGTGTGAAATAGCGCACAGCATTGCAGCGCAGAACAGGCTGCTGGGACTGAAATTGGAGGCTCTTCTGTCATTTACTGTGTGTGTGTGTGTGTGTGTGTGTGTGTGTGTGTGTGTGTGTGTGTGTGTGTGTGTGCATCCTGACATATCAATGGCGAACACATTTATTTTTGCATTATAAGTAGTGGCGTGTGTGTGTGTGCATGGTTGTGTATGAGTGTGTGAGTATCTATATGTATTCATGTGTTTAATGTGTAGTATGTCTTTGCGCCAGATTGAGTGTATGTTTGTAGATTCATGCAAGCATGCCTCCAAGGCTCTCTAGAGAGGAATAAAAAAGGGGGGCAAGATGGAATGCAGAATGAAAGAGACTTAAGTAGTGTATGTGTATATGTTTGTGAGAGTGTATGTGTTTGTGAGTATCTATGATTATGAGTTTGTGTGTGTGTGTCTGTGAGAGTATGTATGTGTGTCTTTGTGACTTTGAGAGGGTGTGTGTCTTTGGCTGTGTGGGTGTGTGTCTGTGAGAGTATGTATGTGTGTCTGTGACTTTGAGAGGGTGTGTGCATGTCTTTGGTTGTGTGTGTGTGTGTGTGTGTGTGTGTGTGTGTGTGTGTGTGTGTGTGTGTGTGTGTGTGTGTGACTTCCCAGAGCTTTGGTGTGAGTGAGCTCCCAGGCTTGGGAGCGGAGCAGAGATGCGTTGTGACTCTAATCCCCTATCTCAGGGTGCCGGGGCGACACTGAGGGAATAATTGATAGGCTGCTGAAGACAAGGAGGCCGTAATTGTGCAAAGTGCAGGAGAAGCGCCATGCACAAGTGTCTGTGGATCAGCAAAGTGTCTCGGGGACGTGTGTGTGTGTGTGTGTGTGTGTGTGTGTGTGTGTGTGCTGGGGAGTGATCTCCCTTTTAACCTTTTAAATCTTCCCCACACACCAACACTCCGTCATTATCGCAAATGCACACGGCTGTCGCTCAGCAGCGAAGCCGTGGCAACCTTTACATCGGCGAATGAATATTCAGCGCCTGGGGTTTAGTGGGAAGAGAGCAAGGCCATTTGCTACGGTGTGACGCTATAGTGCTGTGTGCCCCTGAGCCGCTTGCCTATATAAAAAGAAAGGGTGGGCTGCGGATCCGTGAGTTGGAGCCGGAGCTAGGAAGCCTCTGAGAAACAAGGCACCAGATAATGCATTTCCCAAATCGCTTTCACAAGCCGCGGCTTTGTTGCCCCAATGTTCCCCGAGTATAAAAACAGCAGTTAGCAGCCATGGATCTGGAGAGGATCTCTCTCACCTCTGTCTATCCACAGCCGAAGCCACAGTCTGCTCATCTCGAGAGTCAGCCATTTACACTGCGGAAGCTTTTGGCTTTTTTTTTTTTAAAGACCTTTCTCAGCTCCAAACTACATAAAAAGAACTCACCCCAAAAAAAGAGAGCCAATTTGCGACTGTTTTATTTGTCTCGCAACGCTTGTCTCAACAGCTGTTTGCATTTATCAGCATATAATCCATTTAGGCTCCTTCTCCATAAAGCCTCTCAATACTGGCCCAGTACGTAGCATCTGGCCCGGAATGTGCCAGCCTATGTCACAGAGAGTCACTAGTTACCTGGGATACCGTTTTACAAAACTTATTCCGCTCACGTGGTTGCACATTCTATCTATCTGTCTATCAAACTCTGGCCTCGTTCAGATAGCAAACAATGCTTAACCGTGACAGCTGCACGCTTTGAACCATTTTCATTGAGAATACATGTTATCAAGGTTAGACACACACATGCACACAACAGGGACACTGTGTAGCACTGTGCCACGAGGTCCATTAGCAAATAAAAGAGTGTTCTATTTTTGATGTGCTGATGTGAATACAAAGGTGCGAACACAACGCTCACGCACTGGTTGCAGTCTGAATGAGGTCTATCTATCTATCTATCTATCTATCTATCTATCTATCTATCTATCTATCTACCTGTAAACTACACATACTGTATAATATACATAATATATTTAAACCAATCTATATTTGATTCTGCTGAAGTGTGCTAGCTGCTAACAGAAGGGTGGTTGTACAGTACATTTGGCTAGGTTGTCAGGTCCCTGGTAGTGGGCATTTTGACAAGTCAAGACACTGTGGCATTGGCAGGTTGTCTGATGCATTTAGTCCTCATTGTTAGTTTAATGTTTTCCTAAGATGCCAAATGAAATTGGCAATCACTGTAGCGCTCGAAAAAGTCGGGAGGCCCCATCCAAATCACACTAATTAAAAGGTAGAGAGAGCACATGTTGGTTTTGTTGATGTTATGCATCATCTAATTAAAGATTAACTGATTTTACACAGGTATTGTTATGTTGCTTTTTTACATCTGTCAAATGCATTTTGAATGCTAATCATTTGTGTTTTTTAAGAAGAATCCAGGCCAAGGCTTCATGCAATTTATGAAGCAATTAGTTTTCATGCCTCTATGTTGATTAATATATGGAATCCAATCTAACATTATAACTAGGTGTGAAACAACAACTTTCAAAGCAGAAGTATAATTTGGTTTCATCTCCTCCCATCTCCTGTTCAGTCAGTGTTGTAAATAAACAACACATAATGGTGGATATGCTGTGAATTCATTTAAAGATGTTAGCGGCATGCTGCATTTTCAGACGGGATTTTAACACTCGGTTCTCAGTCACCTATATATGAGCAGGATGTGAAGCAAGAGAAGTTGTAATTTCACCCTTCTTGCTATTCTTGGCATGCCATTTTGTGAAGCCAAAGCACACAATTTTTGTTTTTGTTTTTAATTTAAAAAATTCCATTTACAAAGTTTTCCCCATGAAATGTCATTGGCACTCAGACATTCAGACGGAAGGAAATGAAACAAATATTGTGGTCTAATGGGATGTGAGGAACGACGAGGGCTGTCATACATTGATAATGTGTGGTCTCATGAGTGATTTGCATACAGATAGTTTAAACTAATTACTTATTACAGTCTTTTTTTCCTCAGATAATTTTTGATTTGTTTTCTGTGCAAACTGACATAATCAATATTCTCATCATGTTACAACGAGTAATCAATGGTACTTAAAAGAGAAATCCGGTGTGAATCAGTCAGTAGCTCTGTTGTTCCAGGTACCTTAATGCTGGCTTTAAGAAAAAGAACAAACAACGAGAAAAAGACCTGAATGCTGTTTTTAAGAGAAATAACGAGATGCTACATAGACCACATAACAAAATGTAACTGATGCTGACTGCATGGGCCATTATGAAATGAAACTGAAAGTAAGTTGTTATGCCCCATTCACTTAGTATTAGTTGCCTGTTCACTGCTCGGTCTATGTTGTATCAAATTTTTTTATTCTTTTTCCTACCTGTTTGGTGCCCTGTGGCACTTTATGTTCTATTCTATGGATTCAATGTCATGTTACTGTAAAGTTGTAGAAGGGTTGACTACATTATATAGCCTAGGAAACATTGCTATGATGATAACGGAATTTCAATACTTGCATAACTAAATGTGTAGTATTAGTCCAGGCAAAATAGCCCATTTTGGGACCAAAAACAGGAGTAATTGTAAAAGATTTTTTTTCAGATTAGATTATTTCTTTGAGGTGTCCAGAACAACATACTAAAAGTCCTAAGAAATCCTAGTTGAGGAAATATGTTAAATTCTCGTCATTCCGATATATGTTAATATGTTAAATATGTTAAATTCTCGTCATTACGATATATGCCTACCAGTATAGGCCAGAATAGGTCTGAATAGGGCTATTTTTTTCCTTTAGTCCTATCGAAATGAAACTTTATACAATGAAAGTACTCATGAAAAGTAGCATTTTTTGTATTACAAGTTTTTCTGAAAAATGAATTTAATATGTAAATGGGCTATACCCTAATCCAATTAGCCCCAAATACACCCATATAAATGGATAGGAGGGTGAGGGTGAGGGTGAAGAGGGTGGGACCTGTCTCAATTAATTTTATATGACACCCTGTGGATGTAAGCTTTCAGAAAAGGTATAGCATAAGGGGTAGATTAGTTTTCTTTTAATACCTCAGGTCCAAATGCATTGGCTATACACCAAAATCACCAATACCAGCTGATCTATAAATGGGTATCAATGGGAGGAGGGGGGTGGAACCTACCTAAATTTATGTTTACTGAGATCCTGAAGCCCTCTGCTTTCAAAAAACATGACTTTCCAAGGTTTATTACTTTCTAATACATTCCATAGGCACTTTTGTTCAAGAAATGCACATATTTTTTCATTTCCCCAAAAAATAGGCATAAGCTTTAAAATAAGGAGGTGGGTGGGATGTGAGAAATTTTTTTTGGGTGAAATCCTGGGCATATAAGCTTTCAGAAAATATATGGTTTATGGGGTCTAATATGTTTTCCCTACACAACACTGGCCTAAATGTCACCAAAAATTGCCCATTTTGAAAATTCCAAATTTCTTAATTTTGGGATATATTGTAATGAGGAGGGTGGGGCATACCCCAATGTCAAACCATACCATGTTATAGAATATGCTGAGGGTGTTTGCTTTCAGAAAATGTATGGGATATATGGTGAAAGTAGTTTCCCCTTCATGTTTCAGGCCAAAATGTACTAGTAGTGTACATTTTCCTCCAAAATCCACCCGAATCCCATTCATTTCAATGGGAAATTTACTTTCCTCCACTATTTTTACATTTCCTCAACTAGGATTTCTTAGGACTTTTAGTATGTTGTTCTGGACATCTCATAGAAATGATCCAAGCTGAAAAAAATTCTTTTACAATTAGTCCTGCGAAAAATGCTACTTTGCCTGGACTATATACTTATTGGTATTCCATAGTCAGTTTCCCCAAACTTTATTTTAAATTGCCTAAACAGTAGCAGCATTATATTATATTGTACAGTTCCCTCCATATTCATAGCCTGGTTGCTAAGAAATGTAAAGGTCATGTTTCTGCAGGCCAAGCATTCTGCAGGCTGAGCACAGTAAGGCCAGAGCTTTTAATCAATAGCACACTCACTGAGTTCCTCCTCTCTCTCTCACTGGGCCGCAGCCAGTGGCCTCCATGTGTTCTCCCTGGTCTGGAAATCTCACTTCTACTGGGTACCCAAACTACAGCCTACTACCCAGGGCTTTTTGTGCTTTTGCCACCCATGCAGTAAGTTGGATTTTTTTTTTTTTTTTTTTTGCATTGGCTGGTTTTTCTTAGTCTTTGTGATTGCTTTGAGACTTCTTGCTGTTCTCACGTCTACGAGCAGGATGTTACAGGAACTGTGCTTACGCAAACATGTCTCTGGGCTGTGTGTCTGTCAATGAATGATTGATTAGGTTTACACAGCCTTTGAGTTTAAAATACTATTCTAGGCAATCCTTGTAAGGACACTGGGCAATGAAGGAGTCTTTGTGCAAGAAAATGTATTTAGTTTTAGCTTGAAGTGTTAAGTGCCAAAGTACAATTAAAAAATAACAAATAAACAATTGAAAAATAATCTCATAATAAGATAGATTATTCTAATTGTTGTACAGCTCAGTGTTTTATTAAAATATGATGCATATATCCCACGGTCCATTGTCACTGAACAGTTTCCACCCACTGAGTCATTATATAACATCTGAAGGCTATTAGGCCATGCTAAAGAAATTGCAGACATTCAGTACAAATGACTGTGAGGGTGAAACGTCAGTAGAATTAATGGCTTGCTGGTTGGGGGTTGAAGGGCCATAAATGAGCCAAAGTCAGGCTGGGCAATGATAGAAAAAAGAGCAAAATAAAACTTAAATGGTCTTGGGTCATGATCATGCTGAATATTTAGTAAATAGCAGACACCATGTCATTAATGCCATAATGATAAATTGTGAAAGCAACAGAGTGCGGAAGTGAAAGCCCTAGCATGGCGTACTCTTGGTGCATACAGGATAGGCTTAAATACCATGTGGCTTCTCCTTCCTGTGGAATGCATATGATGTGCCTGGAATGTATTGTACACGTGTAATAATCATCTATTTCAAAACATGTTTTGTCTCAAGCACAGTACATCTGCTGAATGGATGTACCCTGCTTCCAGGAGCATCTGTATTTGCATCAGCCCACAGCACTTAGGCAAGGCAAGAGGCTTAAACAGATGCACAACGCTATCATAACACTGTCACGCTGCGATGCCTCCTATTGGAAGTGTCATACGCAGGGATCTCAACTTGTCAGTGAGCCAGGCGAGATTATAAAGCGCACTAGGGAGGAAGAAACGAACACGGTTCACGAGTCAAGGTTTTTCCGGAAACGGAGAGAGAGAGAAACAAGAAAAAAACAGGGCCTTGTTTTTGGGCGTCCATTGGCCAGGGCGACTGCTTTATGTGTCATAACACAGACATCAGCGCAGTTACAATGCAGATGTTTACTGCACGGATTGATGGCGCTGTTATGTCTTAACTCACTCTTATGGGGCTAATTTCCTCTCAGGCAAGCCGCCGCTAAGTCATAATTTCCCAGTGATGGCGGTGTTAAACCCGTGCTGAGTGTTGCGGAAAAATAATCAGGTACTGAGGAGTGATTTTTACACCCGCCAACTCCATCACAAGGTTTGCACCTCAGACGGAGAGAAACACAAGAGCACCTCTAAGAGTTCCACGCCAGGCTCACACCCCCATTGAACACTTACTTTGGCATACTGTGGAAAAAAAAACACCACAGGCAGATAGAGAGCGAGAGCAAGAGGATGAGAAAGCACAACGTGGTTATGAGCACAGTTGAGGCGACGTCCTGCTATTTGTTTTTCGCACGCACCTCATCTCGTTAGCAATCACGCCAAGCGCGACAAACCACAAATAATGGCGAGGCCATCAGCAGGAGACAGAGAGAGAGAGAGAGAGAGAGAGAGAGAGATACAGAGAGAAAGATGAGGAGAGCAAGGTTCTGTGTGGTGGGGCATGGTGCAGTGTGACATGGAGATGCGGTGGGGCATGGTGCGTTGGAACCTGGTGCACGTTGCGACGCAGAGAAGAGCGGCATGGTGAGATGCGATGCTGCACGACGTCTCTGACAGGCTTCTGGCGCGGGGCAAGGCTGCCATCGTGCTGGAGCCATATGGTCCTCTACTCCCCTGCTCTGGCTATGCAATCCCCAGGGGAGAGGAGACCCGGCTGAGCTTTCCACCTACACACACATGCACACACTCTTATACACACACACTTAGTCACCCATACGCACACGTCAACTCATACACACTCTTAGTCACTCAGGCACACACCTCCACACAAACACATAGGCCTACACACACAAACACACAACACACACACACACACACAAACTTTCTCAGACACCAATAGACACTCTCACACACAAAAACACACAGTATACACACACACAGCAATAAACCAATATTATCACACACACACACACACACTCACACTTATCATCCCCCTACACAGTGCAGTCAGCTGCCTCTGGGACCCAGGAGCTGTCTATAGAGCAGCTGCTGCTGTTAGCACACACAGTGAGCGGTGAGTGGAGCTCTCTGCCTACAGTATCTAGGCCTACTGCATCTGCCCCTACCACTAGCTGCTGCTGCTGCTAATGCTTTCAATGTACCTTACCGTTCTAGATAGTGCTAGCAATGCTTCTGTTAGTGATACTAACTGTCCATATCACTCTTTTTAGCACTACCAATTTTTCTGCTAATGCTACTGCCCATATCACTCAAGATAGCGCTACTGATGTTTCTGCTAATGCTACTGTCCATATATCTCTAGTTAGCGCTACTGATGTTTCTGCTAATGCTACTGTCCATATATCTCTAGTTAGCGCTACTGATGTTTCTGCTAATGCTACTGTCCATATTACTCTAGTTAGCACTACTGATGCTTCTGTTAATAATGCTTCTGTCCATACCACTCAAGTTAGTGCTACTGATGCCTGTGCTAATAATGAGCCCACACCACTATAGGCCCTCTGTAGTTAGTGCTAGCAATGCTAATGCTGCCAATCTCCTGGCCCTTATTCCCATGGCATGTCACATTCATTTACACCTCACTAATGCACGTGTGTGCATCAGCTTCTTGGGCAATCAGCCAAGCTGAAAGTAAAGTGAAACCAAGCACCAAGTAAGACTACCAAGGGAAGAGTGTGCATGTGTGTGTGTGTGTGTGTGTGTGTGTGTGTGTTTCTCCATATGTGTGCATATTTTAGAGTACAGCTGTAGTGTGGCCCCTTTAATGAGATCTAGTGTTGGCAGAAGGCATGTACTTTGTGTGTGTGTGTGTGTGTTTGTGTGTGTGAAATGGCCATGCGGCAGCCTCTGTGTTCTCGCCTCCTCGTGTATTGAGGTCAGCCAGCCAGAGGGCCAGGCTGCTTTCCCTGTACATCTGCCTGTGTGGACATACACTCATGCAGAGTTATGGATGAGCATTACTGTTTTAGGACACAGCTCCGCACGTGTGTGTGTGTGTGTGTGTGTGTGTGTGTGTGTGCGTGTGTGTGTGTGTGTGTGTGTGTGTGTGTGTGTGTGTGTGTGTGTATGTGTGTGTGTATGTGTGTGCGTGTGTGTGTGTGTGTGCGTGGATGTGAGAGAGTGGCTATCGTGTACAGTAGTGTTATGTTTGATTGGGATGCATACATTGTGCATGTACTGTCTGTATACTATGTGTGTATGATTACACATTCTTTTTTATGTCAATGTGTACACAGAAGTGTACTTATACAGTACATGGGATTGAGGGTGTGTCTGTTTTGTTTTACTCATGTGTGCATATGTTTGTGTGTGTGTCTGTGTGTGTGTGTGTGTGTGTGTGTGTGTGTGTGTGTGTATTTGAGTGAGTGATTCGGCATGTGCGTAATGAAGCTGTACTCCTCAGTTTGACCCTAATTTCCCCACTGTTTCTCCACATCCTTGGACAGAGCTTGGCGCCCAGGGACGTCCCCGATGAATATTTAATTACGCTTAATATCATCAGATGGGGGCCACGGATCGTGGCGAAATCAATGTAATTATTGAGAAGTGCCTAGTGTCACTCTCTTCCCATGAATCATTGATGTGCAGCTAGGCTGGCAGGCAGGCAGGGAGGGACCATCTTGGAGCCCACTGCTATGCAGTAACTGCTAAAAGAACTAGAATTAGTTCTATAGAACTACAGAACTGCTGACAGTTCTGCCATGTACTGCAACATCGACAAACATAGTGGACTTGCCAGTGGTCGGTGGACTTCTGGTCATGGGTCAGTCCTGACCCAAGTAGTGCAAGAAGGTTGGCTGATCAATTTGAGAGTGAGTTTGTGTGTGTGTTGGTTTTTGGGTCTTGTAGAAATATAACAATAACAAAACAGTACTGAACTCTGACCTTGCAGACCTAGCGGAGAAATACCCATCTGAAATGATCTTTTGATTGTACATAAACTCCCTGCCCACAAAACCAATAAACCAGTGTCTGCTTTGATAAGGTTACATGCCAGACAGCGGGAGATTTTTAACGGTTCTGTAAGGAATCAAGAATCTCTATACTGGAGAAGTTTTCTTGACAAAACACTATAAAAGAGAGCTTGACACTCATGTTGCTACGGCTATAAATCACAAAATGGTTTCCGAGTGCTTTCAAAAAGGCCAGATTGAATCCATCGCAGTTGGGGGGCCCATCTTGAGTTCTTGTTGAAGGTGAACCGGATGTGGCAAAACAAGGTTAATTTTCACCCCGCTGTTCATTCCATCGCTTTTCTAGAACCTTTCGAATGCTAACTGCTGCAAAAGAGGCTCGTATTTCACCGGGTTTAGCGGCTAAAAGACTCCTGTGGGAGACATGCTAACAGCAATACTAAAACCATTCACCTCTCACCTCACTCTGTTCATTCTCTCTCTCTCTCTCTCTCTCTCTCTCTCTCTCTCTCTCTCTCTCTCTCTCTCTCTCTTTCTGTCCTTCCCTCCTAATGCACTTTGGCCAGGCGCCTGCTTTTATTAGCATGTGTTAGCACCACCACTGAGACCCACGTGATGATGTTTCACCATCCGCTCACTTTCTCTCTCCTCTCTCTTTCTGCCAAAAAAGCAAAGTAGGGACTTGAGGCAAAGAATACTTTTAGTGTCAATTAGATTCTTGAAAGGGTTTCCAAGAGATGATTTTGCCCTCTAGTGTACAAAGCCAATCATGTGTGTATACATCAGCCATATTTCAGTAAGCTAATGCAGTTGATTAATCAAAAGCCTACACCATTGCCTTCTAGACACACACACACACACACACACACACACACACACACACACACACACACACACACACACACACACACACACATTCTCTGATGTAATAGGTTACCACAAAAGCATGCGAGATCCAATCAACTGCTAGCCATCTATTTCTAATGACAGTTCATTAATAGTGAAGGCTGATATGCCCTGCTCTTTTAAAGGTGCTCACCCTTTTCTGAAACATAGTCTCCAACATATTGCCTGACTTCTCTCTCCCTGGAGACCCAAGGATGAAAAGGTTTCAAAAATAGGCAGGACAAAGGGCCCGTGTCTCATATTTTATTCATCAAACTCACATTAGGAGGATTGTCCGGTTGAGCTGAGTCCAATTTCATATTAATAAAATAGCTATTTGAGAGATCGCACAGGAGAATCCATCCAAATTTGTTATTAATAAAGTTTATATTCAACAGATTGCATGAAATGGCTGAAACAAATTTGATATTAATGCAATTTGCGTGAACTAGATTGCAGAAAGGCATTACAGGCTGAATCTTATAGCTACAGTAAAGCCAAGAGGGCCTAACCACTGTCACGTGAAATTGAAGCAACAACAACAAGAAGAAAACCTGGCAACATCCGGCTCAGACCTCGGCATTGCACTAGTGGTTTGTTTGTTTCCTTTAAACCTCTTACATGGATATTTTTTTCATTTGTGTTTTTTTTTCCCCATGCAATCGTTATGAACATCCTCAGACATATTAGCTCTTGTGTTGCTATTGAAACCCCCCAAACAGGCTCCCTCTGTGAAAACTCAGTGTCCTAGATTTAGCTAATCCCCCCCCCCCCCCCCCACCTCACAACAGCCGGGAAATGTGTAATTAGAAGGAGAACCTTCTCTGGGAGGAAAACATACAAACAACAAAAAAGTTAACTTATGTTCAATTATGGAGGAATGTTTTTGGGGTTTTGTTTTTTTACAGTAGGCAACAGACCCAAATACAAGCTTAGACAAGCCTCAGATTTGCAGAAGCGAAGGTACGAGATGAAATGAGCCTGCAGGTTTGAGATTAAACCCTTTGAATGATAAAAACATCTCCAAACAACTCCCTTACCTCTAAGCTTTTGTGCCTTTTATGCAGATTTCAATAATAAAAATGTATTCGGGAGAATAAAGCATTTGGCTGAAGGAAAAATATCTATCATATACCAATTTGCAGTCATGGAAATAAGGTAGTGATAGAAATACAATTTTAAAGAACACCCAGCTCAACATTTCTCTTTAATGTTTGTTCGAGGATAGAGACGCAATCTATGCACACAGGAGTCTAGATACAGGAAGAAAACACTTCCACATTTTGTAATGCATACCATGAAAGACAAATATATGAGACAAATGCTTCATTTGTGTGTAGATGAAACAAACAAAAATAATCCCTGTGATTTCTGTGCTGTTTAGAGCTTTCCAAATATTATTATTATTTATCTATTTATTTTCTTTGGGGGGGGTGACAGACTTCCTTATTTGAGTATATTTTCACATTCCTCACCCCCCAGCTTGTACCACGCCATGGGCTCAAACACTTCATCTGTTGTCAACAGGGGACTTGGGCCAAGCAGGATGTGAATGTAACCCTGGGGCGCCAGCGCCTGCAGTGGTGAAGGATTTACTCATTTTCCCTTTTTAGGGCTTCGCAATCACTGGCTCAGTGGGGAACTAGAAACATGCGGCCATCTTGTGTCATCGGGTCTCACATATACACACACAGGCAAACGCTCACACACCCTAAAACACATGCACACATATACACACACACAGAGGGACACACTCACACACCCAAAAGCACATGCACACACACACACACACACACACACACACACACACACACACACACCACACACACACACACACACACACACACACCTACACAGGGGCAGAGAGTCCAGATTTAATTTCCCTTTCTTAGTTATCTGGTCAACAGGATGAGAGTTTTCCTTGCAGAATGCCTGAATGCAAAAAGATACTCATTGGCAAGCAAGTCAAACTCTATTTGAGTCTCAGAAAGTGCAGGGTTTGTTTTGTTTTGTTCTGTGAGCTCAATGACACCAGCGCACAGGGAGACATTCTGGAGCTCCCTCACTATTTCATTACCTGCTTCAGTAGATGGAACACCAGCTCTCCATGGTGGCACCCCCCTGCATTGTCAAAAGCTTTGTCTAATTAGAGTTTGTCACACACTCTTAGTGTTGGAATGAAAGCTGGGACTTGCATCTTTATGGTTATTTCCAAGGCATGCAAGGAGCGGAGGTAGTTTTTAATAACTAGCGTAAACGAGACTCCAGGAGGAAGTGGTATATTTCACCCTCAGCTAATGGCGAACACAGAGGCAGTGCCATGACACCTATTATCATATATGAAATATTACCAATTTTCCCCACACGGATTAAATTAGTCTAGATTCACATTATGTGCACATTTGTACTTGTCTGAGTATATGCATATTTTGTTAGTCTGCTAGTGTGTGTGTGTGTGTGTGTGTGTGTGTGTGTGTGTGTGTGTGTGTGTGTGTGTGTGTGTGTGTGTGTTGTTGCAAGCTGTTGTGTGGCAGCATGTTGGAGGAACAGACCTGAAATGAAGACACAAGATGATGAGGAATTCAACAGCGTGTATTTAGTTTTAAAGTATTATAGAGTATTTTAAATGTACATCCTGGAAGAAAAAAATGTGTAAAAAGAGTCAGCTAGATGTGGGGATGTCAAAGTGAACGGGGGAAGAAGTAAGGAGAGAAATATACAGAGAAAGATTGAGGACAGACAATACGGTAAGACAGAAAAAAGAATGACAGTGAGAAAGGAAGAGGAAATAAAAGAGAGAGAAAATGAGAGTGGGGGAGAGAGAGGGATAGAAAGAGAGA
The DNA here is from genome assembly GCA_027497455.2 of Sardinella longiceps. NCBI lineage: Eukaryota > Metazoa > Chordata > Actinopteri > Clupeiformes > Clupeidae > Sardinella > Sardinella longiceps. Next base: position 27,048,362 of record JAODXP020000021.1, on the reverse strand, counting down.
GAGTGTGAGGAAGAGAAAGAATCACAGAGAGGGAGGGAGGAAGGAAGGGAGTAAAAGAGAGAGAGGAGGGGGGAGAGAGTGTGACTGACTGAGAGAAGTCAGAGGCAGTTCTAAGGTGCTCTCGTCAAGTGTCAGAGGTTCTCCAGAAGATGGCCAGTGTAGGGGGTAGAGAGAGGCGCTGGAGCTTTTTTCAAGGGTTTATGAGGGAGTGAGAGTTTGTCCTCTTGCCGCGCTCAAGCGGCGTCGAGGAAGAGCTCTGGGAAATGGGTTATCACAGTAATCTGGCTTTCTGGAGCCCTGGAAGGGTCCTTGTGGATGGCGTGCCTCTGGGCAATTTGGCGCTTTTCGAGAGGCCATTTATCCCAGCACTGGCAGACCTCTGAAGGCTGAGGGAGGCTGAGGCCATCTGGGTTTAGATTTGACACCCAGATTGATTTTCTGATCTCTCACATATGCCACTTGTCCTCCGTGTGGTTTTCGTTTAGCGCTAGTTGAATATCTCACTTACCTTTTGGAAAATGCATTAGCCTGTATGCACGGGATAGCAGTACTTATCTTACACATAATTAGTGGATAATTAATCTGAATTATAATTGGCCATCATTTCCATATTGTCGTAATGATACTAGTGTAGGGTGATGACATATATATTTTATTTATTTATTTGTTTATTTTGCACTACAGTCTAGGTACACCTCAATGACACGACAAGCGTAAAGCAGAATTAACATAATATGCCATGACTGCTGTAGATATTGTGCATTCATTAGTGTCAGCTATGTCTTATAACACAATCAACCACAAATACTGTATAAAAATGCACTAAATTATAATATATCTTGTATTAGTTTATTACTTTATTATTGCCTTTGTTTAGTTGATAAATTACCATGACTGAGGCAAAATGCCTCTTCTAAGTCTTAAGTCCGGAACCCTTAAACTTAACGTCCATGAATCAACTTCATGATTAACTGATTTATGAGTTACGGTAAAAAAGTTTGTTCATAACTAGGAATGGTTATTTGCTGTTATGTGTGAGCAGGCTGTATGTCTTGAGGGTTCAAGGCTCTCTGTTTTATTCAACCTTATTTTTCAATAACATCTGCTTGCTTAATTCCCTTATCGCTTAAATTCATAGTAAGATATTTGCCTGAGAGATAAATCAAGCTATTCTCTGACAGCACTACTATTCTGTTTTCATCACTCACTCATTTGACAGTATGACCTCCTGTACAACGCATCAAGCAGCAAAGCTGCCGTAGTGTTTAAGTGTTGTTTGAACTCCCAAGTGATGTTCGCCCCTTAGGCCTGGGTTCGTTAGACTGTAAACATTAAAACAATGTGGTGAAAAGCTGTTTTTTTCCAAGATGTAGAAGACAAACACAGTTTGCTCGCTAGATTTTCTCAAGCTGTTGCTGTGAAGTGACATCAGTAGCCAAGTTCAAGAGTCTTGTGATTAGTTGATTTGTTGCCCCCATTTTCTATTCTTATTTTCGTATATCTTTTAGAGCTATTTTTGTGAAACTCCATACAACCCCTGGCTCACCTAATTTTACTGACCCATT
>JAODXP020000021.1:27004297-27011797 GCA_027497455.2 Sardinella longiceps | reverse complement strand
AAGAAAGAACAAAAAAAAAGACATCCAGTCAGAAAGACACTGTCGCAGTAGCAGCCACATTATAGGGATAGCAATGCAGCACTCGTTTAGATTTCGAACATCCAACGGCATCTGTTTTATCTCATTCTTTTGAGACAAAGTGAGATGATGAAGAGGTTTGAATATCATTTGCCGAGTGTCTTGTGTGTCACTCTGAAGTCTGCGAGCTGGAGCAGAAATGGGATAATGACACGGGAATGTCTTTTTCAGCATAAAATGCCGTCGTTTTTGCATGTCTTTGTTCGCTAATGTATGTCTTTACAGACGTGTCCTTTACATTCTTTACATCTGTGGACTGTGATGCATAGAACATGAGGATGTGTTTGTCAAGGCTTCATGGCTTATTTATGATCAATGTATGTCCGTGTGTGTGTGTGCATGTGCACGCATGTGTGTGTGTGTGTCTACACGTGAGTGTATGTACACGTGGATGCACTTGTGCATGTACACGTGTGTGTGTGTGTGTGTGTGTGTGTGTGTGTGTGTGTGTGTGTGTGTGTGTGTGTGTGTTTACATGTGCAGATGTGTGTGTGTGTGTGTGTGTGTGTGTGTGTGTGTATGCACCAATATCTCTAAACATTCAATCAATGTCTCTATCTTTGTCAGGGACATCATTATTCTACTGTCATACCTTCACACAGCCGTCAATCTCTACTCAAAATGGGCGCTGCACTCCCCCATACCCCCCCCCCACCCACACACACACACACACACACACACACACACACACACACACACACACACACACACACACACACACACACACACACACACACACACACACACACACTCCTTTGTTCTTCCTGCACCGTCCACCACTGCAGTGCCAGTCACTGGCTGACAGTTTCCAAACAGACATGTCATGGCGCCAGAGGAGCCAGCAGGCGCTTTCCATACCAATTAAGTCTGGGCTCATTTCAATTACTCACCTGGTGATGAAGTAGGTGTTGCCACTTAATACACTAGAGATCAGCAACGGGGAAATAAAAGTGTGTGTGTGACTCTCTCTCTCTCTCTCTCTCTCTCTCTCTCTCTCTCTCTCTCTCTCTCTCTCTGTGTGTGTGTGTGTGTGTGTGTGTGTGTGTGTGTGTGTGTGTGTGTGTGTGTGTGTGCTTGAACAGCCTGAAGCCTATTCTAAAGGACCACTATTCCACTATTTTCATTAGTCACAGAACACCTAGCAACCTCATTGTGAGACATGTGGAGAGCAAGGGAACAAGAGAGTACTGGAGGAAGGAGAGAGAGAGAGAGAGAGAGAGAGAGAGAGAAAGAAATGGAAAGAAGGGCAAGTGAGAAATACTGTGGAGAGATAGAAGGCGTGAGAAATAGAGAGATAACAGAAAGTAGTTAAAGAGAAGGACTTATGAGGAAGAGAGAGAGGGGGAATAACCCAACTGGGGGGAAAACAACAAGCCATCAGTAGCCCCCATTAGCCCCAGGCTAAAGGCAGAACAGAACAGAACAGTGTCCACTACCAGACACAGCCAGACTGGAGTGGGTCGTGCCATAGAGAACTGCAGCTCAACCATACACACATCTCTCATATCACACTCTCCCTCACACGCTCTCTCTCTCATTCTTTCTTGTGCGCGCTCTCTCTCGTTCTACCTCACATGCTCTCTCTCTCTCTCTCTATCTGTCTCTCTCTGAGCTCTGCCACAAGCATATCTCTTTCTCGCTCGCTCTCTCTCTCTCTCTCTCTCTCTCTCTCAATCTTTCCTCTCTCTTTCAATTTCTCTCACTGTCTCTCTCACTCTCTTGTGTGCACTCTCTTTCTCTCTCTCTGTTGCACTCCCTCGCATCTGTTCTCTCTCTCTCTCTCTCTCTCTCTCTCTCTCTCTCTCTCTCTCTCTCTCTCTCTTTCTTAAGCATTCAAGCTGCATTGATTTTGAGGAATCAATGTGACGGATAAAGGAAGTCATAAACCGTGGTGAATATGATAGAGGGAAGGGAATACGAGAGAGAAGAAGAAGAAGAAGAAGAAGAAGAAGAAGAGGAGAGAAGGAATAAAGAAGAGAAGTCGCTGTTTGTTGTCGCTGCGGCTCAGTCGTAAATTAGAAAGGCTTGCTGAGATCACAGAGCGTCAGATGAGAAACGGGCGAGAGAGAATTGATCCCTGCGTCGCTTGGGCCATTTTTCACAGACACGGCTGACGTAGACGTATAGCCACAGGGCACCTGTGGAGTCCGAGGGGCCGCCACCACCATCGCCGCTGTCGCCGCCATCGCCGCAAGGGGACAGGATTAAGTGATAAGAGAAGAAGGAGGATGTTTTTTTTTCTTTCGACAGCAACAGGGAATGGACAGAGCGAGGGCCAAGAGAGGGAGGGTGAAGAGGACATGAGGGAAGAGATGAGATGAGGGGAGGAGAGGGAGGGAGGGAGGGAGGTTGAGTGGGATGGAGGGAGTGGGATGGAGGGAGTGAGGGAGGGAGAGTGGGAAGGAGAGAGAGGGGGGGGGGCTTTGGTGTTTACTTTAGCTGCAGCTGTCTGGAGGGATATTGGCTGAGAGTGGAGAAAGCATGAAAGCGCTAAAACCCTTGCTATTCATGTCCATGACTAGTGCTGACTATCTCTCTCCCTCTCATGCACGCTCTCTCTCTCCCTCTCATGCACTCTCTCTCTCTCTCTCTCTCTCTCTCTCTCTCTCTCTCTCTCTCTCTCTCTCTCTAACCCCCTCTTCCTCTCCCTGAGAGCGCGATAGATTTGACCCGGGGTGACTTATCGAGCAGTGGCAGGGGTTGTTTCACAGGGTTTCGGTGTAGCGACTCGTTAACTCGCCCACCTTGCAACCCCATCCTCCTCCTCCTCATCCTCCTCCTCCTCTTCACCCTCCTCCTCTTCCTCCTCCTCCGCAGGTAGCATGGCACTGATGCCACCCTTGTGCAGCTGCCAGGGCAGCACATAGCCTACCTGTGCAGCAGCTGCCCGCCTCATGACGCTCCTAACTGACTCCCGCTGCCCTCGGCACAGAGATCAATATGTGAACCAGCACCAGCTGTGGCCAAACACTACCGCTGAGAGAGAGAGAGAGAGAGAGAGAGAGAGAGAGAGAGAGAGAGAGAGAGAGAGAGAGAGAGAGAGAGAGAGAAAGAGAGAGCGGGAGAGAGGGAGAGAGGGAGAGGGAGAAACAGAGAGAGATAGAGAGAAAATAGAGGAGAGTCACTACAAATATACAAATAGACATGTCAAGAGAGAAGCCATAGGAGTTCTAGTAAACATTCAACACAGTCTGAGTTGGGCTCTGATCAGAAGCTCGCATCATAACACCCCAACATGGCTCCAGTGAAGGCTACAGCTGACCCGTATTTGACCCCTGTGCCTGGATATGGTCTAAATCTGACCACATCCCGGCCTAAATTCTGTATTCCAGTTCTGTGTTCCAAATCTGCCATGCCAGAGCTTAGCATGGGTGAAGCTAATCCAGCCTTAGCATTACTACACCCAGACCAGAGGACTAGAGGCATCCCATTCCACTGACATGGGATAGAAGACAAAGCAAGGCAGTGGCATAGCATCTGTTAGATAAAGATGAAGATTTTAGCTACTGTCAGCTTGTAATCTCTATGTTTAGGATTTTGTTGTGATAGGTCAGTAGGCAACTATTTTTGCCACATTTTAAGGTATTTTTTGAATCAGATCTGTTTTGGTGCCATCTTTATATTAATTTGAATGACATTTAGTCATAAAAATTTGGATAAATGTGAGTTCCGACTAGCCATCCAGGAAATGCACTGAACAGTTCTGGGTAGGGAAAGCACCTCAAAATAAAACAACCTAGTAACAGCATGACATTCTTTTTTTTTCTATCTACATCATTAGCATGTTGTTGCAGTGACAGTATGCAGTAAGTGGAAGGTTTTATATGTTGTTAGTTCACTGGTTTTACAGCAAAAAAGTTGCCTGGTGTCCCTTTAACACACCTGGGGTTTGATATTCATACGGGCATCATGCAATGACAAAAAATATTCCCTTTCCACTGACCAAGACAGAGGTAAACAGCATTGTCAACACTGCAGTAAACAAAGCTGTCAACATGGCGCTAAACACTGCTAGCAACAGCACTGAGGTGCGGGAGTCTGTCTGGAGCAGACATATTCAGTGGTCTGGACTGTGTGGATGGAGTCTGCTCTGAGATATTACACTTCAGTAATAAGCCCCAGCAATGGCATCTCAGACAGACAGCGGGCAGAGAAAGGCTCTTTCCTGTGTGCTATCTTCTGCCATTACAGACTGTTGGGTAACCTCTCCGACACTCACTCACACACACACAGACCACAGACACACACACACACACACGCACACTCTCTCTCTCTCTCTCTCTCTCTCTCTCTCTCTCTCTCTCTCTCTCTCTCTCTCTCTCTCTCTCTCTCTCTCTCTCTCTCTCTTTCTCTCTCTCTGTCTCTTTCTTCGGGAAAGTATGAAGGTTATATTTTTCTTTCGCCCACCGCCACATTTCATATGGCTTTGAAGCAGGAATTCATCCACATGATGCATGAGCTGACAGACAGACACAGACCCATCCGTTCCAATTTATCTTCAAGCAAGTGCTTGAGCAAGCACAGCATCTCTGACAGGAGCGCTGGCTTTATTGACCAGAGATCATGTTGAATTGGGCAAAAGAGTTGATTGATGTTGGGTACGGGACTTTGAAGTGTGTGTGTGTGTGTGTGTGTGTGTGTGTCTGTGTGTGTCTGTGTGTGTCTGTGTGTGTGTGTGTGTGTGTGTGTGTGTGGGGGGGTGGGGGTGGGGGTGGGTGGGGTACAAGAGACTTTCTGCTGTTGGCCCCTGTGGTCCCTGCTTCAAAGGAAGCAAACCTGGTAGACACTCGTCCGAGACAAAAGACACAGACACGAGACTGAGAGGGATGGGGGCACGGGGAGCATAGGCAGGCACACAAGACTTTACTGAAGACTTTGAGGTACCATTTATTCACATGGAGTGGCTTAAACCTGTAAACGTAGAGTTTTCTTATCATTTGGGCTTAGCGTGTTAATGGAGCTTGATAACATACAATTTTCAAAACCAGGGTCCAGGGTTAGAAGATTCTAGAATGCCACTTGCCACCCCTTGTCACTGTCACAATTTTACTAGACGCTTTTTTTGCTGGCAGCAGTGGGTATTTCCCATTTGCATAGAAATTTAATGTTAGCTCTGTGGGGCTTGCTCTACCTAAACTACTACGCCAGTGCAAATGGTCTGAATAAGGTTATAATATCTCTCTCACACATTTTTTTCTCTCACTCGTTTTTTCTGTCACTCACTGTCTGTCTCTCTTTCTCTCTTTGCCTTTTTCTTCTCTGTCTATCTTGGTCTGTCTCTTTCAGTATCAAACTCGTTTTTGCTTTAACTTGCTCTGACTCTTTCACGCTTCTGTATTCTCTCTCGTGTGACTTTTTTTTCTCTCTCTCTCTCTCTCTCTCTCTCTCTCTCCATATCACTCTCTTTTTATAACTCTCACGCAGACTCTTCCTTTTCTCTGTGTATCTCTTCCCCTCTCTTTTACTCCCTCTCACACTCGCTGTCTGTCTTTCACACTCTCACACACACTCCCGACCCTCGCTCTCTTTTTCTGTTCCTCTCTAACTGACTTTCGCGCTCTATGTCTCTCGCTTGCTCTCTCACTGTCTATCTGAGAATCTATTAATAAAACTTAAACCGTGCATTTCCACATTTATCATTTGAATGATTGCTCCTTTATGTGCCATTACTTTTCAATTACACCAAGTCAAGCTTTTTCTTTCTTTTTTTTCCAAACAGGAATTCATCATTCGTTCCCTGGCCTTCTAGATTAAAATTGCACTGTTGTGCTGTTGTCCTTCATTCAAACTGGTTCAAGTTGACATGGAACAAGCTTAGCAATTCCCACTAATACATAAATTTCACACCGTGCTTGGCCTCTCTCCCATATATAATCTAGTCTAATGGTTTGCAATAAACTTCCATGATTGGCAAACATTGTGGGAGAAATATTATGGCAATAGATAATGGTAGTCAGTGAAATACTGCCTCGGATATGGAAAGTTTTTTTAGTTGATTTTTTATAGGGACTTAAGTGAAATATTGCTGCCATTTATAAAGATCTATCTATCTATCTATCTATCTATCTATCTATCTATCTATCTATCTATCTATCTATCTATCTATCTATCTGGTTTATAGTTAGTTACTGAGCTCTAGCTTGCCCTCACTTTTCACTTAAATGTAGGGCCCTACAGTGAAGGTCAAAGCTTCTTGGTCATTAAAGTTAAGGGTGTGTGTGATTTCATAAAGAGAGTTAATCATTTTGACCTATGCATGTGTGTGTGTGTGTGTGTGTGTGTGTGTGTGTGTGTGTGTGTGTGTGTGTGTGTGTGTGTGTGTGTGTGTGTGTGTGTGTGTGTGTGTGTGCACATAAGCCTCTATACCATAGCCAGATTCCAGCGCTATCAGCAGTGAGCTGCAGTGGTCCATCCAGGCAGGTTTGTCTGAGGTCCTGTGGGCCTTGTGTTTCTCCAGTGGCCTGAGTGCATGGCAGGGGGGCAAAGGCAGGGCAGGTGGGGTGACGTTCACTGGAGCACAATTACATAAATTAGAAAGGAGTAATGGCTGAGTCATCCACAGAGCAGTCAGACACACGCAGCCCTCCCTGGCGCCAGGCCCGGCGGGAACATGGCCGCTTCCACCTCCTCGCCCCGAGGCCTCGGCTCAGCCACACTCTCTTCCACTCTGTCTCCATGGCGATGGCACACCCCTCATCCCCGCTGTCAGATCAGCCCAAATTTAGACACTCCAGTCCAGAGCCACTCCAAATAGACTTTAGTGCTTAACTGATGAAAAGAGAACAAAAGGAGAGGAGAGGAGAGGCTACTGGTTGTTTTGGAGTAGCAGAGTGTGGCTTTGCACAGACATAGGTTGGAATCTGGCTAGCCTGGCTATTGCCTTTAAACGCAATTCTTCTTGATTCGTATCTCCCTTCAATATTCTGTCTGGGATTCTGGCCATTGGTCAATATTTTTTAAACATCTCCAGCAAGCAATTGTTTCTCAATAGCTGGAACCCCAGGCTCTATTACATAGCAAAGCGTAGACCGAGGAGCTGGTTATGACCAGGCTAGAATCTGCTATGTATACAGTCAATATCATGATGCCTGACCTGTTCTGCCCATTGATTGGCTGACACTTGCCATGTTTTGCCAATGTCCAGGCCTAATAATCAGGGTAAGTTTTAGCAGCAGAGACTTCCTGTTTCCCTTGGGGGGTTTGTACATATTTCTACATTTCTACATATTCCCAGTTCACCTGAATCACAGACTTTTAATTAGTGTCTGTCACAGAGATTGTTACTGTTTGTGAAATGGCATAGTGCTTTACTGCACACAACCTGTGATGGATCATTTTTATGTTTCCCCATATTGAGAAAATGCCTGCTAAATGTGCTCAATACAGAGTCATAATTCCGGTAAACAACTTAAAAAGTGCACT
>JAODXP020000021.1:26994297-26996797 GCA_027497455.2 Sardinella longiceps | reverse complement strand
GAAAATAAAACACAGAAATCATTCTCTGTGTTCTCAGGCCTGTCTGACACTAATAATGTGTGTTTGTTTGTTTGTGTGTTTGTTTGCTTGCTTGCTTATGTGTTTAGGCTCTTTTATTAATCTGCCTGAGCCAGTGATGTTATTGCACACACCATTGCCACATCAGCAACACGGTGACTGTAACAGCGGCATTAACAACAGCAGTGATGACGCTGTGGGCCGATTAGGTTTTATTTCCAACATTCCATTAAGTTCCGTCCTGCCTCGGCCCTGATAAGGACTCGCCAGGCTGAGCCACGGCAGCTGCAACTGCAATAGAGGGCCAACAAACATGGCCGACGCCAAAGAAATAAAAATAAAGAACAACAAAAAAAAATAACGTGGTCGGCCTACAGCCATCGACCAAACGGCAGGCCTGATAGAGTCCCTGGGGAGCGAGTAATATTAGGCAGCTCTCTGTACCCTAACACACACACACACACACACACACACACACACACACACACACACACACACACACACACACAGACACTTCTATTCAATAAATATTGAGCCCCCTGGGGGATGATGTTGGCAAGGGATGGATACAACAAACAAAAAACCAAACACAGAGGCAAACAAGTAAACACAGACAGACACACACACACACACACACACACACACACACACACATTCACTCGCTTGCTCGAGAATGAATAATAACTAAAACAGCATGCCAATTTGTGATGGTGTCTGGAAGTCCCCTTCTACAAGTGTGTCTAAGCTTTGATTCCTTATAGAGGAGAATGGGGTGTGTGTGTGTGTGTGTGTGTGTGTGTGTGTGTCTGCGGAGGGGGGGATGCATCATAAACAAGACAATAAATCTGGCCAGTGGGCTACATCACTGGCCACTTCACAGCCTCACAGCCATCAGAGGCTCAGCAGCTCATAACACAGACGAGTGACTGAGCGGGTGTGTGTGTTTGTGTGTGTGTGTGTGTGTGTGTGTGTGTGTGTGTGTGTGTGTGTGTGTGTGTGTGTGTGTGTGTGTGTGTGTGTGTCTGTGTGTGCGTGCGCGCGTGTGTGTGTGTGTGTGTGTGTGAGAGAGAGAGACAGAGAGAGAGAGCGAGAGAGAGATAGAGCGAGAGAGAGAGAGAGAGAGAGAGAGAGAGAGAGAGAGAGAGAGAGAGAGAGAGAGAGAGCGAGAGAGAGATAGAGCAGAGAGAGAGAGAGAGAGAGAGAGAGAGAGAGAGAGAGAGAGAGAGAGAGAGAGAGAGAATAAGTGACTGGCATTTTCCGCTATGAAGGAGACTGAGGTGATGGGCCAGCTCCTCCTGTCTGTATAGTGTCCATATTTCACTTTGACACCCTTCAGAACACTCTCAATTATTCCTCGCCAGAGTCCAGCCTGTAGCGCACACATACAATACAGTAGCTATGCATGGATATTGTGTGACAGGACTGTAACAGCCTGTTATACAAACTTTTGGTCAGTCAGAGCTGTATAATGGGTTGAGCTTTGTTTTATACAGTAATCACAATCATAGTCATAACCTTTAGTTATAAATATAAAGCGCAATATTTTAATAATTTAGGTTTTGCACTCACCAGAGTCAATGTGCAGCCATGGATGTTTAGTGTTTGTACTGAGGGGTCAGATAGTGTCAATGTGCAGCGATGGATGTTTAATGTCTATAATGAGGGGCAGATAGTTTAGAAAGTGAAGCAATAATTACAGTATGAGAAAGAGCAATAACTGTGTGTGGGCTTGGCGAGTTCAAGTCCAAGTTCTGACTGCACCCAGACATAGACGTGCCTTGAGACATATTTTGCAAAAGCAGCATAAAGGTACATATGAATAAAAGGCTCCAGTGAATAAATCTTTGGATGTGACATGACCACATCGTGGGCAGACTTGTCTCTTTTTCACTCAGCACCAACCAGACTATCTGGCCCTGAGGTAGCTCTGCTGCACAGATAGACGCTAGCTCTGGGAAGGTTTGGTCGACATCCAAAGGGTGTGTGTGTGTGTGTGTGTGTGTGTGTGTGTGTGTGTGTGTGTGTGTGTGTGTGTGTGTGTGTGTGTGTGTGTGTGTGTGTGTGTGTGTGTGTGTGCGTGTGGTGGGGGGGTGATAAAATAGAAAAAAAAACCTCTGATTAAATTTAGAGCTCCTTGTATAACACTCTACGCCCGTCTCTGAAGACAGCCAAGCACGAGGTCATTTGTATAGCGACGGCAGATAATTAGTCAAATGAATGGACACGGGCGGAAAAGCAACAAAAGCCGAAGGACGGCTGCTCCGACCTGTTCCGACGCCAGGTTCATATTAATAACACGACACCATGTGATTTGTCAGTGCGTGGCGGTGAAAAATAGCGAGCGAAGGCCACTTGTCCACGGTGAGGCTGGCACTGTTTTGTGTTTGGCACGCTCAGGTCTTCCACTTTCCCATCAGCCCACTAGATGGTTCCTATCTATAGCTCCCGGAACGCTTTCTCTGCCAACGCTTATTTAGTTCCG
>JAODXP020000021.1:26986797-26989297 GCA_027497455.2 Sardinella longiceps | reverse complement strand
AGTGATGAGATGAGTGATTCTGAGGGTTCCATTTGATGATGTAACAATGATCTCTGTTATCATGGTGAGCAACACAATGTAAAGCCGGCCGCACACCGGTTCCGACAGCATTGCGGAGCACTTTCGAATCAGACAATTTCGCCTAGCACCTAGCAGAGTAGCCGGTGAAATTAACATTGGATGTCAATGGGCGGCTCCGACAAAATAGACTTGAATCGTAATTCACAACCGACGGCACAACCGAAGACATCGGCGCTGGTGTGTGGGGTTGCATTGAAAACAATGGAATGGAATGTTGAAGACGGAGTGCTCCGCACTGTGTCGGAAGCGGTGTGCGGAGCCCTTAAAGGTAGCTCCAGACCAAAGATCCGCAACGAGACGGGCTGCGACATTCTATAAACCTGGACGTTCTAAAACCGTTTTGTCTCGTCGCGGTTCTTCAGTCTGAATTGGCCTTAACACTGTGTAAAATATGTTCTGCGATCAGTGTTGTGAGCCACAAAGGCCTGCTGGAAAAGTCTAGTTTCAATACAGATCCTATGAGAGGAAAAAAACAATAGGTAGGTGGAGACATTGCCAGTAGAGACAAGTTTGAATCTGTTCAACTTTTACACTTGACTTGAGTCAGACTGGAGTCACAAATTTCGAGGGCCTTGCTTGACTAATGCGACAGATGACTCGAAAGGACTCTGAGCCACTTCCCCTTCTTGTCGGCCTGCGTTACATCACTGTGTGGGGAGATATTCCCCGATATCATTATCCCTTACGTATTGCAGGGTATTGAGAGACAGCCTAAGTCTATGTTTGTGTGTATGTGTCTGTGTTTATGTATTGGTCAATTCAGTCTCATGTCACAGGGCCCAAATAGATATTCTCAGCCTACAGCCACATTTACGGCTCCACAACGAATCCTGGTACAGTCACAGTGTGTGTGTGTGTGTGTGTGTGTGTGTGTGTGTGTGTGTGTGTGTGTGTGTGTGTGTGTGTGATGCGTCGGAGCAGGCAGCTGCTCAGCTCACCTCTGTTCTGTTGGCTGGAAGCGAGGATAATTATGCAGTGTCATGCCTGCAGGGGGTCTGGGTTTCCTTGGCAGATTTTCAAGCCCATCTAAATTTCATTTTTATTCGAAATCAGCAGCCTTCAGAGAGAGAAGGCACAATATGGAGGAAGAGGAAATGAGAAGATGAGAGAGAAAAGACAGAGAAAGAAAGAGTGATGACAGAGAGAAAAAGAGGGAAGGAAAACATTTTACTAGTGCCTGCCAAAACAGTATAAGACACACACACACACACACACACACACAATAAAACACACAAACAAAGCAAACATACACATACTCTCTCACACACACAGACACACACACACTCGCACACACACACACACAAACACAAACAAACAAACAAACAAACCAAAAAGGCAACGAGAGATAAGCTGAGGTTGGCACATTCAACATGGCTGCTGCCGCCCTCTCTCTCTCTCTCTCTCTCTCTCTCTCTCTCTCTCTCTCTCTCTCTCTCTCTCTCTCTCTCTCTCTCTCTCTCTCTCTCTCTCTCTCTCTCTCTCTCTCTCTCTCGCCTCTCTGTCAGTGGCATCTGCCAGTCTGACTGGAGGTTAAACACACATCAGCATTCCTGTCCACACACACACACACACCGCCCCAACACTCTCTGGCCTTTGAAGACACATGCATGTCAGCGGATAGCCCCCCTCTCTCCCTCCCTCCCTCTCTCTCTTCCTCCCTCTCTCCCTCTCTCCACTTCTTTACCCCCACATCCCCTCTTCCCTCAGCTCCTTTTCCTCTCAGTGCTTCTCTCCTCTCCTCTCCTCCCATCTCCTCTCTCCATTCATCCGCCCCTCTTCCATCCTTTCCTCTCCTCTCTATTCCTCCCTCACATTTCCTCTTCAGTTCTTTCCCCTCATCTTCTCACTTCTCCTCTGCCATCTTTTCTACACTTCTTTACTCTCCTCTGCATTCTCATCTCTCCTTCTCTCCTTCTCTCCTTCCCCTCAGAGCATCAGTAGAACCTGGGATGTGTGTGTGTGTGTGTGTGTGTGTGTGTGTGTGTGTGTGTGTGTGTGTGTGTGTGTGTGTGTGTGTGTGTGAGTGTGTTGGGGGTGGTGGAGGCGCAACTCGTTTTGATATACAAGTATGAAACTCTCTCCAGTCAGTGAGAAGTGAAGAGCGTAAGAAAGTGAAAAGAAAGAGTGGTGAGAAAGAAGGAGGGATGAAAGAGTGAAAGCAGGAGAGGAGACGTAAGCGAGCGACTCTGCTGGTGAGCGGCGAGGAGTTGATGAAGGATAGACGCCCTCTCTCTCTGTCTCTCTGTCTCTCTTCCTGCCGCAGGCTCTCTCCATGCCAAGACTAGGCGCGCTCACACTCACACTCACGCTCACAACACAACACACACGCTCACACAGGCTGCCCTGCAGGTGTTTGGGCTCGGAGTGACACAGGCCAGGGAAGCATGCAAGGCCAACTGTGTGTGTGTGTGTGTGTGTG
>JAODXP020000021.1:26964297-26976797 GCA_027497455.2 Sardinella longiceps | reverse complement strand
GCCCCGTGTCACCTCCTCTCTCCTCCTTACTCTCCACCCTTAGACTCTACTCTACTCTACTCTACTCTACTCTACTCTACTCTACTCTACTATACTCTACTATACTCTACGATACTATACTCTACTCTGGCATTCTCACCTCTCATCTCTCCTCCTTACTCTCCACCCTTATACTCTACTCTACTCTACTCTACTCTACTCTACTCTACTCTACTCTCCTCTACTCTACTCTACTCTACTCTACTCTACTATACTCTACTCTGGCTTTCTTGCCTCTCATATCACCTTACTCTCCACCCTACTCTACTCTACTTTACTATACTCTACTTTACTCTACTCTACTCTACTATACGCTACTTTACTCTACTCCACTCTGGCTTTCTCACCTCTCATCTCTCCTTACTCTCCACCATACTCTACTCTACTCTACTCTACTCTGGACTTCTCGCCTGTCCTTGTCTCTGCTCACCTACTCTCATCTCCTTTCCTACCTTCATCTCCTCTCACCTAATCTATCCTACTCTCATCTCTTCTTGCCTAATAAATGCTACTCCCCTACTCTTGTCTCCTCTTGCCCTCTCCTCCTATCCCCTCCTCTGGCCAAATCTCTCCTACTCTATTCTCTCCTACTTTCATTCCCTCTCATCTACTCTCCGATCCTCTTGCCTAATCGCTCCTACTCTCCCCTGTCCTTTCGTCTAGTCTCCCTTCTCCTCTCACCTACTCTCGTCTACCCCTGCCTAATCTGTCCTAGTCTCCCTTCTCCTCTCGCCTACTCTCCTTTCCTTTTGTCTACTCTCTTCTCTTCTCGTCTACTCTACTCTCATCTTGTCTAATCTATCCTACCCTCCTCTCCCCTCTTGCCTATCTCTACCTAATCTACTCTCTTCTCCCCTCTTGCTTAATCTCTCCTACTCTTCACCTTCCTCCTCTCATATACTCATGCCTCCTCTCTGCTATTTCCTGTCTAGCCATCTTCTCACTTGCTCTCTCACCTACTTTCTCCTCCTCTCCTCGCATCTCCTTTCCTTTCTTTCCTCCTGGACACTATTCTCCTCCTCTTATCTCCTCCCTCTGTTCATTTCTCCTCTTTTCTCTCTTTAATCCCTCTCTTATCTTCTCCTCTCTTCCTCTCTTTCCTGCTCTCCTCCTCTGTCCTCTCCTCTCCTCCTCTCTCCTCTCTTTCCCTCTCTCCTCCTCTCCTTTCCTGCTCTCCTCCTCTCTCCTCTCCTTCCCTCCATCACTGTTATATTACCCATCTCTCTGCTACACCTCTCCCCCCACCAGCAACTCTAGATATCCAAAGATCAGGTGGCATCTATTTTCAAATGTCACGCTTGAAGTCTGGGAATTTTCATCTGGTTTGTGTGTGTGTGTGTGTGTGTGTGTGTGTGTGTGTGTGTGTGTGTGTGTGTGTGTGTGTGTGTGTGTGTGTGTAGGTTAGGAAGTGATTGATAATGTATGTGTGTTTGTTGTTACCTGGGTGAGATAGTGGCCTAACATCAGCAGCAGCAGCTAAGGCAAGCACAGGCTGGAAGAGAAATCACTCACACTGGAAATGAATTACAAGCAGGTTTCCAAACCCAACCATTATTGCCCATCTATTTCTGCTTTAGCCGACACTAATTCAGTCTGAGATTAAACACAAGCAAAAAAAAAAAAAAGCAGCAACGATGGCAGATTACCTCAAATCCTTCTCTAATCCTGTCTGCCATACAGTAGGTAAAATTTACATCATAGTCACACGCTATTTCTATGCGCCTCTATGCACTGATTCATTTTATTTTATTTTATTTTAATTTGTTATTTTTTTCCGCCTTTTCTCTCTTCTCTTCTTCATTCATCGTAGACCTCTTAGTCAGATCCCGGTAAGCACCCAGCGTTCTTGAGTGAGAGCGTAAAGGGTTTGGTAAGAGGGTGCTGATGCAATGTTAAATATTTCCCCTTGGCCGTGACGCCAGGCGGTGCTTTTTTGTTGTTAGTCGTCTGCATAATGGCTCCTTCTCAAGGGTTTGCAGGGGCCTCTCCTTTTATCAGAGTAATGGGAAAAAAGGAATAGAGGATACTTAGCCCTGCTTGGGCATGCTGCTGCAGAATTTGCACACACACACACACACACACACACACATACACATACACACAAGGAGAGAGAGAAAGAGAAAGAGAGAGAGAGAAAGACAGTAACAGACAGACAGATACATGGACACATGGAAACACACACGGGCAAAGAAAATTGCATAAATGTTGCCTTACAGATAGATCCACACAAGAAATCATTCACCTTGCGCTAAAATAGACGCATTGAAAAACACATAGAGAGAGAGAGAGAGAGAGAGAGAGAGAGAGAGAGAGAGAGAGAGACTCCTCTCACAGGTATAGTAATGTTCTAGAAGAGCTTCTTACAGAGCTGTGAGATGAGAGGGTTTTGCAGCGCAAGGTTGCCCCCACCAGGTGAGTAGCTGCCACTGCAGAGGAAGTGGTGCTGCTGCTGGAGCTGGAGCTGGAGCTGGTGCGGTCTCTCCCCCGTCAGGATATCGTCCTCTTTCATCTCTGCATGCCTAGCTTCTTGGTATTCACGACAGCCTCCCTGGAATGGGGAAATAATTACATTTACGCGCTTTTATGTCAAACTTATTAAAATGGAAGTGTATGCGCAAACAATAAAGAAAGAGGCACGTATCTGATAGTCATTAGCATCTCATGGAGCGATAGCAGCAAGAGTGCAATTATTCATAGCCTGTGTATAGCCTACAGAGTGTCAACGGCCAGCTTTGTGCAGATGTCTCTGTGTGTGTGTGTGTGTGTGTGTGTGTGTGTGTGTGTGTGTGTGTGTGTGTGTGTGTGTGTGTGTGTGTGTGTGTGTGTGTGTGTGTGTGTGTGTTTCTGTGGGAGGCCGAGCTGTGCATCGTTTGTCTTCCAGCTTTGAGGTAGTGTAGTGGGGGTGAGTGAAAGGATGCCCCACATAGCTCCAGATTGTCAGCTCTGGGCCTGATACGGCCGTAATCCGTCTGGGCTCCGGCTCAGATCGCCACTGGGGCTGTTTCCTCTGTATACTGCCGCCGGGAGTCGGGTGGGGGTGGCATTTTGAGGGCACCCCAAGCAGGTGGGCATGAAATATGCAAACGGAAGCTTCCACACTGTGTCCCCAAACACACAAACATGCCACTGCACATTTCCTCCTTCCACTTCGCTTGCACACACACACACTCTCTCCTTTTGTTTGGAGCAGTCATATTATATAGCTTGAGTGCCATCACCATCAGGGACACAGACATGCTTTTCTTCTTAAACCCTTTTCATGTTTAACTGAGAACAGCACTGTACGCTCGGTCATACAATATGCATGCAAGCTGTGTGCAGGGGTCTAGTGTACCTGTCTGAGTTCATTTGGGGTGTTTCTGATGGAAGTGGATGCAATAATGGTTATAGCTCAAGCGATGGGCCTGTACAAATTATAGCTATTGTCCTAGTGCTATTGATCTCATGTGGTCAGACCCACCACTTCTTCTGTGGACTGACTGCAATTACAGTGGATTTCCTTTTTTACTGTAAAAGCTCAGCCACCTGAGTCAGCTGCAACCATTCACTATGTAATGGACTTTCTGATCTGATCTTGTTTTTTTTAGGATCAAGCCTTGCTGATGTCTGTTTTGTGTGTGTTCAGTAAAAACATATACATACCTTATGTATAACATGCATATTACTTTTGCACATGTTTATGTTATATGCATGTTACACATATGTTATAGGTGTAGGTCTATGTTATTATCTTTATGTTATAATGCATAATATCTAATGAAAAAAGGAAAAGCTTGGGTGATATTACCCAAAGAGCTGCCTAGGATAAAAACAAGCCTGCTGTGGTGTCCCATAGCACTATGGTGTCCCAGCCCAGATGGAGAGAGATGCGTAAATCAGGCAACCAATGATCTGTGTTTGACCGCTATCGGAAATTTATGGCACATAACGGGAGCGTGCTCAGCTCAGGGAAATTTGGGCAGATTTATGACATTTATGCCGTGCTTTCTCAGCCAGGGATTAAGGTCATGATCAGACTATATTTTCAAAAGGGGATCTGCGTCTGCAAGAGACAGTAAGCCTGGGGCAAGGTTATGGCTGGCTGCTTGGAACAGTAGGAGACTGTTACTAGAACAAATAACCAATCTGAACATATTCAAATAATAATAATGCTGAACAATCCAAAACATTTTAAAACATAGCAGATGGTTGAAAATATGTCAGGGGCATTGAAGATTTTATGCCACCATATGCTGTGGTGCTATCAGACATGGAAATCACAACCTTTGCATTGTTTGTGTGAAGAAGAACAGTTGGTTCACCAGGCTATCTGTGTGCTATGATGTTTGATGATGATTATACTAGCCAATACAGGCGTGAATGTGTTTCTGATTTACCCCCTTCTCACCACACATACACACATACTCTCACACACCCACATGCACACCCACACACACTCATACACACACAAGCATAGGCATACACACACCTTACACCTATCAGGGCCAGGTGCATTTTAGCTATCAACTTCATCCCCTGTTTATTGTGTGGAAACCCATTTCCCTCCTTTTTTCCCTCCTTTTTTTCACCTCACCATGGCAATGACCTTTGTGATGACCCCTCCAGGTGTCTATTCAGATAATGTGGCTCAGGTCTGGCCCAAGTCAGAGCCAGTTCATAGCTGGCTCTATTCCAAAGGCTATCTTTAGAGCTTGCTTAGGTCACTTTTGGCACTAACCTTTATGTATGTGTCTGTGTGTGTGTGTGTGTGTGTGTGTGTGTGTGTGTGTTCCCTTCTCCACATGCAGGACATTCATGATGGAGCTCATTCTCCTGGTGTGTGCGACCCTGTTGGCAGTACCCCCGGCCGGCGCCATGCTGTGCCCCAAACGCTGCACGTGCCAGAACCTGCTGCCCTCCTACACGGTGCTGTGTGCCAAGACGGGCCTGCTCTTTGTGCCGCCCAACATCGACCGCCGCACCGCCGAGCTTCGCCTCATGGACAACTTCATCACCACGCTGCGCCACCGCGACTTCGCTAACATGAGCAGCCTCATCCACCTCACGCTCTCGCGCAACACCATCAGCCAGATCCGTCCCTACGCCTTCGCTGACCTCCAGGACCTCCACGCGCTCCACCTGGACGCCAACCGCCTGACCGTGATCGATGACACACACCTGCAGGTAAGGACTGCTGGACAATAAGTGTATTCAACTGGGCCAGTGGACCTCACTGGATCTCAAAGGAAAGTAAGACATACTGTACTTGTCTCATGCTGCCAAGTGCTTTCAGTGGGTATGAGAACAACAAACTTTGGTAAAAAAAATAGATAAATAAAAAACCTACTGAATTAATGGCAAGGAAGTTTTGTTTCTTATGCCAACATTTGTTACCATTTAGCACTGTTGTACCAAATGGAGAACTACACTAAATTTTATTAGTGCTGCCAAAATTAACTGATTAATCACGTGATTAATCCAAAAAATTTAACTCGGACTAAAAAATTAACTCAGATTAATCCTGATGGATATGGTTCCATTTTCATGGCATGTATTATGTTCAAATTCAGATAGAAAAATGGCTCAGCTATCAAGTCAAACTATATAAAGATTATGGCCTAGCTCCTGACTGTCAAACAACATGTTTAGGGAATCCTTGGGGGTAGGGGACAGGTGTTAATTGCCCCATTTGAGACGAACAAAGCCCAAACTGTTTAGTATCAGGGCGTTTACAGGGCAAAATAAGGATCCAACATACTCTGGCATCCAAATTCTTACTCGAGGAAATGAGTTGCGATTAAAAGTGATTAATGACGATTAATCATTGCAAAATTTTGTGATAACTCAGATTAATTTTTGTAATCGTTTGACAGCACTAAATGTTTTTGAATGTTTGATTGCTGCACTGATCAGTAGGTTGCTTCCTGTTTCTTCCTGCCATTTGGTTTGTAGTTAACTTTTGTTTGAATCCTAAACCTGCTCTTGCGAGTCCATTGTGCTTTCAATAAAAGTTCTATGCTAAACACTAGTCACCGTACTTTGCTTGTCTCTACTGCACTTTACCTGCAGGGTCTGGTCAACCTGCGCCACCTCATCCTGGCCAACAACCAGCTGCACAGCATCTCAGACGGGGCCTTCCAGGACTTCCTGGAGACGCTGGAGGATCTGGACCTCTCCTACAACAACCTGGTGGACGTGCCCTGGGAGACCATGGGCCTGTTGGTGAGCGTCAACACCCTGAGTCTGGACCACAACCTCATCGAGTTTGTGCCCGAGGGAATCTTCTCTAACATGCACAAGCTGGCGCGTCTGGACATGACGTCCAACAAGCTGAAGAAGATCCCGCCTGACCCGCTCTTCCTGCGGATCCCTGTTTACGCCAAGATGAAGGGCTCACCGCTTACAGCGTTGGTGCTAAGCTTCGGCGGAAACCCGCTGCACTGCAACTGTGAGCTGATGTGGTTGAGGCGACTGACGCGCGAGGATGATTTGGAGACGTGCGCCTCGCCCCGCGAGCTTGCCGGGAAGTACTTCTGGACCATCAAGGAGGAGGAATTCACGTGCGAGCCGCCGATGATCACTCGTCACAGCCCCAAGACGTTTGTGATGGAGGGCCAACGCGTGAGTCTCCGCTGCAAGCCCATCGGTGACCCCGAGCCGTCTACGCACTGGGTCAGCCCCGATGGCAAGGTGATTGGGAACACATCCCGCACCACCTGCTACGAGAACGGCACTCTGGACATCCACACCACCACGGTCAAGGACTCGGGCATGTTCACGTGCATCGCCTCCAACGCTGCCGGAGAAGCCACGGAGAAGGTGGAGCTTGTGGTTAACCCCTCCCCTCACTACAACCCTAAGCTGGAGCCAGAGCCAGGACCCTCCGACATGCCCACCTCCATCAAGTCCAACGCCAGCGGCGGCCCCTCTAAGACGGACCAGCAGCGGGTGAGCGTGTCCGAGCTGTCTTCGTCCTCGGTCACCGTCCATTGGCCAGCCCAGACTCACATCCCCGGGGTACGCATGTACCAGATCCAGTACAACAGCTCTACTGACGACATCCTCATCTACAGGTGAGTCACTGTGTCTGTGTGTGTGTGTGTGTGTGTGTGTGTGTGTGTGTGTGTGTGTGTGTGTGTGTGTGTGTGTGTGTGTGTGTAGGGGTCTGTCTGCGTGTCTGTCTGGCCGCTATGTCAAAGCACACTGAGACAGAGATAAAGAGTCTAGAGTGATGGAATCTTTTTTAAATCACTGGTAATTATTCTCCATTAAAGATGGCAAGCCTACAAAGAGAGTCAGAGAGAGATGGGTGGAGAGGCAATTGGGGAGGGGGGGGGTGCAAGCAGAGTGCTGGATCGGATGGCATTTCGGTAGAAGACTATAATTGCATACACAGCTCTCGCAGTCTTCTTGCATTATTCCATGAACTGCCATTATTGTGATTTATGGAGCATCCTCAGTTGAAACAAGGACAAACAAGCTACTTCATATTCAGGACATCTCCTGGAATTCTTAGAAAATACCACACATGTCTGAGCGCAAATACCAGACAGTCTTCACATTCTACTGCAAAACTGCCTGGATGGGCTGTTAGCTTTTGGACAGTTGGGTTGTGTTTGGTAGGCTATAAAACAGAAATGAACATAAGCTTGGATTTATTTCTTATTTCCAGTTCCTGAATAGCATAAATCTGAAGACTGACACACATGCATTGACACACATATATACAGTATGTACTGTGTTTTATTATAATATGGTCTACTTATACTCCGCCTAGAGTAGAATCTGCAGTGAAAATATACTGACACTGGCATTTTTGCTCTAAGGTTAGCTTCCTCCTGCACATTCTAAACAACTTCCACACCCAGCAACTTTATGTATGTACTTTATGTATGTACTTAGTATGTCATCTACAGTATGTACTACAATAAATTCCTTACGAAATAAAAATACTAATCTCATATTACAAATTAAACATTACAGATAACCCATGTTTCGGTATGAGTTACGAGGCATATATACCATATCCATGATAATTAGTGATGAACAGTTAGCATTTGGTCACATACACATACACACACACACACACACACACACACACACACACACACACACACACACACACACACACACACACATTCACACATTGGTTTTAGCAAGCCCAGTTTCTGAGAAGAGTGTTTAGGATTCTGAGAAACGGATGCCCCTCGGCAAATTATCAGTTAGCATTCCCCAGCCCTGCTATTGTCATTGGTGAGCAAATGAGCTCGCTGTAAAATTGCAGCCGTTACTTTTACAACGGAAATGAAAGTACTCATCCTGTGGGGAAGAGTTGCCATCAAGTTCCCCCTCAATTCCAGGGTGCACACAGAGTTTAACATCAGCTTGGATTGGTTGGAACCAATGAAAATTTCCATACAAATGAAATCCATGACAATAGCTTCTCTTGTTTCACATACTGAAGACTCAAGTAAAATCAGAGAATTAAATAAACAATACAATGCATTTTTTTAATATAGTTATTTATATATTATTGCAGTCATTATGTGACAAGTAAAGTGTAAATGCATTACATACTGGAGAAATAGCACCATTAGTCTATCTTTGAGCATCAACTGCATCTTAAGCTGCAACAATTTGGCTCCATTTTCTGAAAGATATGATATGCTCTGTCAAAGTGCAACTTGTTATTTTGAAAATACATGGTAGAGGAAGAAAATGTTACCGCTAGTGATGAGACATTGATTGCTACCCTTGCCTTTTGTGCAACGAAGAGTACTTTTGTAAACCTTGGCCTCCACAGTGAATAGTGTCTCTCTCTTTTCTTCACTTTGGCCTTTTAGCCCCCTCTCTCTCTCTTCCTTCCTTCTCTTCTCCTACTCTGCATTTCTTTCTTTTCATCTCTCTTTTTCTTCTCTCCATCTCCTCGTCGTTCTGGCACTGAACAGTGGGCACCAAGCAGCAGCAACAGCCTCCCTCCCTCATTCTTCACGTCATGCCCCAAGGTTCCCTCTGTCTTGGAGAATGGATTACTGTCGTTGCCTGTTGCTAGGTTCACCTCTATACAAAAATGATTACATTGATTTTTCTTTTTAATATTCCCCCCATCCCCCCTTACCGCTCCCACCCACCCCCACCCCCACCCACACCCCTCCCCATTCTCGAGAGTGACTCTAGAACGATTCTTCACCGAGGAAGCCTGTTAGCATGTAATTAACTTCCGCCGTATCCCGGTGGATAGATTAAGAGGGGGGAAAAAAGACACATATGAAAAGCAATTTGCTGTTAATTACGTGGAAAGCAGAGGGAGTTCTTTTGCGTTATGGCGCTGCTGTGCTGCGCAGCTATCAGAATGCATTTCTGAATCAATTAAACCCCCCTGAGCGCTAATCTCCACGGCAACATGAGATGAGTTAGGGAGCACGTGGGGCCCACCTGGGCGCTCTGGTCCACACCTGAGGCTGGACCCGACCCAGACTAGGCTTAGTGGAGGTTCTGCACGTGGGACGCCTTGGTTAGCCCAGGCTGCACCTCAATCAAGACTGAGGGTGGGTCTAGAGTCATACACTTCCTATTTACCGGCGCCAACCATGCTTGAAAATGAAAGTGAAGTAGGAACATCGAACACCTAATCTATCAAATCTTTTTGGTGCAGGAGAGTAAATGTATCTTTTTCACAAGCAGTGGTTTTACATTTACATTTGATTTTTTTAGAACAGAAACAAGGCTGTTTCAGAATAATTTCACGGCCAATTCAAGGTTGAATGAGAGCCAAAACAGGGTAATTTCAGCGCTGAATCAGAGACTGCATTTACTTTTACATAAACTTTAGTATCAAGGGTGCTTTTTGCTTTCATAAGCCTAAGTCTGACGAGTTTTTAGAATGAATTATTGGCCTACGTATGGACACGTATAGACTCAAACCTTGCTAATTCTGACAAGTTGCTGTTGACGTCCTGGGACGTACACAATGAATTAAGGAAGGAACTAAGGAAGTTTCTCACACCTAATACTGATTCTGACAAGTTACAGCTGACATTCTGGGATGTATACAATGAATTGGCAGGTTTCTCTGTGAGGGTGTTACTATAATATAATAATATAACACTGGTTGTGGTGGACCAGCACAGTAACGTCACTCAGGCAGCTGACTTTTGGCTTTGATTCCAGTGCCCTACATTGTGAGTCTGTGTCAAGCTTAAATAGTAAACTACTGTATCCTGACTATGATCTAAGCAGGGTTGGAGTCTCATAAGATACATCCAGAAGTGTGTGTGACCCCAGGGAGTGTGTTGTACTATAGGGGCTGGACCTGCCTGCTACTCCATATTGTAGCTGTGAGGGTGGAGCAGGGGGCCAAAGGAGCTGATCTGAAGTCAGCTCATGTTCTCTTCTCTCCTTATATCTCCATCTCCATACATATATCTTCACCCCCCCCCCCCCAGTCACTCAAAGACCCCCTGCAAGACCGCAATTATATCCTCCCTTATGTCCTTGTGTACACACACACACACACACACACACACACTAATGCACACACACTAATGCACACACTTTTGCACACAAGAGCTCGCAGACTCTTTCTCTCTCTCCATCTCTCTCTCTCCTCTTCCTCTTCATCACTGTGACCTGTTTCACCCTCTCTGATTCTCTGCATTTATTTCTCAATCATGTTGTCCCACTTATATTCCTTCCTCCCTTTCTCTCTCTCTCTCTCTCTCTCTCTCTCTCTCTCTCTCTCTCTCTCTCTCTCTCTCTTCCCCCTCTGCTTCCTTCAATCTCTCTCTTGCTGTATACTTCTGTCTACATTAGACCGTAAACCCCCCTCCTCCTCTCTCTCTCTCTCTCTCTCTCTCTCTCTCTCTCTCTCTCTCTCTCTCTCTCTCTCTCTCTCTCTCTCTCTCCTGTCTCTCTTCTATTACCCTGTTCTTCATCCCATGGTGAGCTGTGCATTAATTGCCTATTTGCCCGGGTGAAAATGTGCTCCAAATCTCACTTTGCTGTCAATGTGTCACACACACACACACACACACACACACACACACACACACACACACACACACACACACACACACACTTCCTTTCACTCATACACTCCACACATAGACACATAGACATTAGCAGACATACACTTACTGCCTCACAGTTGTCATGACATGCACACACACACACACACACACACACACACACACACACACACACACACACACACACACACACACACACACACACCCTCTAACCAAGCTCCAAGTTTGTGCCAGAAGCACTAATACTGCAGCAGCTATTGGGCTGACAGCTAAATGACAGCAGGGGTCAGGGGGGTCATGAAGTGATGAGCCTAACCTCAGGGCGAGTGTTGTGTGTATATCTGCACACATGTGCGTGCGTGTGTGTGTGTGTGCGTGTGTGTGTGTGCGCGCGTGTGTGAGAGAGAGTGTGAGTGTCTGTGTTATGTATTTGTGTGTGTGTCGCATGTGTGTGTGTGCTTTTTTTGTTATGTATTTGTGCGTGTGTGTGTGTGTGTGTGTGTGTGTATTTGGGAGGAGGAGATCTGCGGTCCCCCTTCACATCACATCAGTCTGCGGCGCTGTGTCTGTGTCTGCCATCAGGCCTGTGGGATGTGGCAGGGCAGACGAGAGCTACCGCTGGTGAAGGTAGCGCTGATCTGACCGCTCCTCACCAAGCCTCATTAATGTCTGACCTCACGCCAGACCCCACCTGTACAGCTGCTGTCGAGCTCCAGGGCTGTGTGTGTGTGTGTGTGTGTGTGTGTGTGTATGTGTGTGTGTGTGTGTGTGTCCATGTATATGGGGTGGGGTTTGTCTGAGTGTGAGAGAGGTGAGGAGTGAGTGTGCAAGCTCTAATTAAGTCTTGTCTGCGTGCCCTCTCCACACACACACACACACACACACACACACACACACACTCCTCACCCCACCCTGTAAGCCCCTCATCATATCCCCCAAAGTCATCTTATCCTGTTTCATCTGGCCACTGTTATATACGATGGGTCATGTGCTGAGGGTTTAGAGTGCAGATCATTAGCCGCTGCTCTTAAGAACAGCCACCCACACTCATACGCTAGCGATTAGCGCTAGCCGCAAAGGCACACACACATGCTAAGCACACATTCATTATCTTGTTAATGAGGGCACAGGTTGACATTAACTTATTAGAAGATGCTTGGAAATACAGTCAGGAAAACATGAGAATATTGTGCTGTCGAAAGTGATGAATGAGACTGAAAATAATAAACAGAGATTATTGAAATCGTGGTAGATAATTTAAGAATTAATTATAAATTGTGTACATAATTAGGAATAAGCATGAAATGCTAATGGTATGAAACCCAGACAAGGGCTAGGGAATACAGTGTTGAAATGATTGCCCATTAAAATGTGACTGCATCAGATCTAGACACAGGGGCATCATGGGGACATACACCTATAGGGCATATACTAGTTCTGAACATGGGGGCATAC
>JAODXP020000021.1:26946797-26956797 GCA_027497455.2 Sardinella longiceps | reverse complement strand
CCTGTGGCACCTGCGTCTCTTTCTTTTCATCTTTCTCTCTCTCCCTTTCTCCATCTGTTTCTCATTACATCCCGATCTCCATCTTTCCATCACTTTTTACCGTCTCACTCTCTCCAATCCTGTGTCACTCTCTCCTGTCTCTCTTCCTTTTCCTCTATCTCTCTTCATCCCATCGTTCTTCCATCGATGTCACTGCCTCTCTCTCTCTCTCTCTCTCTCTCTCTCTCTCTCTCTCTCTCTCTCTCTCTCTCTCTCTCTCTCTCCACCGCAGCCAATGTCAGATAGCAGCCTAATAAATCCTGCCTAGTAACAGAGAACACACACAAGCAGGCAGGGAGGGATGGAGAGAGGGAAAGGGAGAAGAAAGAGGAGAGAGGGAGGACAGGATGAAGAAGAGAAAGATTGGAAGAGGGACGAGTTGTTGTGGACTGCAGAGCTTTAATATAAAAAGGGCTTTGATGACTAAAAACTATCATAAACCCGTCAAATTTCCTGACCAGGGAAATCGGACTCTGATCTGGTCTACATGCGTTAAGAATCGGTTTCTCAAATTGGTTACTCAAGATCCTATTAAAACCATGTGGCCCACCTCTTATGCATGAAACTGTAGGGCATGAATCTAACTTGTTAATCAAGTTCACATGCTTTTATATAATATATATACTTTCATGTTTTATCTACCTGACCTGGTATATTTCTATGGGTGTAGGCATAGCCAGAGCCGATGAATATGGGAACAGCGAGCCCTCTGAATTTGTGAGATCTTGTCCTCGGAGTGTGATTTGCAAACAGTCTATAGGAGGAATATGGAGAGGATAAGAAACTGAAGGTGTAGAGGCAAGATTGGAGTACAAAAAATAAGTGGAGAAATAGATAGCGATTATAGAACACTTGTTTACCAAGATTCTTTGTATTTTTAATTCCAAAAGATTTATTGACGCAAGATGAGTTATTGTATTGTCCAGGCATATAAAGACAAATGGAATGGAACTGTAACACTTAAGCACCCAAACCACATTAGAACAAATCCAATTAAACAACCAAAATAGATCAACATAATAAACAAACGGAACAAAACAACCCCTCACATGAAGAGTAAACAACAAGAACAGCAGCACTCCTGCAGGAACTTCAAGTTTAGTTTTTTAAAGATTTTTTTTTTTCCTTCATCTTCTTCAAACTTCAGAGAAAATGACAAACAGACAGCAGGAGAGAAAGGGGGAGGTAGAAGAGAGAGAGAAAGAGAGAGAGAGAGAGAGATGGGGAGGCAGTGACAACGATGGAGGAACAATGGGATGAAGAGAGATAGAGAAAAAGGAAGAGGCAGGAGAGAGTGACACAGGATTGGAGAGTGTGAGAGAGCAAAAATATTTGTAAGGATGAGACTGACAAAAGATAAGTATTACTATTACCACAGAGAGAGTGGATGCTGGATAGATTTGAGTAATGTGACGGAGTTATACAGTTGGAAAGAAAGAGAGGGGGGAGAGAGAGAGAGAGAGAGAGAGAGAGAGAGAGAGAGAGAGAGAGAGAGAGAGAGAGAGAGAGATGAAGATAAAATGATCTGGGCTACTTTAGTGTGGTTATGGAGAGAGATGACATGGAGGATGGAGGATACAGAGACAGAAGGGTTAGGTATAAGGAGAGAAGGGAAAAATGAGAGAAGGGAGGAGAGAAAACCTGAGAGGAGAGGAGAAGACAGGAGAGAGAAGAGAAATAAAGAGGAGAAGAGAGGAGAGAAATAGGAATGATTAGGAGAGGAATGGAGAGGAGAGGAATCAGGAATGCAGAGGAGAGGAGAGAAAATACAAGATGGGAGACGAGAAAAATGTGGGAGGGGAGAGCAGAGCAGAGCAAAAAACACAGCAACTCATGCTTTCACACACACACACACACACACACACACACACACACACACACACACACACACACACACACACACACACACAGGCAAAGGCAAAAAGCAGGGGTGTCAGGATCACGGCGTAATTACTATTGTTTGCACGCTTGTGGAAAGCAAGTTTCTCGCCGTCAGCAAACCGGAGCTGGACAAATATCTGGGCCGGAGATGGCCCATGTCTGTTCCACATCCCCCCCCCCCCCCCCCCCCCCACCTTACCCTCCGCACCCAGCCTCTATTTGGGTCAGAACCGGAGTCCCTGATGACTGCGGCAGGGGTGGAAGCAGGCTATAAATAGAGCTGAATGTGGCTTAGTTCGCAGCCTCTGCTGCTGTGCTCGGCAGTCACCACTCCGTCAAACACACACAGTTAGGATGTGTGTGTGTGTGTGTGTGTGTGTGTGTGTGTGTGTGTGTGTGTGTGTGTGTGTGTGTGTGTGTGTGTGTGTGCACGTAAGCTGCCTTTGTCATGGCCACAAATATCCCACTTTTTATTTCATTCTTCCATTCTATCTCTTCTCTTGTTTATATTGCAGGCCTCCAGTCACCTGATTGAAATTCATAACCCCTGTCATAAATCACACACACACACACACTCTCTCTCTCTCTCTCTCTCTCTCTCTCTCTCTCTTTCACACACACACACACACATATTACTCACACACACACACACACACACACACACACACACACACACACACACACACACACACACACACACACACACACACACACACACACACACACACACACACACTCTCTCTCTCTCACAAACACACACATATTACTCACACACACTCTCTCTCTCTCTCTCTCTCTCTCTCTCTCTCTCTCTCTCTCACACACACACACACACACACACACACAGACTTAACTTCCCCATGTTGGCCCCTCCATTTCTGCAGCAAGCATCAGATACAGTGAGTGGAGTGGACCACAACAACCCCATCAGTGAAATGTCAGTGAATGTCAGCTCAGGTCTTTGTCTCCGATAAAGCAATCCCAGTCTCCTCTGGCATCTGCAGCTTTGGACAGAAGAGGGGGGCTGAATACTTTGCTGTTGTAAAAGACACACTGCAGATGAGGAGGAGATTGTGATGGGGGGTGGGGGGGAGAGAGGTGAGGTATCGAGGGGAGGGGGCGCTAAAATGACTCATCTCTTTTCTCTCCACCTCTTCCCCATAAGCATTTGTTTTGTTTTTGTCTTTTACCCTTTTTCTGCCCATTGATGTCAGAAGAAGAAGGTCCACAAATGGGGAGTGTGCCCACAGGATATATGGCTCATGGTTTTCTTTATTTACACTGTACACTCCTTATGTTAATGGGCCTTTGTTCAGGAAGGGATGTGTGTGTTTTTTTTGTGTGTGTGTGTGTGTGTGTGTGTGTGTGTGTGTGTGTGTGTGTGTGTGTGTGTGTGTGTGTGTGTGTGTGTGTGTGTGTGTGTGTGGAGGGGGGTTGTTGTACTGTTTGTGAGTCAGACCACTGTGAAATGGGGAGATTGTCATCTACGTCATCTACGCTTCTTTCTTCTTCAGGACTCTGTGTCCCATTTAAACTTACTGTAAAAGGGCCTCAGGTGAAATATCTGAATCTGGATGTGAAGACTTTTCTCTTCCTGTTGATGTTTCCTTCTCCTGTGCATGTTACTGATTCTTATAAAGCCTATGGGCCCCATGTGACAACATGGAGTCATGTAGTCTTTATATAGGCCATGTGTATAAAGGACGTGCTACTTATTAATTTATTAGATTGTCTGTCTGCAGGGCCATACGAGATAATAGGGGACCAAATCAATATTTAACAAGCGTTGTCCTTGCTTTTAGTTTAATGCATGGGAGTGAAAGTGCATTTACATTTACATGTATGCAATTAGTAGATACTTTTATCCAAAGTGATTTACAAAAAGAGGATTAACATTTAAAATACAATTACAAATCTCACCATGGAAGTAAGCTAACAGGAAGTTGACAGGAGATGATAGTGTGATAAAAGTGCAGTGAAAAGTGGAGTGTGTGTGTGTGTGTGTGTGTGTGTGTGTGTGTGTGTGTGTGTGTGTGTGTGTGTGTGTGTGTGTGTGTGTGTGTGTGTGTGTGTGTGTGTGTGTGTGTGTGTGTGTGTGTTCCAGGTAGTTAGAGGTTTGAAGGCAAGAGGTACTCTAGAAAGAAATGGGTCTTCAATAATTCCTAGAAGGTGGAGAAGGTATTTGTTGCTCTACTAGTATGTGGAAGGTCATTCCACCAGGATGGAAGAACTGATAGAGAATAGTCTGGATTCTGGATAGACAGGAGTTGGCTGTGCTGGGTGATGTTCTTTCATCAGGTAACATATGGCTTTAAGATGATGTTAAAATGCTGAAACTGAAAGCTGAGTTTGGAAAATTGAAAGATGAAGTGAGTCATGCCTTGGATTTCCTGTTGCTTTGTGAATAGCTTGGGATTTCTCGATATTTGGCATGCTAGATGTCCCCCGACGACTTGCGACAAGCCCAGTTATTTACACCGCAGATCAGCTCCATTTGACCTATGAATAGGCTACCTGTGATTTCCAAGCCAACCATGAAATCTAGAAACCGTGTAGTGTGAACTTACCTGATCTTGTTTGAGATGTTCCCCGTTACTTAATGAAGAATTAATCACATGTGTGGTTGCTGTCACAATGGTAGGAGCTATGAGTCTGTAGAAGAGTGGTGGGAATAGACTCCAGTGGACAAGAGGCAAAGTGGCTTTCTGTAGGAAGCTTAGGTACCTCTTCTTCTGAAAAAGAAGTGAAAAAAGCAAAAAGACGGTTTAGAGAGGCTCAGAGGAAGAGTGTGTATGAGTGTGTGTGTGTGTGGAAGAGTGAGACAGGATCTGTGTGGGTGTGTGTGGGTCAGAGAACCGACTTCTAATTGCTGCAACCTTGTCATTGGCAAAATGCAGCAAAGGTGTTGGCTACAAGATTGGTTACCGGCTGTGGAGGTGGAGGCTTTAGCAGATTTGAAGGTGGAATCCAGGTGTCAGTGGCATTGGGAGGGATGACAGACGACAGCAGGCCTCCGCTGTAGCTCTGTGATCTAGAAAACATTGCAAGGACTTTCAGTTCCTTACTAACTTACTTTACTCATTTATACTTTCTTTTCTTTTCTTTTCTTTTCTTTTCTTTTCTTTTATTTCTTTTCTTTCTTTGTGCCTGTCTGGCAGTCAGTTGTTCAATCTTTTTCTGTACCTGGTGTGTGCTGTTTCTTTCCTCCTCTCATTCTCTGTCGTCTTCTTCCTCTCCCTGTCCCTTGCAGGCATCCGTCCTCTGTCTGGAATCTGAACTCCCACTGCCTGGCTAGAGACACCGCGGATGCTGATCCATCGCCGTGGCGTACCAGGGACTGGCTGCAGGCCAGACACCGCATTCTTCTGGAGTCAGTCAGTCCGCCCTTTATGCAACTCTACCCAGGAACCATAGAGAGAGAGAAAAAAAAAAGAAAAAAAAAGTTCACAGCTCGGGCTGACCACTTCCTGCCCAGAGGACTGCTGGGGAAGGAAACAAATAAATAAATAATAAAGACACACACACACACACACATACACAAAATAAACAAATAAATGAACAAACAAACAAGTAAACAGACAATGCCTCAGCAGAATGGACAAATAATAAAGGAAGTGACTTTACCAGTGTGTTTCTGTGTGGAAATGTCAAGTCATGCCCATACCTTTACTGTTTGTTTTTTTTATAAAACGTTTGACATTTCTTAACATCAGAAATGAGAGACCATCGGTCTGAACGATCCGCGCCATGGCTAATTGCTGACACACTTCTTGCCATAGCCCTCAAATCTTCTTCCCCCTCCTCACGCAATGGTCACATGCCAAAGGAACTACAAAATTGGGAACCACATTCTCTTTCGGAATTTCTCAAAGGCTGATGCAGTCAGCCATATTAGCACCCTTTTTTGGAATAATGTCACTACAACAGTATCGAGTGTCTTTATTTTTCCTAGGTGAACCCCTAGGGCACTATGATCTATTGTCTTTTCTTATTGCTATCTTGCTCTCTCTCTCCTCCCACTCTCTCTCTCACTCTCTCTTTCTCTCTCTCTTCCTCTGTCTCTATACATTCATTCTGGGTCTCACTGTCTCTCTCTCTCTCTGTCCCTTTCTGTCTTTTGGAGACCTGAGTGTGGTGTACTTATGAAGAACAAGAAGAAGAAGAAGAAAATGATGAGGGAGTGACTTCCAAACTCTCTATTGCCCCCTAGATGTGGGAGTACAAAGGCATCTGGCCTTGACTTCAAAGAGAGCTCTCTCTCTCTCTCTCGAGGGGGACTTCTCGGGATTATTCCAATCGATCCAGACTGGAGGCTAATGAACACTGGCTGGATTTGAAATCACTGACAGAAGCTTCTCACAGATCATGCATATAGACCCTGTTGGAATTTTCTCCTGGTAAAGAAAGAAAAAAAAGAAAAACAGCCAGCTGTGAGATTTAAAAAAAGGTACTTTTTTATTTTCTTTCAAGTCTACTCCAGTTGACTGTGTACGTGATTGTATGTGAGGTACACCTTCGGTCATTTCTGATTTGATAACCATTTTTTTTTTTTGTTGAATTATTAAATAATGATAACAAAACGGAGATGGAATTTTATGCTTTCATAGGTACAATATGTGGATTTATAAAGAAATAAAGTATTTTTCTTCAAGGCCCGTTTCAGGAGTGCTTGCTCTTTTTTTCCCTCGTTTTTCCCCTCTCCTCAGCTTTTATTGTCAATTTCCAGGATGTTCTGGTTCATACACAGCCTCACCTGTCTGTGCACTCTCTCTCTCTCTCTCTCTCTCTCTCTCTCTCTCTCTCTCTCTCTCTCTCTCTCTCTCTCTCTCTCTCTCTCTTCTCTGTGTATCTTCTGTTCCCTCTGTGGTATCCACAGAGACAAAGCAGGCTTTATTGAGTTGACGGCTCTGGTGTGATCTTGGCTCTGTTGCTGGCGTGAAGTGGAATTATTCTCAATGATGAGCTCAGGGCAGTATGATGAGAGTCCCTCTGGATCCTTATGACTGCTGCACAAACACTACAGACATTTGTAAACAGATGGATGCTGACAAGTGTGTGTGTTTGTGTGTGTACAGTATTTGTGTGTGTGTGTGTGTGTGTGTGTGGTTGTTGTTGCATGCCTCCTGTCATCAGGGAGGGAGCTGGCTTAGCTTGCCATACTGCTTGATACATGACATGCCTCTTCAGTGTGTGTGTGTGTGTGTGTGTGTGTGTGTGTGTGTGTGTGAGAGAGAGGGGGAGGGGGGGGCTCTCACAGACAAAAATGAGACAAAAAATGATGTGGCATGTGTGTGTGGTTTCGGGTGAGTGTTCATTTCTGTTTTTTATTGACACATTGATTGACTTGGGACGGACCTCACATACATAGCCCTGCATGCACACACCCAAAGCCAATCTCATGTTGCAATCAAGGCAATTAAAGCAGGAATTCTGATTTAGAATCAAGCAGCATAATCAAGCAGCACTGCCATATTATGCAATATGCGTGTGTGTGTGTGTGTGTGTGTGTGTGTGTGTGTGTGTGTGTGTGTGTGTGTGTGTGTGTGTGTGTGTGTGTGTGTATTCCCCACCACCCTACATTATGTTCAACACTATGGCAATAATTGGCCTTGTCAGTGCATGAACTCTTCATCCTTGGCTGGGTTTTCTGTTGGGTTCAATGCTTAATTGAGTTCTCATTTAGATAGGAAAACCAATCTCACACAAACACACACACACACACACACACACACTTTTATCTCCAGGTGTAGACTGTACTCCTAGGGTAATGAAGCATTAACATATGCCAAGTGAATGCGCATAAATCTGAAACCCACTACGTGTATAACAATAACAACAGAATTATGATAGAACCCTAGGCATGTATAATACTAACGCAACAGCAAGTCCATATACATTAGTATAATACTATATGATGGAGGGGCCATTGACATGAATGTGATTATAATATTGTGGAAGGGCCATAGATAAACATGATGCTGTTGTTGTTTTTGCTTGTTCTTGTGGTCCAGGGAATGTTCGAATCATCTCCGTCTGTCTTGAAAATGGCATCGTTGCCTTAGGGGAGGAGAGCGCTCGGTTTGGGGAATGGTGGGGATATTGCCTTCATTTTTCCTGCAAACATTTTTTCTCTTGTCACATTGTGCAATTTTTTTCTCTCTCTCTCTCTTTCCCTCTCTCTCTCTCTCTCTCTCTCTCTGTGGGTTGATTCCTATGTTGATTTTTTAATGACTTCCCCACAGGTATACCTGGGAGCACGCAGAGAAGACATTTTAAGAGGTTATTTGTTTATTTATTTTTAAATATTCATGTGCTATTCAATAAAAAGAATCTGCAGTATCCCAGAACACATTGCTAGGAATCTTTATGTGACATCGATAAGATATTTTCAAGGATGCAGCTCAGGATTATTGTGAAATGTGGTTGAATGCTTGAGCAGCAGCTAATCAATTTGAACCTTTTCTGAGGCAATCAGTGTTGATTTAGTGGAAATGATTTTGACTTGGTGTGGGTCACTTCTGTTCACTGCCCTTGGTATTTCAGCCATGTACCGATTGATTGATATGCACAATGCCTGAAACGATCCTCTCACGTGTCTCACCCCAACACAGTGCCACTCTATAGGGCAGTGTTTCTCAAACTGTGGGGCGGGCCCCACTAGTGGGGCGCAGACACATGACAGGTGGGGCGCGAGACATCTCTTTGCAATTGACCAACGGCCGCACCATGCCCCCAGAATTCACAGCTATTCGTCAGATATGGGAATATAACAGTAAATTGAGCTGAGATGAGGGGTTCGAGAGAATTTTGGCTTTGAATTAGTAACATGAAAATTCTAACATTCACAAAAAACCTGTACTCGCAAAGTATTCCTCATGGAGATACTCAAGGTGGGGCGTGAAAATTATCTGCCTTCCGAAGTGGGGAATGACAGAAAAAGTTTGAGAACCACTGCTATAGGGTGACTTGAACTCCCCTCAAGACAACAATATTTCATAGGGTTACATGGAGCAATATGAGACCACTAAAAATTACATGTAATACACCAAGTGCTTGAGATCTCAAGTGAGAGTCAACATCTAGTTTAAAAACAATTAACACAGTAAAAGTGAACACAGTGCACAATGGGTGGTATTGTCCCAGGTACTTAATTCCAAAAAGGTGCTTAGTGTAGAGTTAAATCCATGGGCCTAAGCACTTTTTTGGACTTAAACACATGGGAGAATATCGGCCGGATATGAACACCATGTTAACGTTGTAGGGTCTTTTCACATACAGTATATAATACCAGGCTCGAAGTGTGTTCGAAGTGTACTAAATCAGAATCACAGACTATCCATTTAAGTCTCCTTAAATAAAAAGCCAGAGACTGGTGAATAAACATAACATAATTATCCCTGTCCACCAGATGGCGCCACATGCCTTTGCTGGACCCTGTGGGGCAATGGGGTAGTTGCCCGATGGCAGGCATCAGTGAGTTGAGGTTTGAGTAGAGCTTCTCCTGAGAGCCAAGAGACATGACTTGGCTTTGGACAGAACTTCTCCCTCTTACAACCTGCCAGTCTGAAGACCACCTGGATTTTTTACTCCCAATTGTGTTTCAGAAGATCCCCCAACCAATTAATGTCTCATTACCATCATTTCCAAACTATAAGCAATATTTTGGCAGTACACTGATTCTGTCCATACATAGGGATGAGCTATATAGTAGCCTGCAAAATGCCAATGTGCGTGTATCTTGACCTCCTAAGGTTGTTTTGGTTCCGTCTGACTACAAGAGTGGTCCTACCTCACTCCCCTATAATGTTTGCCCGTAGGCTCAAACTTGCTGATCTCAATCTCAGTATTCACTTTAGTGTGAGCCCCTGCTCTGGAGTCCATTGATGGTTTAGTTTTAAGCAGTAGTAGTTTTGAGACCTCGCGCCATGTAGCCTATTGGATGTCAATGGGCCAGTAATGAATGACTCTCAAACCAGCAAGTCATCTTCAAGTCATCATTATCGTTATCATGGCCTGTTGTTGTTTCTTTATCAGATAGGATTTTGGTGTGGGTGTGTGTGTGTGTGTGTGTGTGTGTGTG
>JAODXP020000021.1:26941797-26944297 GCA_027497455.2 Sardinella longiceps | reverse complement strand
GCTCAAAGGAGGCCCACAAGTTTGACTTATTTTGTTTCGTTGTTGGTGTTTATCAATAAAATTGATGGCTGGAGGCTGGAGTATGACAACTGTAAGTTCAACGCAATTAATTTTATTAATGAAAGATTCTTGAAAACTATTAGAATGCAGTTCGGGTGTCTATAGGGAATGAAGGGCCCCAATGTACTGTTTGCTTGGGACCCCTAAGTACCTTGAAACGGCCCTGGTCAGAAATGACCTTGTTGCAAAGAACACTCACACTAAACCAGAGACATATATTGCATATACATGGAAGTATACTAAGACTAGTGCTGTGAAGAGATTATGTTTCCACATATACGGAGACCTCTGGGGTTCCTACCCAAGTCTGACCTATTGGCACAAAATTCCAAAGCAAATGTGCTTGTCGCCGTGTTTTGTCTTCATTCATAAAACATACGTACTATGTACTATTTCCATGCACAGTTACCGGTTAGCTAATTTACAGATCTCATGCTTGGGGAGGCAGAGAAGGATAGAGGGAGACAGACAGAGAGGGAGATTGAGAGAGAGAGAGAGAGAGAGAGAGAGAGAGAGAGAGAAAGAGAGAGAAAGGGATGGGTAAGAAAGGAAGAAAGACAGGTTAGGAGTGGAGAGGTGCTCTTATCACAGGGTCCTTTGTGGCCGGGTGGCGCAGGGCTATTTTCAACTGCGGGGGACTTTCCGTTGGTTGTGTTTGCAATGCGCTCTCGACGCAAGGCAGACCACTGAAGAGAATGTCGTCTACACTCCCAGCATGCATTGCTGCGAGTGCCAAGCACTGCGGACAGAGACATGAAAGGCTCCATTCAAGTGGACTGACCAAACACGATACACAAAGGAAGCTTTAAAAAAAGAAAGAGAGAGAAAGAGGGAGAGAGAGAGAGAGAGAGAGAGAGAGAGAGAGAGAGAGAGAGAGAGAGAGAGAGAGAGAGAGGGAGGGAGGGAGGGATGGAGCGGTACGCTGTTTCCTGAAAGAGGACTGCAGTGCCTAACCTTGGAAAGGAAACACTGGACTGACACTCTAAGCAGAATGTTGCATTCATTAGCTGTGGCATAGAAGATGAAGTGTTTGCAAGTATTCTACAAAAGTTTTGTTGGGAGTTCCAATATGCAACATGATTTGATTTCACTCAGGGAAAAAAAAAGATCTTGGGTACATTGTGCCATCTCATGAAAGAAGAGGACATTCTCACTTTCTCATTCACTTTCTGTTTGTCTGTGTGTAGGTGTGTGTGCACGTGGGTGTGTAAAACCAGATTTTTGGTCACGGCACAGGGTTTCTCTCAAATTTGATTCTGATGATTCTTAGGGCCGAGTCAAAGTCAAACGGAAGTCAAACACAAGCACGCAAGGGTTGCTATGGTTGCATACTCGTACAAGCAGCGGAGGGCTGCTCCATTGACTCCTGTGTTGTTGTGTGACGACAGAAAAGTTTTCACTACAAGCTTTGCCACGCAAGTTTGTGTTGCTTGCGTTGACTATGAATTGTTCCTAAATTTTGTCAGTCTTCTTTATTGGTTGATATTTAGTCTACCTAACATGAGTTGCTTTGAGTTGTAATACAACTTTTGAGTTGTAAAATTGTAAAGCGACTGAATAATAGTCTACGCCTGAACAATCCTAAATTTGTTTTAAGAGTGTCAAAATGAAGCACATTGTAGAAATAATTTTGTCTACTGTTTATCACTAACAGAGAGAGAGAGAGAGAGAGAGAGAGAGAGAGAGATGTTTGTCATTCACTGTATGCCATTGCACTTTGCACATAAACTTGTTCTGCTTTGGCAATGCAAAGCTATTTTTCATGCCAATAAAGCTTGCTTGAATAGCACTGAATCGAGAGAAGAGAGAGAGACAGCATGTGTGTGATAGAGAGAAAAAGGATGGAAGATATATATATATATAGAGAGAGAGAGAGAGAGAGAGAGTTGTAGTCAGCACTGTTAGTTCCAGCAGACTGCTGCTTTTTGTTTACTGTCAGCATGATGAAAGGGAGGAGAGGGAGTTGAAGAGCGAAAACAAGACGTGAGAATCTAAGATGGTCGGTCGGCCCCACAGAAGGGCCGTCAGTTTGATAGCTCTCCCTTCCCCATTGGCTGCCTTTTCTAATGTTAAATAAAAACTGTCAACGCATGCCATCATTTCTTTTTGTCCGTCTGTTTAAGTTTTGTATCACTATGTAACTATTTACCAGTGTGTGTGTGTGTGTGTGTGTGTGTGTGTGTGTGTGTGTGTGTGTGTGTGTGTGTGTGTGTATGTGGTTGGGAGGGAAGGAAGGAAGGGGGGGGGGCTGTAGGATGTGTCCTTATGTCCCCTCTAAGTGTTTCTAGTTTCAACTGATCTACTATATGTGTGTCTCTCCGACTTTCACACTCCACACCACTGCCTGGAGGGGAGTCTGCATGTGTGTGTGTGTGTGTGTGTGTGTGTGTGTGTGTGTGTGTGTGTGTGTGTGTGTGTGTGTGTGTGTGTGTGTGTTTAA
>JAODXP020000021.1:26599297-26911797 GCA_027497455.2 Sardinella longiceps | reverse complement strand
ACGCACACACACACACACACACACACACACACACACACACACACACACACATTCACACACTATTCTCAGCTCCAGGCCTGTGAGTAGGGAAAGCCCATTTGACTTTAGGGGCATCCAGTCCAACATATGGACAGCCTGCAACAAAAGACCTGTTGTGGTGGACCACAAAGAGGGTGTGGTGGCCCCCATGGGTGGGAGGGAACTGAATCTCACACACACACACACACACACACACACACACACACACACATGGTGTCAGACAGGCAGTAAAATGCAACTGCCAAAAGGGTGAAAGACTGGTGTGGGGAAGGTCCAGGGAAAAGAGAGAGGGGGAGAGAGAGGGAGTGAGAGAGAGAGAGAGAGCGAGAATGGGAGAGGGAAAAAAGGAAGTATGGGAAATAAAAGTGAGAATAAGAAAGTGATAGAGGAAAGGGATTGAAAGAGAGTAAGAGAGAGAATGAGAGACAGAGAGAACAAGAGAGAGAGAGAGAGAGAGATGAGAGGAAGAAAGAGGCAGCATGGGAAATAAAAAGTATGATAGCAAAAGAGAGATGGGATGGCAGGGGTGGAACAAGAGTGGGTGAGAGATAAGAAGAATGAGAGAGAGAGAGAGAGAGAGAGAGAGAGAGAGAGAGAGAGAGAGAGAGGGAAAGAGAGTTGATAAAAGAGAGGGATAGACTGTATGTGTTTGTGTGAGAGAGAGAAAGAAAGAGATAAAGGAGAGAGAGAAAATAAGAAGATAGAAAGAAAAAAGAAAGAATGAGAGAGAGAGAGAGTTGAGAGGGGGTTGGGTTAGTGGGAGACTGGTAGTGAAGGCAGCCCACGCTTCTCTACACGTGAGTGCACAGACGGCAGCGGTTCCACCCCACCCTCCCACACACACACACACACACACACACACACACACACACACACACACCTCCCCCCTCCTCAAACTCCACCCCACACTCCTGATTCCAGTGGCTGCAAGTGCAAATGTGAGAATGGAAATTGAAAGCGGCGTTAAACTGTTTTAACGGCGCCCCTGGTAGCTCCCAACGTGCAGGGAACACACATTGTCTAACTGTCACCGGAGCAAGTGGGAGGAGGAGGACTCCTCTCCAAGCAACATCTGTGGGACCAGCCACACAATCAATCCATACAGGCTATCACAATAACTACCACAACACCCATACACTTGCTAAGATATAGTGCTTGTCCTACTTTGCAGTTAGTGTATGCTAATGTGATACTACTAATATATAATAATAGAACAATGCTATACTGATATACGACGGTTATAATATATGGCTGTGGTGCAACGATTATATAGTATAGTGCTGTACTCATCAAAACACAATATACTGAAATAAAAATACATTGATAATATTTGAACACAGATATAAATGTAGGTTTTGGGGTAGGGATAGGCTAATAAAAAACACGCAAATAAAAAAAATGTTGACTTAAAATATTAATACTTAAAATATGAATATGTTCACAAGGATTTATTCACAATTCTTGTATTTATCAATCCTATGCATCTATCTTATCATTCAATCCTTCACAGATAGATCTACAGTGTTTAGGTCCTCTGCGCCAGTCATCTAGTTGTGTAGAGGTATTTTTAGAGAGGCTTCTCGAGTGCTATGAATGACTCACGTTTGGCTGACAGCAGTTTTGATTTTACTGACACACGAGGCCTTGGGCTGCTGGCACACTTAAAGGTGTAAATGTTTATTTTTGTCGATTGAAAGAGCCCAATACACAAGACAAGTTTCTGTTTTTTTTTTCTCACTCAGAGCATGAGCAACTGCTACTAGTTCATTTCAGTTCAGTTCACCAGCAGCACTTTGCATCCTTTTATAAACAACGTTTACCTATAGTTTAAAGTTTAGGTTACCTTTAGTTTAAATGTATGTATGGTCCCTCTGAACACAAAATAGCTTGCTACAGTAATACAAGTCCTTTGATTGCAGTCTTCAATACTGTGTGTGTGTGTGTGTGTGTGTGTGTGTGTGTGTGTGTGTGTGTGTGTGTGTGTGTGTGTGTGTGTGTGTGTGTGTGTGTTTGTGTATTTGTGAGTCACGCATTGGTTTTCAGGGTCAGTAGTCAGTATGGCCCAACATTGTTATTTTGATCTGGCTTTGAATGTGTACAGTAATGAGCTACACTGTAATCATTTTTTTTCTCTGATCTTCGCTACCTTTTGATATTGTGAGATGAGATGGTGACTTTGAACTAGTTTCCTCCTGTGTGTCTATCTGAGAGTTCAGCCTTTCACCCACTCAGCTCTCCTGTCCCCCGCATACACACACAGACACACAGACACGGCCTGTGCAACAACAGCATAAACCCACACCAAAAGGCCAATTCTGGGCAAGCTATGGGTCAGAAGGGAGGCCTGGTTCAGGTTGTGGGCTTGAGACGTGGGCAGGATGGCACGGGGTGACCTCGGTTACAGTTTACTGGTGCCGTGAACCCGGATGGGAGTGACCGGTTCAAGAGGGTGAGTGTAACAGATGCCAGCTAGACTAGCCTGCCTACCTGGAATCTAATACACAACCTCAACTCATATAGTATTAGGTGGGAGGTTTACTAACATACACCCCTGCTATCATCCGCTTTTCTGCTAACTACTAACTTTTCTACTAACTACTAACTAAACAGAGTGGCTTTAGAAACAACAAAGTCCCCGAGTTCCCAGTGCAATGTACTTTTAGTGACACCTTTTATAGACCCATTATTCATGGAGTATCATAAGCACAGTCATAAAGCATTATAATGTTTTGTGAAAATTCACATAGTAAAAGCTTGAAAGATGGCATTATAATACCTTATAATGTTGTGAATATGTTGGTATTGCTTTATGCATTATAATCCTTCATGGATGTGTTTATAATGCCTTAACTGGGTTCATAGAAAGTTACCGCACTCTCAAACAAACATGATCTAACACCACCTACAAAAGTAAATCAATAAAAACAAGATCCAAGAAAGTAAACACCTACCCAGAACCCATCCATTCATCCCTCAATCACTGGCAGCCATCTTGAAGCCCCAACTACAGTTGAGCGTTTCCTGTGTTATGCAAGCTGCTGGCCTTGAATGGTAACTGTTTTACTGTTGTTCCTTCCTGCCAGACGTCCAGGCAGAGATGCTGTGGGTCGGCTGTGGGCAGAGGTCCGTGCCAAACCATGAATCCATGTCAAACAACAAGCGGCTGCGGTCACCTTCAAGAAACCGTAGAATAACTGTGAAATACCGGTGAAATAACTGTAAGATAACCATAACTGTTGAATAACTGTGGGTAATGACTGGAGTGACAGAACAATTACAGTATGTTAAAATAAATGTATAGTTACAGAATTCTTGTTTTATTTACAGATTTGTATTTGTAAATTCATTGGGTGTGATTATACCAATTATGCATGGGTCAATACATAGCCCTTCCACTTTTGTACTAGGACAGGACTTCAACAACATGGATCAACAGGACTTTTCTATGTGGGCTGAAGCTATGTTGTATCACACATTCTATGTAGCAGTAAAAGTAACACAGTTTTCTTTTTTGAAAACCCTTGGGTTTCACTAGAGCTGTGACCCAGTGGGCACCAGATGCCTGCGGTGTGTGAGGTTCCTAGTGAGCGTCCTAAAGTGTCCCCCTTTTCTCCAGAGAGATTAATTAAAAGTCCTCATAAATGAGCGAACACTGGAGCTCTCAGGCCCACTGCGGGGCACAGCGTGCCGAGGCGCTTTCAAGTCAACTTGAGCTTTCTCCCTGTGTTATTCTACACAGCTGTGCGTCACGTAGGGCTCATTGTTAGCGCAGGCTATTGTGAGCGAGGCGGCGTTGGGCTGAGACAAAGGGCCCGGCCCCACTCCACGGCTCAGTTCTAAGGGCTTTGGTCGGGGTAAAAAACTTTGCAGCGTGTCGTTTCTGTTCTGCTTTCTTTACCCCCTGCGTCCCCCTCGCTGTCATTTGGGCTCGATCTTTAAATCGTTAATGAGTGCCCCATTACATGTACACACTCCACTCCTTCCACTTGCACAGGCACAACCCCCACCACTCCAAGTACACACACACACACACACACACATTTACTTACACAACCCAAAACTGCCCCCTCATCCACCCACCCCCTATTGCCCCTCTATGTCTGCCCCTCCTCCTCCTCCTCCTTCTCCTTCACTGGTAGGCCCCATGCCTTGGAATCTGCAGTGGAGGCCTGCTGGTATGCCTATGCATTCGGTGGGGTTCACCGCTAATCTGGAATGAGGCCACAATCACCATAATCTCCATTGTTGATGAAGGCCGGACTCATGGCTCCCACTGAAGCCCTCTGACCATCCAAGGACACTGGGAGGCCATTGTCTGTTGTAATTGCTTCTCTTTGCATGCCGGGGCAACGGCTGGGCCCTTTTTCTTTTGGG
The DNA here is from genome assembly GCA_027497455.2 of Sardinella longiceps. Lineage (NCBI taxonomy): Eukaryota > Metazoa > Chordata > Actinopteri > Clupeiformes > Clupeidae > Sardinella > Sardinella longiceps. Next base: position 26,907,384 of record JAODXP020000021.1, on the reverse strand, counting down.
CTTGGAGATGGAGAGGCACCTTTCAGTGAAAGGGAGAGTTGCCCCATCTCCTGAAGTTTTTTGTCTCTCTCCCTCTCTCTCTCTTTTTTTTTTTTTTTTGCTTTCAGCTTTTGACACGCTGTGTCCCACTTCCATATATACATGTATGCATATTCACACTCACTCATACACACACATACTGTACACACACACAAACACACACACATGCTCAGCTACTACACCAAAATGTTTCACATGTCTATGTATATAACTCTGAAACTTAATAAAGGTTTCAACACGTCACGTCTTGTTTCAAAGGTCCTGAGTCAAGAAAGTTTTGTTCATCAGAAATGGTGTTCCTAAGGAATTGTGTAATCTCAGGAAACGTGAATTATAAGAGACACTTTAACTCCAAACTCATTTAACTCCTCATTTTGTACTGCAGAATGATCTTTGCCTTCTTCACACACACACACACACACACACACACACACACACACACACACACACACACACACACACACACAGCTACTCCACCAAAACGTTTCACATACTGTTTCTAGGAATATATAACTCTGCGTTATGAACGTTTCAGGAGACACTTTTACTTACTCCCAACTCGTATAGGCCCAGCTTGTTTGACTCCCAACTCAACGGTGAAAGTAGTTTCATATTCTTACCCATACTATCGAGTAGTTAGACTTTTCCGCATAGTTAGAAGTGTGTGCGTAAATTTCATCACACATTATGGTTATTTATACTAATAGTTATTACCCATTAAGATTTTTTATCAGAACCATTCCACTCCACCAACCACTCCTTCTGTTCACCCACTTTGCCAAGGCGGCCTTTAAATGCAGGCCTGCTACACAAACAAAATAATCAGAACCATTCCCATTACATGCTTTCTTGGAACCCTCATTGCTTTTCAACATTCAAAGATGGAGGTCTATCGATCATTTATTAGGGTAACATCTAAATAAGCCAATAATAAATTGGTGCATCTACAGTAGCAATGCACTAAATAAGAACTGGATTACTCAGAAATGGCTAATTTATGATTCCAGTATGTTCTTGTGTTCTTTGCCATGTTGTGTAAAGTGGTGGTCAGCTGTTACACTGAGAAAAATGGCCGTCCATGGATTCAGAGCTACTTAATGTAAATAGTATAAGGTTTTATGTGTTTAGGCACACAAGTCTCAAAGTGTGCAGATCTGATTTATCTTGCTGGTACTATGTACAGTACCATAACTGAATATTTTAGAGGCGTGCTGTATCTTATCTCAACGGCTTACTTTCACCCCTGGTTGTATTGCAGAATGCCAAGTTCTTTGCCTTCTTCTCTGGGGCAGTAATAACAGATACTCAGTACAGCAGACACACACACACACACACACACACACACACACACACACACACACACACACACACACACACACACACACACACACACACACACACACCTATTCCTTTCACACTGTGATAGATTTGGTTCACTAGTGACCAGCTGCTGCTTGAAAGACTGCCTTTGGTTTGTTCTGATGTCTGGCATACTTGGTCTTGAAAAAACAACAACAAAGACTCAGGTCCAAGCAAGTTGGAGAAGAGTGACACTCAAACACACACACACACACACACACACACACACACACACACACACACACACACACACACACACACACACACACACACACACTGGCATACACACACACTTGTCTATCACTGAAATATTAGATATTTGCTTTTCATATCTTGTGCACATCATCATCATCATCTCTCTCTCTCTCTCTCTCTCTCTCTCTCTCTCTCTCTCTCTCTCTCTCTCTCTCAGACCCATTCAAATGACTGTCTAGCAGTTTATCTTCTCCATCACCAACGCCATGGTTTCAGTTACTTGTCTAGCTGGCTGCGAGAAAGCTACTGTTGTTGCAGGACAACAAAGCGTTAGCGTCTCTCTCTCTCTCTCTCTCTCTCTCTCTCTCTCTCTCTCTCTCTCTCCTCTCTCTCTGCGCTGTTACAACATGGTAAGAGGTGTTGACTTTCCTGTTCGAGATAAGGTGTCATTGTGATGGCAAAGGAACAGCACTGTGTGCCATGTGTGCTCCAGGCAAACATTTACTCTAAGACCCTTTACATGGGACTCTCCATAATGAGACTTAATTTACAGTCTGGGTGCCCACTGTGGAGAAGTAAACAAAACATGAACAAAGATTCCTAAAGAAAGAGAGAGAGAGAGAGAGAGAGAGGGAGCTGAGGTGTTCAGACTAGAGGAAAACAAGAAAAAGAATATTAACCTGAAAAACATATTTCCCCTATGTTTTTATAACACCACAGCACCTGCTTATCATCATTAGGACACAAATTTACTGGACAGCAGCCAGAGAGAGAGAGACATGTAAACATGGCAGTTTAATTATACTTGATCTATTTTGAAACCTTTGTGACAAACTGCAGTCCACTTTAGGGAGTCTGACTATCAACCAAGTGATACAATAATAATAATAATAATAATAATAATAATAATAATAATAATCACTGCCAGAATATAATTCTTATGAATAATAATCACTTTACTGTAATGCCTTACAAGACACTCCCATGAGGGGGAAAAGGCCTAGGCCTAGGTTGAAGTAAGTTCAAGAGACTGCACTGTTTTTTTTTTTTTACTGCACTTTAGGAAGTGAACTACAGACTACAAAATGGTCTCTGTTGGCATCTCTGGGAAACATATATGCACCTGGAGGACATAGTTGGTTCTCACTGGGCTCCTTCAGTTCACCCACTTTGCCAAGGCGGCCTTTAAATGCAGGCCTGCTACACAAACAAGGCTGAGGAGGGAGCACCCATGTTTATATGAGCTGACAGCTGGCAAAATATTTCATTCAAAAAAGTCCAGAAATGGCAAGACAAGGAGAATGTGTTCGTAGGGGATAAGTCTGGCCAACATCCACCAAATAACTGTTTTTTTCTGATATCCTTGTAAACAGACAGACAAAGGGCCATATCTATGCAAATGAAACATGTCTGTAGCCTACTAACCTACCAACCCACCACAATATCACTCATATCTGCAAGTGGGGGAAGGGTAACTGAATTAAAAGCAAGCTTTCAGACAGACGGAATCAGTGTGAGTATTTTGTTTGTTTGTTTGTTTATGTTTACACTCCTTTACGTTTTAGGGAAAACTTTTTCCAAGTTGAAAATTTGGCTTCAGAAAATGTAGCCTATATCTTAGGCTTACTTGTAATAATTCCCTACAGTTATCTCTACAACCAGGTAGCCTTCTCCTGGATGACTTTTAACTGGAGAAAGTAAACATACCCTATACTTGACTGAGCGCAACTGTACATTGGTTTCCAGGACATGACTCAAAACTTTTAAGTGGTCTGCCACTTCGGCTACGCTGTGGGGGTTTAACTTCAAGGGGAAGACCCGCCTAGTTTCTGATGTGGGTGGGGTTGGGTGTCTCCAACTATTTAACAAGTTTCGAGGAGATGATCGCCAAAGTAAGAGAGTGCTTAACAGGGGCGTCTCTCGCCGACAACACTGTGTTGCATCATTATTTTGACTTTGATACCAAGCCGTGCGTTTCCAGGATGCCGTCTGATTTCCTAACGCCGTTTTTGGAGCTGGACGATGAGTTCTGCAAGGTAAGGTTTTTAAACTTCGAAAACAAACTAACCCAGCTGTCCTCCTTTAGATCCGGGCGAATTTCAAACTTTGTTTTTGAATCTTTGCCAAACGTATGTCTGCGCACTTTGAACAAGCTACAAACGTTTGGAAACGCAACTTGTCCTAATAGTTTCTCAGAAAATACATGTGAAGTGAGTGAGTGTTTTTTGTGTCAGGTATACGCTGAAATCACGCATTAAAAGAAAATTACAATGCAATAGAGATTTGGATTCGGTGGATGTAGGCCTTATGTATTGTTTCTGAAGTGCTTTTTTCAATATAAGTATCCTCACTGCTGTTATGTCTGAAAGCCCGGCTTGTGGAATGTGACTCTATTCCCCTTGTGTATTGCAGAATTTCCGCAGTCTGGATGTAACAGATGGCGCACCACCCACAACACAGAGGCAGCGCGCTGTGGGCTTCCAGCGCAGACATTCCCTTTGCCCCGTTACTCTACCAAACTCCAAATTCAACAGTGGCAGTGGTTTCGAAAGCAGCGGCGACTCTCCCATCTGGCCTCTTAACTCAGCGAACCAGCAATGGAATCAGCAGCAACAGTTGCCCCGCTCCACTCTCAACCAGATTCCTTTTCGAGTGGATCGATCTGTTAGTATGATTGAAGGCCACGCTAGCAGCCTGGGAAACTCCGAGCAGCCTCTGCCGCCGTTGACCACCCCAAGTGGTCTCATGCCCCCTCCAGGCCTGAGTGTGAGCACCAGCTCGCTGTCCTCCCCTAAGTCTCTGACGCCAACTCCCCCTATCTCAACTCGTTATAAGACCGAGTTGTGTCGCACGTATGAAGAGAGTGGCACCTGCAAGTATGGGGCTAAGTGTCAGTTCGCACACGGCATGGATGAGCTGCGTGGTCTCAACAGGCATCCAAAGTACAAGACGGAGCCGTGTCGCACCTTTCACACTATCGGCTTCTGCCCGTATGGCGCACGCTGTCACTTTATTCACAACGCAGATGAGGTGAACACCCTGGGTGGCACGGCGCCAAACGCCAGACAGAAGATAAGAGAACGTCCCCAGCTCATGCGTCAGAGCGTGAGCTTCGCCGGCTTCTCCTCGCAGCCGCTCACTGGCTTCCAAGCCGTCCACGAGCCCATGGCCTTCTCGAGGGCCTCCTCTGTGTCCCCACCCCCCTCCACCGGCAGTCCTGACCTTCTCTCTCCTCTTTTTCCTGAGCCCCGCTCATTGAAACAAAGCTACCCTCTCTCCACCGACCTGGACAGCGATAACCTCATCGAAAATACCCGTGTGTTCAGGCTCGCGGATTCCAAAGTAAGCTCGGCTTTTGCTGCTGCTGCTAAGGCGGTGGCGCAGAACTGCCACCGCAATGCCTTCACGTTCACCGGCCTGCCTGCCCTTCAGCGCAGCACGTCTGCCGACTCTCTCTCCGACCAGGAGGGCTACACCAGCTCCAGCAGCCTCAGTGGGTGCGAGTCCCCAAGTTTTGAGGGCAGACGACTCCCCATCTTTAGCCGCTTGTCTGTTTCAGACGACTAAAACTTTTTTTTAAATGTGTGCATATTGCATTCTCGTCCCAGCAGGTGTACTACTGCTTAGCGTTCGTAAAAGTTACTGTCAAACTCGTTTATACATATAGCATGTATATCAAAACATTGGCAATGTATACTGTTGTATACCCTCATGAGCTACTATGGGTACTGCACAAAAAACGTTTTTCCTATTTGCTAGAATCCTGTTCCAGGATTGCTGTTGAATTTACCCTGTGTATGCTTATCATAAGGACTAACCCTTAGCACACATATTTGAGTCACTTACTCCCCGTTTCACGTTAGTAAGTGGTTCGATTTTCCCTGTTTGTATAACCAAAGCTGCAACTTAGTGTATATTGTTTGTAGGTGGGGAAAAGTACTGTAAAACGTAGCCTTTAGTTAAGGCACCTAATGAACAGTATTATCGTGTAGTCTAACCATAGGGCTTTCTAAAAATTATTTATTGCTGTTTTGTATCATAGTACTCTCACTTTTTAATACCTGGTCTCCTTCAGAAATGTGTAAATGCTCTACTTTGGTCCACATTGTTTGCTGTTGTTTGAGCAGTTCTTTAGCTTTAAGTGAAACACAACAACACAGGTGTCTTTGAATGTTTGATGTCTAAGGATGATTTATCTTTTAGATAAGTTGATCGTAACTGGTTCAGCTGAGAGTCATACAGTACAATCAGCAAAGGCCCACAGGTGTGTTGATCTGCGGAAACTAGAGGAAAAAGAACATGAAAAGTCACATGACAGTTTTTCAGAATGCTCTTTCTTTTAAGACACTCTCAAATCTATCACAGCTGATAGTTATGTTTTAAATGTAAGCCTCAACTCTCAGCTAAGAAGAACAAGTGTGTGTGTGCGTGTGTGTGATCGTTTTATTTTAGTTTCATTTTAAATATGGCAGATTGACAATGTATAAGGAAGTTCCCCAATGCCATCTTGCCTGTCTTAAGAATCTTGCACTCTGTGTTCAAAGGTGTGTTGTTTTGCAAGAGAAGAATCAGTAAGTTTGGAGCTTCATTCATTAGGCCAGGCATTGTTGTAAATTGCTGGTGCTTTGATAAAGCGGTTGGCATGGTTTTAGTTCAAGCCAACAATGATCAACATCCATTGCCCTAACTGTGAGAAAACATGCTTTTGCATTTTGTTAACTTAAAAAACTTATTTATTTTGGTTTGTTTTCATTTTTTCAAAGTGTCGAAAAAATATATATTGTGTCATTTTTTTATATTATTGTTTTCTATATAATTTAAGTGTAATGTTTACATTCCATGGGATAGTTGTCCCAGTTGTTATTCTAATATATTGTTTTGTTCAAAAGTTCAAATAAACTTTTCAGAGAAAATGAATCTCTTTGCTTTGTTTTGGATTTTTCAGAGCTGCCCTTGCTTCTTCTTTCCTTACTTGACATTTTTACACATTCTACCAAGCTCTTAACCAGTTCTTTTTCAAACACAAGCGTTCTTTCCTCAGCTTCTTATATTCAGTAGTCTCTCTCTCTCTCTCTCTCTCTCTCTCTCTCTCTCTCTCTCTCTCTCTCTCTCTCTCTCCCTCCTTCAAGAAACCAGCATTGTGTGTGTGTGTGTCTGTATGTTTCCCCTGCTTTGTTCTGACATTCTGTGACTAGCAGACTTAGAATGTCCTACTGTTGAATAATTTCAGACAATAGCGTTGGTCCTGACACAGAAGGTGGTGATGGTGGTTTGTGTGTGTGTGTGTGTGTGTGTGTGTGTTCACTGTGGGGGTGGGGTGGGGGTGTTTCTAAGAAGTTGAACCCCAGGGGAGTTGGGGGTGGATGGGGAGTGTGGACAGAGGAATGGAGGATGGGGGCAGAGGTTGGGGGGTCCTTTAGGCCGTAAATGAAATGCAGGGCACAGCTTGTGTGGCGAGCGCAGAGAGGGCAGTTCTTTTGTGAAGCAACTCTTTTCTTAACAACATCTGTATGCTAATGAGGTGACAGAGTGAAGGAGGGGGGGGGGGGTGGAGGGGTGATTTGCAAGTCTATTGAAGGGCAGTATGTCTTCAGCAGTTTTTTTTTTTAAGGGAACGGGGGGATGGTAGGTGCTCTCTCCCTCTCTCTGCCTGTTTCTTAGGAACAGCAGTGGCATTAATGGGCCAAGTGCTTACTAAAAGAAGTTCAGAGCAAGGGTTGGAAGTTCCCCTTTAGTCCTTTAAACTAATGAAAAAAAATGAATCACTAGCTCGCGCCAAAAACCACATGGGCCATGAATGAGCAAAGTTAAACAATACACGCCACGTCGTTTAGAATCTCAATGAGCAGAGTGTTTCTTTGCGTATTCTTCTACCCACCAATAAAGGCCATAGAAATAATTCAGAAGCCATAGCTATCCTTTACTAGCCTGGGCCTGCCCATACTTCCTGTAACTGCATGATATTTCACGATCAAGTCAGTATGGCCAAGGAGGCAATTTACTCAATTCTCAAGTCCAGAAAAATGAGGACCCAATGATAAACGAGCAGGCTGGGCTTACAATGACTCTGTCCAGCCATGTAGCTCTTTCCAGTACCATTGATAGAGGTTTGATTGTTTTTGATAGACGTTTAGATTAATCCTACCTCTGAATTTCCTAGCAACGCTAGTTTTACCAGACCACAGTTTATTTCTGAACGTGGTCGCGCAAGCCAGGCTAACCCTTTACCTGTGATATCTAGTGCATATCTGAGAGCTGCCTTCTCTTCCTAATGAGTGCATGCAGTAGGGCTCAGTAGTAAACAAAGCACTGCCTCTGTGTCTGCTGTGCTCCAGGGAAGATGACGGGAGTCCTTCAGTCACTGCCTGTGTAATCTGCTGTTTGCCCCCAGGCACAGCACAGCACCTCCAGGGAGGACTTTGAGTGTTCATGCCTTTGTGCACTGAGAGAGAGAGAGAGAGAGAGAGAGAGAGAGAGAGAGAGAGAGAGAGAGAGAGAGAGACTAAAGTCACTTCCTGGTCGGGGCTGACATCTAGAGGAGGATGCTGTACTGATCATGCCCAATGACAACTGCTGTCCATCAGGGGAGTTTACCATAAATACAGACAGCGCCCTCTAGAGAAGTAAACATAAAAGACATATTCGAGGATTATTTATTATTCATTTTAGTATTATGCTGTTTGTTTCTTTGAGGTAGGTTTACTATAATTGGTAGATGGATTTAGTGAAATAGATTTTTAACACTCTATTTGAAGGGGTACAGGATGACACAAAACATGACATGACAGAAAACATGACATGACATAATTCATTCATGTTGGACTGTTGTCATTAAGTGCCATTCATTTTCTTTTTTTTGCATTACAAAAACCAAATGACACCCAATGACAAGTCATAAACATGGATGATGTGTCATAAATGTTCATGATAAGTGACATGTCATGTCTATTATGATAATTAAAATGAAAAGTGTTACTTGGAGATCTTATATGTAAAAAAAAAACATTGTCAAGATCATAAACATATTTGAGTACTTTAGGCCTTAAGTAGGGTCAAAATGGTCTGCATGTTAATTGGGGCGAATAGTTCATCCATTAGAGATATCTCAATATCACTACACTCTCTCTGACCACAGGAATTGAAACATCGAGGCATTGAGGTTTGAAGTGATGTGAGTACATTTGAATTCCCAGGATACAAGTCTGCCAGTAACAATTTATTAACATTTACTGGCATTTCAGTTAATGTGTGATTGGCTCATTTTTTCATCATGACAAGAGTTTAGCCTACACCACTGTTTCTCGCACCATGCCCCCCAAATTCACAGCTATTTGTAAGATATGCGCATATGACAGTAAATTGAGCTTTCCAGTGTCCAATGGTGTTATTTGCTAGTTGCTATGATGAGGGGTTCAAGGAAAATGTGGCTTTAAATAAGTAGGCTAACATGAAAATTCTAACATTGACAAAAATCCTGTACTCGCAAAGTATTCCTCACAGAGATACATTGTGCGCAAATTGAGCCTTCCAGGTGGGGCGTGGAAATTCTCTGCCTTCCAAAGTGGGGAATGAGAACCACTGGCTAACACTGATATATTGTAGCTTGATGACAATCATGGCAGCCAGGTTCTGTTATCTTACAGAAAATATAGGCTAAGCAAACCTTCCAATTTAAGCAATAAATTTAACATTGTTCTCTACGGTAACTCACAGATATACAGAGCAACCTCACAGCAAGTTGGCCAGCTTACTGCTGTATACCCAAATCCTGACATGGTCGTTTGGAATATGTCTGTTTAGCTGAAAGAACTGAAGAGATATATGCATTGCATTTTATTCATTTAAGCAGGCCTGTAACACCAGACCTACAGTAGGTGCATGTTGTACATAGTGCTAAGTGCATATGCTGAATTATCCGTGCTGGCCACAAGAGGGCAGAAGCACCCTGTAAAGACTGACCCAAAATACAATGCAGCCAAAGCAACCAAGGTGTATTAGAGGCCACAATAGAGGCCACAATTTCTAGTGGCGCCCCTGGCCAACCGGTACTTTCCATAAGTATCTTGACAATCTATACTATGACATTAAAATGTACTGTATAAACATTCCATTGCCAACATGGCAAGAATCAAAAGCCCAAACTCAATCCTGGGTAGATTCAGCGGGCGTCTTACAAACTGCCACTGCACGCAATAGGATAGTTCCACTATTTCCAAACACAGGAAACAAACAAGATGTCAAGACCAATTCAGGTTCTAGGCTAAGCGTTGCCCAGATATCCATGAATAAGTTTGATGTGCCAGGCTAGGGAAGTGGCCGCTTACACTGTGCTCACATTCAACGACATTTGACCCCCACATCTTGGGAGAAGCCGAGTTTAGATGACTTGTTCATCATAACCTCGGTCACAGATGTAAAGATAGGAGGGTGATATTGAGTGATTATTGCAAGCATTTGGATATGGTTTCGAAACATTTAACTGTTTTCAGATGATCTGATAAATGCTCGTCATCTCTTTGTGCATAAACATGCACATTTTCTCTGAGAATCTTCTTCATCTTCTTCATAGAGCACCCCATAACATATAGTATTAGTTCATTGTATTCATAGCCTATCTGTGCTAACTTCTGCAGGGTTTCATAGGCGTAAAACCCACAATATTTCACAGTTGAAACAGTCATTTCTTCACTTTGCACAAAGTGTTGTAGGCCCACAGACACCGGAAGTTGTAGGTTTAGGGTTGTATTTAAACATGCTTGCTTACTGGTTATGGTTAAAGATAGCTGAATGGCCTCTCATGTGTATCTAGCTATCTTCTGTTCCCTGTGTGTTCTAAATAACAACAGCAACAAAAAAAAACAAGCAAAATGCCTATTGATGTTATCAGAACATTTAATAAGTCCTTTGTAGTGTAATATTTCACCCTGGTTTTTTTTTTCAGACATGACACCTTAAGATACACTTAAACAGGAAGTCACCTCACCTCACCTCAGACAAGTAAAAAAAAAAATACAGTTGTTCAATCTCTAAGGACACCAATTTTCTTTGTGAATGAATAATGTCTTGTAAACAAACAAATGTATCTTGAAAGTTCACCTGGCCTTTGGAATTAAAATAGTCCCACATTATCACACCCTTAACCATATTTCACTAAGACATACAGTACTTTCCATAAGTAGCTTGACAATCCATACAATATGACATTAAAATGTATAGTCTGGCAAGAATCGAAGGCCAGGGAAGAGGTCGCTTTTCTGTACACACATTCAACAACATTTCACACCAAGTATCTTGAGTTTAGATGGCTTATTCAAGATCACCTCTGCCACAGATGTGAAGATACTGTAGGAGGATGATGTTCCAAATACCTGCATTTGTGTGTGTGTGTGTGTGTGTGTGTGTGTGTGTGTGTGTGTGTGTGTGTTCAATGTTTATTGCATTGCTCTATACTTTTTATTACTACATTGCCTTACAGTTTGTGTAAGACTTCCTTGAAGACTTCCTTTGAACTTGGCATTGTGCCCTGGAGTAAGTCAAGCAGCCACAATGCAGGATGCAGAGAAGTAAACAATAGAGGGGCAATTTCCCCTTAATTAAACTCCTGTAAGAGAAGCAATGTTTCTTTCTGTCTTTACTTCTGGATTTCAATGTCCAGCACTTTTCCGCAAACTCCATTTGTAAACAGCATTCATGACAAAGTTCTTCAGGTAAGTGTACATGTTTAAGCATTCTTGTTTAAATCTTTTTTGTGATTTCCTATCTTTGTGGAGAAAATGGCATCATCCTGTGTTGTATCCTTGGGACAGCGGCTGTTATTTTTAATGACGCATTAGAAATAGGTTGCTATCGTGATGGCTGCGAAGGCATCGTGTTACCGCATCACTTACTTTCTGTCTTGCCACCATTTTTCACCTTTTTTTGCGATTAGCATTGTGCTGGATTGTTGCCTTTTTGTTGTTTGTTAGCTTTTGTCTACGTTTTGTTTGGTTTAAAGTTTGTTAAGGCTAGATTGTTGCATTTTTTGTGGCGTGCTTGAAATTGGAAAAAGGATTCAGAATTAGAATTCAGAGGAAGGCAGCCCTGCGGTCCTTTGGCTTTGTAGAGGCCTCCGATGCAGGCTGGATCCACTCACACCCAGTCACACCCCACCAACCACATGGGAAATGAATGCCAACCACCTACTTAACTTAACCACCTTGGCTGAGATCAATTCTACGATACAGGCCTAAACTATGTTAGTGGGTCTCGGCTCACGAAACATGTCATATCTGCTCCCTCCTGCTCGCCAGGCTGGGGTTCATTTCTTGGAGCGGATTGTGGTCACAAGACTCTTTTAATGTCTTTTTTATGTTTTTTGTGTCCTAATTTATGCAATTTCAATATGTCTAACATAAATATTTCAGTGTGGCAATCCTGGAATCCTTGAATAATATGCAACAATAACATACTTAGTTACTACAAGTAAAATATCCTTGAACTTAATCAATCACTTACATTCTAAGACTGCCTACTTGACCATAAAATTAGCAAGATCTTCAGTTGGACTATTGGAAAATCAGGGACACTTTTGATACGCAAACATGACGTTCTCTGTACTGAGCGATACAGGAAGTAACATTGAAATCAACACATTTAAGGAAGGTCTATGTGCATGTTGTCATGGATTCTACAGGATATAACATAATGTAACCAATATAAAATGGGAAATAACTACAGTCCATTTTTTACAACTAGTGAATAAATTAATATCAGCCATGTTTGTCTGAAAGACAAAAAAAAATTGAAATCCAGAAGCATTTCTCAGGGCTCTGTGATTCCTCAACAGAGATAAAGACATATTTAAAGCTTCTCTTTAAGTAAACAGTTTAGAGGATTATTACATGGCAATGGCCCAGCTGATTAGACCAAGAACCCAACAATACTGAGAGAGAGTGAGAGAGAGAGAGAGGGGGGGGGGGGGGAGGGGCTGGCTCTAATATCTGAATAATTTCATTTTGTTTGTAGAAAGCAGTAGATAGGCTATGCGTAGCCTAATGAGCCCCAAATTCCTCTGAGGCTTTGCTACACTCTGGTCCACCACCTCTCCCATATCTCAAGAGCATAACTACACTGCAAAGAATAGAATTAACTAAATAACATAAAATAAAATTGACTACCAGTGATTCTCTTGAATTAAATATATTAATATTGTGATATTCTTGAATCCAGATCTTGTTACTCCAATATTAAGATTAATTTATAGATTTATTAAGATTTATTTACAGACTTTTTGTGTGTTTCAGTAAAATGATATTCTCTACCATCCTCACTGTAATTACCTTCAATGTGTGCACTAAATATGTGGCCTGTGTTGAATGTGTTTTTTAGTTCAATGTAACACCTCTTGGTCCTTGTTGGGAAGTTGTTTTGTTTTATGTACTTTCCTACAAAGAAAATACCATTGTTTCTTATATTATTGAAGGAGAATCATTTTTCCTGTTTTACAACAGCCTTGTAAACCCCACTAACCAGTACATAATTATGACAACAATCTCTGTTACACAGAAACGGCACTTTAAATTTCACTATAGTAAAAAGAAAATAATGTAATGCAGTTTCCTTCTGTGTACAGAACACTACATTAGCCAAGAAACAACACATAAAGCAGAAAAAGAAGAAGAGAAAAAAAAAGAAATGTAAAAGGAAACACCTGGACCCAACTAAATGTTGCATGCTAATTGCATTTCCAGTGTGAATGTATGCACACACGCACACGCACACACACACACACACACACACACACACACACACACAGCCAATATGCTCTAAGGTGTGCGTCTTTCCTCTTTTATCCTTTCAACAGTCATAAACAATCAAGCTCTTGGGCATCCATCACTTTCATTTAATGGTAGGCTAGCGTGTTCTCCATTGCCTGCCCATGTCCCCTCTTTTGGAAAACTTGAGGTTGTTGGACCAAAGGGCTTGTACTTAGACAAAAGAAACGGCTCCCTCTGGACTAATGTGCAAATGGCCCTTCCTTCCCCAAGCCATTCCAAAAAAGTCAGAATAAACACGTGGTAGTAAAACAACGTCATTGACTCAGATCTGTATTTATCCATACAGAATTAATTAGAAGCAAAACACAAAAGCAAGAGACTCATGCCAAATTCAAGGGCATTGTGAATACAGCATGTTGACGGAAACTATGCTCAAGGCATTCACCTGGTACACCCAACACATTAATGGGCAAAAGCAAAAACATTTAATATAAAAATAATACTATGTTGCACTGTGTTGGTACATGATAACAAATACTGAGTAACCCACAGCAATCAAAATGTGTAGAGTTTCACGTGCCATTCCCAGAAGCGGGACCAGCATGAAATGTTGAGCCGAATGCACTTTTGTTTTTATAGAGGTGCTAACATTTCCCATTTGAGATGCAATCGGCTGTGCAACATCTAGCCAAACGTCTGCTCCATGCTGGATATGCAGCTGCAATTACTCTGTTTTTCACTTCTTCTTTTTTTTAGAAACATCATACCACTATTTTCAAGATGATCAGGAGCCATCATTGTCATGGGCTATAAATGATCTTTTGGCCCTGTGGCCAATTATTCAGATTTAATTCAATCTTTTACGTAATTCCTGCCTCCCAAGTCAGATGACCAGCAGTCAAGATGATAGTGATCGAGAGATATGTGGGGTTGGGATATAGCCACATGCTTGAGTCATCTTGGACCCAAACGGGTAGTCTATTACAAGTATTTTCATTGCTACTACTAGTAGTAGTAGTAGTCACAAGTACTACTAGTAGTAGTACTAGTGTCAACCCGCTAATTTAGGAAATTCAAAAATACCTCTTCCTCATCTTTGAAGAAGTGGTCTACAATACTCTTTGAGGAGTAGGGTCTACAACAACTTCTTCAAAGATAAGGGAAGGAATATTTCAGAATTTTTAAATTAGCACATGGTTGTCACGTTCTATCATGCAGTATGAAGTTCTGTGGAGTTTCTCTGCTGAGAACAGAACATGTTGAGGTCAGCATTTGATACTTTCGTTTTCAGAAAAGGCACACCCTTGACGCCTTTATGTCTGAAGTATTCAGAACAGTAGTTGAGTTTTCAGTACTCTATATGTAAATGAACTATAAACTGTAGAACCTGCCTACAGTATGTTCTAATCTGGAACACCTGGCAACCTTCCTAAACAATTCGACAGGGTAGCACATACAGGCCTACAGACCATTAACCGTTTGTTAACTCTCTCTGACAACTACTGAAAGACATCAGAGAAATTCAAGTAAATTCCTATGGACTAATGCTTAAAGTGGAAACAAACGTAAAGGGCTTTGTGGATGTATAAATGAATTGATATAGGGACTACAAGGAGATTTTGCACAAATGCTGTGAGTGGGAGCACTTCTAATGTGTTGCTGTATTTGCTTCAACAAATATGTGAACATAATCTTATCAACCTTAACAAGTCTGTTTGAAGTGATAAAATGCAGCAAATATGGCTGTTTGTTTATGCTCCTACTTACCATGACTAGGAGATTTGCACACACAATTGTGATACAGGCTACCCCCATGGGTCAAGTCTCTATGATGAGACATAAACACTTTTTTTAAATTAAAAAGCCAAAAGATGTTACAAAAGTATGCCCTTATAGACCTAGCTCCTTCATCAGAGATGACGTACAAAACGTCTGAACACTGCCTCCAAGTTTTGCCTTTATCTGAGAAACCCAGCGCGGAACAGGAAACACACCACCCCTTCTCATTTGTCTATTTCACCACTGCTCTGTCGAGTCTTCAGTTCAGTAAAGGCTACTAACGGCCATGAGAAATATGGTGTTCACACAGGAATATTCATCATGTGGACAGGGGACCAGGTAGAAATTAAAGGTATGTTATCAATTCAGCATCAGTGATATTATTTAGCTAAATGAAGTGGGATACACAGAAGAGCTTTGTCAATCAGAATAATGCAAAATGGTCAAACTATGCCTAAAAGACTCACATAATCTGTCAAACTCTAATTGAGCCTTACAGTGGCAATACAATTAGCTATGTCATGCTGTAAAGATTTTATTTCATTTTTTGCATGTGTGTGTATTTTGACAGTGCCAATCTGGCTGATGAGAATGTCATTAGTGTTGCTTTAAGGTTTTGTAGTTTCTTTAAACAATATATATATATTTTAGCTTTTGTCTAAAGGTTAACAAGCTTTAATGATCATGAATACGTTTTAAAGTTTTACGTTTTTCTAAAGCTGTTGTGAAGAGTAACACATGCTTCCTGTAGGCAAATCTGTTGATGTGGAGCAATAGGACAAATACAGGGTCGGTCACACAAGGACATCCCTCTGGTGTAGTGATTTGATGTGCAGTGTATTCTGTAAAAGTGGTCGAATTTGAAATGCCATTTGTATAAATATTATACCACCATACAGTATATAAACCTTCCCATGATTGTTTTTTTTTTTTTTTTTTTTTTTATTATTTTATTATTTTTTACATTTTTAGGGGCCCATTTTTATCCCTTTGCTAGTGAATGGCTGTTTAATAGCTTGTTAGTGGGTGTTCCAGAGACAAGAGTTAGTCTTTACAGAATTGTAAGCGAGGCTTTCAAACGGTTCAGAGAACAAAAGATTCGAAACTTTTGAAACCAGAAACTATGGTTTGCATTTTTTTTTGGGGGGGGGGGGGCATTCACTCCTGGTTTGAAACGATTGGAAAGCTCGTCTAATCAGCTTCGCTTATTGGCCGGTAGACTCTCTACCGAAGTAAACACGCCCCAGAGGACAGTTCCCAGACCATGGATACGGATGAACATTCGTATTATGGGCGGGCTATGTCAGGCTAGGGGAGAAACACAGAAACCCTTCTTTTAAGTAACTATTTAATACCGTTTTTGTTGTTGGTGGTGTTGTTGTTGTTCCTGAGAAAAAACCTTGTGGTCCTTGTGGTCCACATGTAAGCAGGTACAGTAGGAAGCTATTAAAGCAGAGATGGTGACATATACAGTATTCAGGCTCGTACAGAAGCCTTCATGGAGGCTTTTCTCAAGGCCAAAGCAGAGATGGGGACTCAAGTCTGCCAAAGCCGTCACAACAGGACAGGCAAACCAGGCAAAACAGGGGGCCCCCTAAGATTGACTGATTGAGCAATTCAGTTTTTCAATAAAATAGGCCTATGACTTTAGACTGGAGTTAGACAACTGTAAGGTCAACACAAATAGTTATATTAATAAAAGATGCTTGCAGATTATAATAATATGGTTCATGTAGGTCAGTGTTTCTCAACAGAGGCAGTACAGCGTTTGGACAATGATGGGGATCACTGGGAGAGAGCAAGTGAAAAGGGAGGCGTTCAACCACACATTATGTGGCGTTATAACAAATTTTGGGTAAACTTTGCAAACAAAGCATTCAATAAGTTTTCAATAAATACATATTTCTGCCTGACTTTAAGTGGCCTATTTCTCAATCAGATCTGCCACTCATGCCACACAAGTTATGCTTGATTAACCAATGCTATAAAAAGACCATTTTATAGGCCTACCCATAAACTGTACAAATAAGAACAGTTTAGTGAACATCTACGTTAGGACTACAAATATTAGGATATCTTGCCATGTGTAGTTTACAAATTTATTTTCTGATTCAGTTTTGTAACCTAATGGTTTGCTCACTGATAACGAATATATCAACTCTATTGCACATATTGACTCGTATTATTACTATTGTTGAGTGTTACAGGCCTATGTGTGTGGGGTGGTGTGGGTGTGGTTTGCGGGGCAGCAAGGGGTGTTCCGAGGGCCTAGGGGAGCGTTTGTTCAACCACTGATGCAGGTGTTTATGGGAGGTGAAAGACCTTCATCTCACGTTTGCCTGGGGCCCCCAAGTACCTTGAAGTACCCTGAAGTCTGGAATTTAAGTCGCCCATCCTGAGACATCTGAGACAATTGCATTGTGTATTGGCAGTGCATAAAAATAACTTAATGTAACTGAATTATGATTATGAACAACTATCAATGTTGTCATTGTGTTTTCAGCTTGTCATCAGAAAAGATTTGTTTGATTAACTGCGTCAGTGATAATCAAAATCTGTGGCTGATTTTATCCCCTTGCTTTTTATTTCCAGAAGTAACAACAGAAACAGACCCACTGATGCCAACAACATCCAATCATGGCCATGGCCCAAGTTCCAATCTTTTACGCAGACTTGTTGTAACATTCTTGTTGGTAACTGGAGTCTATGTGCTCCTCTACCTGGGAGAGGACGGGAGTCTGGGGGACAGACTAATAATTCCTTATCCTAGTGGGAAAAGTCTGACTAAGCAGTTGGAGAAAGTGTGTGGCGTCCCAAAAAAGGAAAACCTTCTGCTCCAGCTTGATGACACCAGGAATTACTTGGTCTCATCATACATAGAGCATCGGGGGAGCGGCTCTCAAATCCGCACTATAGCTATTGTGAAACGGACAGAGAATGTTGAGTATTCCTGCATGTTTTGCTGCGATGAGGAACTCAGAAACTCCTCTGCTGAGCGTGACGTCCACTCAGACCACTTTGGTTTTGAATTCAGCGCAGCGGACTTCCTGTGCTCGATCCCCAAGAGCTGTTCAACACCTTCAAATGTAGCAATTTACAAGCATCCCCTTGGGGACCAGAGGCTATTTTTCATCCCCATTCAGAACCAGCAGGTGATCCATGAGCCTTTCACATATCAGTTCACCGTCTGCATATCTGTCATGTACGAATACACCAATGTCCTACAGTTGGTCCAGACCCTGGAGATGTTCAAACTTTTGGGAGCTCAACACGTAGCCATTTACAAATCTAGTTGCAATGCAGACATTCAGAAAGTGCTGGATTATTACATCAATGCAGGCTTTGTTGAAATCATTCCTTGGCCCATAACACAAAACTTTCATGTGTCTCGAGGGTGGCAGCCACAAGTGTCGCCTGGAGAACTGCACTACTTCGGACAAATTGCTGCACTGAACGACTGCGTGTACCGCTTCATGTACAGGACGCAGTACGTGGTGCTGCAAGACCTGGATGAGCTCATTGTTCCAGTCATAGTGGACAGCTGGACAGAACTGCTTCCAAAATTGGAAGAAATGTATGGAAGCTTTGTTAGTTTTGAGTTTGAGAACAATGTATTCCCAAACACAATCAATGGGGCGAATGCAGCACAACGGCCGAAGGAGTGGCAAGGCATCGCGGGTGTGGACATTCTTGATCATGTTTGGCGTGAGCCAAACGACCCACTTAAATTCAACAACTTCAAAGTGATTGTTAACCCCCGAACCGTGTACCGTACAACAGTGCATGGCCTTCTGTCAGCGGACAGCAGAGGGGTCCGTGTTGATCATGGTGTGGCTCGGATGTACCACATCAAAAACCACAATGGCCAAGATATCAAACATGAAGAACTTATAAGGGATGAACGGCTTTGGCACTATGCACCTCACCTTATCCCTGCTGTATCAGCAGTGTTAAATAAGACCTTAACAAAATAGCGTTTCCTGCACTGCACTGCAATGGTGGATTTTGTAAGGAATGGTTGAAATTACTAAAATTTTGTACTAAGTGCACTTAGTGATGTAGATGTGTCGTAGAATATGTCTAAGAGGGTACATTTTACTTGACCTGAGATTCACTTTCACAACTGTTTCAAGGAAGAAAAAAAAAAAAAAAACAGAACTGAAAACAAAGAAAATGAGTGAGAAATAAATGTGTTCATAAATTGCTTTAGTAAGCAAAGAACCACACTAAGAAATGTTTTGAGAAAAAAAGGATACGAAAAGGAGTACAGATCTGGGTACAGAATAGAGAGAAAGCAAAAAATATTATGCTTCGATGAATGATGCAGGGGGCGTTTGGAACTTTAAAACTATGGACACAAGTGCTATTCTCAGCCTTGAAATCCCCAAGATCTATTCATGTTGTGTCCCTGTATTCTGCTAATATGGTATTCTCTTTTTCTGTCACCTTAAAGTGAAAGTTAGGTGTAATTCAAGCATAGCCCTGGTGTATGAGCCTGCTGAGTACTACATAGCGAGTGGAATTAATTTGGAACAACATGGGCCAAACCAAATGCAAACAATCACTTTACATCTAAGGAATACACTACGGTTGGAACCGAAAGTAAGATCAAAAGGTTCCGTTGACTCAATGTTAACTGCTTACTCGCTTTTGTGTTCTGCCTATGTTGTTCCAATTTCTTTCATTCCAATCGCTATGTAGTGCAATCAGCAGGCTTGTGAAATAGGGCAATGCTTGAATTACACCAAACCTTTGCTTTAATCTTTCGATAATTCAGGAATGTGAATTTAAATTTAAATGTAAGGCAAAGGGACTCGTATCTATTCTGGGGGCTTTGATAGAATTATCAAGGATTAATGACGTAAATAATGCTGTGGGATCAAAGGTCAAGGTCACAGAGACACTCTTGAATACAGTATTCATGAAAACTTTGAGTGAGAGTTATTACAAGGGTCTTTATAATTCTGTAGAATAATAACGAATTATAAGTGAATTTCAATGGGACTTCCTAAAATTCTGTGGTTGATATTTCTTAATAACGGACAGTTGCTAAGTATAACTGACTGCTGTCAAGCAAAAGAGAAACAGAACATTGCCTTCAGAGTGATGCCCCAGCCTGGCATCACTCTGTCTGGAAATATTCCACAATAATGACCGCCTCACAGAACGTTATGTGTGTGTGTGTGTTGTGATTGTGGATTCTTATTTTGCAGTTGAACACCGTCTATTTTGTCATGTGTTCCTGTCTAGATTCTAGATTAGGTAAGGTTAGCTGAGGTCTTACTGTATTTGCCATTTGTGCATAAACCGCAGTCAAGGCACATTGTAATTCTTGCACAAGGGTCCCTGAGTCAGCATTCAAAGATGAAGATAATAGAGAAGACAATTTAAAAAGCATGTGCACAGCCAGTAGTCCAATAACAATAGGAACACTTTATAAATAAATTATTAATAAATATATAAATAAGTGCTCTTCCTGAGTTGTGCCACAGGGGGTTATATGAGGACATTGAAGGGTGGAAAAGATTATGGGGTTTTTGCACTTTTGTAGTGCTGCACTCCAACAGAGGTTTGACAGGCCTGTTTCACAGATATTCGCATTTGTCAAAAATGTGTTACGTTCCTCAGAAATTCACATTTTTTTCACACCTGATTCACTGTCATACCTTCACCACTTGTTTCACAGGGTGATGAGGTAGGGTGTGGTGTATGTGTAATCAGCAGTTTTGTTTTGCCATCACTAACTGTGGCTGGAAAGAAAACCTAGTTGAGTGTGTGTGATGCTGTTGGCTCTCTCGTGTCTCAGGTTGTATGCACAGTATGTTTTAACAAACAGTGAGCTGGATCGAGTGACTCCCTCTGTCCTCTTCTGACAGTGAATGTACATAGATTCCATGGAAGAAAGTGTAGTACTCACTAGAAATGCACTTGAAGAGTGCAGACCTCCACCATGGCAATATGGTCAGACGCCCCCCTGACGTGATAAAGTGTCAGTAGTGAGGAATCCTTCAGATCCTGACCAAAAGTTAATGGGCTCTTCCTTGGGCAAAATCTCTGGTAAAGATTTCATGTGAATCCGCCGGTAACATTTGCCATGAGCTGCTACAGACCAGCCACCCTGAGAAGTCTAATGAAAAAGCATCTTCCACCTTTGACCCTTTTTTAGGTTAATTCGCTTAGACTAAGGGCTTTGAGGTTGAGGTTAAATTGGGGACAGTTTTTCTGCCTCCCTGCCACAGCTGTAGGGTTGTGACCACAGCGATAGGGTGTGCACAGACCCACACAGAAAGGACCGCCAACTCATTTGTCATGTTTCCTTGAATGTAACAAGGACAATACACATACAAAAATAGATCTTAAAAACAATCTAACATTTGTTGAAACCTGCGAGAATGCGAGAGTTTGACCTCAAGATAGAATCGGGAGGCAAGAACTTTTAGGAGTCTTCTAAACTCCTTTCAAAAACGTATCAAACCAACTTTGAGCATTGAAAGACAAAAACACACAAGTACATCACACCTGGCTTTATTGGGCATTTCTAAGGCCAGTATTTGGCTTCACTGTTTAAACATGAGGTATGAAGAACAGAAGCATTTTAAACTCATGTTGTACATACAGTCTTGCACATTCCGTTACCAAGGTGATTACGATAGGAGATTAAATAATACAGACAATATTATGGTATTGGAGGTCCCATTATTTCTGAAGATATCCATGATCCGTGTCAATTATTTATTTCTTTTTTTCTTTTTTTTAAAAAAAATCCAGTTTTGTTTTAAACATGGATATATGCCTCTCTTCTCTAAGGCAGAGACTTCCTGAGGATGTGAGATTTGGAAAAAGAAAATAAAAATAAAAAAAATGAAATGCTGGACAAAGGATAGTTTATCTGTGACTTGACATTCCTGCACTGGCATTGCACACATTTAGTATCAAGTTGATAAGGAAGGAAGGAAGGGGAAAAAAAAAATGGACACACATACACCAGGTATAATTGGGCCAAACCAATTGTCCTGGATTTCCACATATTTTAGGGTCATCACAGAAATGCCACTTATTATGCACATCATGACTTAAAAATGAGACAAAGAAACACATACACACATACATACTGTACACACACACACACACACACACACACACACACACACGAACAGGCAACTAGCCCACACATCACAAAGACAAGCCAGTCACACACTTTTCCTAATCCTGCGGCAGAGGCAGTCAAGCAGATGGGCTTAGTGTTTGAGAGAAACCCAAAAGTGGACGGCGTCTCTCTTCATGCAAAGGGCCTGTGCACATCTCCATCCGTGGCTCCAAGACCCAAGCCTCGGTGTGATTGGCGTTTAAGGACTTTGGCCTCATCACTGGTATTTGTACATGTTCATATCATTTACATATTTTCCCCTCTTTCATTAAAAAACAAACAAACAAACAAACTAGCCTGTACATCATACAAAATGTGAGAAGTCAACAATTGCTTGATACATTTACATAGAAAAAAAATGACAATAACTAAACAAACAAACAAACAAACAAACAAACAAAAAAAGCTGACAAAACCAACCAAACAATTCAGCAAAAATACCCTTGACTGTGGCGATATGTCCACATGTATTTTACTTTCCTCATGCAAAGAAAAAAAGAAAAGAACAAAAACTTGTCTGAGTGAAGGCTGCGAAGCAGGTAGCTGCTGCTACTAAGGTTTCTATTAGTAGGTGGTGACTGGATGGTAACCATGCACCGGATGTAGGGTCACATCCTGTAGCATTGACGGCTTGTAGTCGCCTCTACACCCTTGGCCCTCGATAGCCCTTCCCTGCTTGTTTTACCTGACTAGGTGAAAGGTCAACCAGTACATGAAGATGGGTTGCGCGGCTGCTATGGACATGGTGAGGTACATGCGGAGCTGATTCTTGGCGCCCCGCACCAACACCCCCTCTGCTGCCGCCTCTGACAGGATCTTCAGACGCAGGGTGCGGATCTGGGGGGAAGGGAGGGGAAGGCGGGAAGGAAACACAGACACGCAGCCGTTATCATTATGACGAGGCTGGGTCAAGGCCTGCCTGGCAGTTTTGAGCTGTAAAATCATTCAATATTCATTCACCGTTCAATTTCGTGACAACAGTGGCCTGGACAGCAGCAGGAGTGACGTGGATAAAACAGCGTGTTTCCTACAGATTGGGTCACGTAATTGTTGAAGGAAGACAGATAAGAAACAATTCTAAACTGCTTTTGGCAGTTTGTAAACTACTTGTCAGTTAGACTAATGAATGGTAGCTGTACATTGGAATTATGAGGAGATTTATGAGGTATTCATGCGGGCTTTTCACCTTCTGACATTCAGTGAACAAAGCGTGCTTTATCAAAAGCATTTGTATGCCTCCCCGTTTACCAAGACATACAGTATTCAAAACACCAATGGGCAATGTTGGTAGCCAACTGGAATTGAGGTACAAAGGGGACAATGATTCAAATCTAAAGTAGGATTGACTTAGTATTTGTATACTATTTAGTAGACACTTTCCGCATATCCATAGTGACAATGCAATGTTCAGCAATCGGACCAGGGTCAACCAATTGTCAGTCACTGTTTCCACCGCCCCAACACACCCGTAAATGTGCCATGGGTGAACAGACTGGTTTGAAGTGTCCGGATGTCAACTATGACCGATAAGGTTACAAAAATAAATAACTGAGCAGTTGGTGTGCATGAAATGATTTTGCAAAAAGAAAACAAAGCTATTTAGAGAGAGAGAGAGTTTGAGAGAGTGAGCGTGTGTTTAAACTTCTACATATGCACATCCTTCCAAAATAGCACCTTGCTAGTAGTGAGTACAGGATGAAACTTGGGTTGAACTCTGCAACAGACACTGAATAACAAATAGCCCGGTGCCCCAGTGTCTACCAGTATCATTACTGCACAACTAAAAGTGTAGAAAACAACCAAGTTCCTTTATAATAAATAAATTATTTGCACTCTAATTTACCAGTGAAGACGGTAATGCTTGTCGATTTGCAAACACATAAAAGCTTTACAACATTCAGTTAAAAGGATAGTTCAGGGCACTTCCAGTCAAAGCCCTCAGAGAGCTGTCTAAGATTGTCAAGCTAGCGCTACTCTGGATTCACTTTAATATGTTCTTATGCTCGGTTTTTAAGTGTTCTGATTGTTTTCCAGTAACAAAAATGAATAAATCTTAGTCCTTTTAAGCAGTACTGTGTCTGATCAAACAAAGCAGGAGAAGCCTGGCCCCCAAAGGATGTAGAGTGGCTCAGGAAGCATTGGCCCCCAAAGGATGTGGAGTGGCTCAGGAAGCATTGGCAAGGTGGGATGAGCAAAAGGTCATACTTTACTGGGCCCTGGGTTCAAATACAGTGCAAGCCTTGTTAAATAAAATATGCATTCTTTCACTCCTTTAGGAGAGGATCTATGTTTGTTTGTTTTTTGTTTTTTTAAGCTATTTCTCAAGTTACATTCATTTCCATGCAGAGAGGAACAGGGTAATGCTAAACCTCTACAGTTGACAAGTTACCAAACATAACACCAACCACACCTAAACAGCATTTCTCTTTTCTGTTGAATTTTGTACACACCCCAAAGCTAAATTTGTCCTGAGACACTCGTTTTGGTACTTTGGAGGTACAAAATGGAGGATTTGAAGTTCAGATAGAAATATCGCCCATAATGACCACAGCATCAGTACAGTTATGCTGGTTAAGTCCTTGTGGGTTCAGGTGTGGGGAGGAGGGGCCGGGCCAGAGATTCCAACCTTTGTTTGATTGTTTAGCCAGAGAACTTTTAATGGGGGAGAACGAGCACTCTCCTATTACGTCCGGTGGTATTGCAACTAGATGGCGCACACGAGTAAGTGAAGAATTAATAGGGTTCTATAGCCTGGGAGTTCCCATGCTCCTTTGCACGCTTATTTCATTTCACTCTGCAAAGCAGCACGGTGACCATGCCCGTTTTTCTCGCCTGGTTTCGGTATCCAATCGCAGAACAAAAAGGGATATGTACGGCCCTTGATTGCATTTTAC
Source organism: Sardinella longiceps (assembly GCA_027497455.2). Lineage (NCBI taxonomy): Eukaryota > Metazoa > Chordata > Actinopteri > Clupeiformes > Clupeidae > Sardinella > Sardinella longiceps. The sequence continues at coordinate 26,882,215 of JAODXP020000021.1, read as the reverse complement.
GTCACGTGGTGGTTCTGGTATTGGCTCCGAGGTATGTACAGACACTATGATAGACATTCGTAGCGCCCAATAAATGGCTCTGGACAATCGTAAACGATGCTTCTGAAATAGGTAGGTCTCCAGACTAAATATCACTTGTGATTTTAGTTTGGCATTCGCCAGGCTAGGGGTTCTATGCAGATCCACCCAAAAATGCTGCATTTCTTTAGATATAATTTTTTCTTGAATAATTGCATTCATGCATGCGATGCAGGGTGAATTGACTTCATTCTCAGTCCACAAATAACATTTATAGGATTTTTTTTGTTAATTTGTAAAATCCCTTCCAAAGTGTCCGTCACGTGACACAGCAAGTCATTCCCTATGGCCATTCACCAGAATAGAGTAGCAGAATGCTAGTCAGTCAGGAGTAAAAACTGCTCACAGAATGCGAAACGTAATGGACTTATGTATTGATAAATAACTTTTTTTGATTGAAAATTCATGTGTAAGTTTTAAAAATAAAACTCAATCTGTGATATTGTATAATCTGTGACATTTACCCTCCAGTCAGACTAGCTACAAATCCAAGCGACTCAGGTCGCTGAGGAGGCGTGACTCAGGGCTGTCATTCGTTGGTAGCATGTTGCTAACTTAGGTACTTGGTAGAAAATCGTACATCAACACACAGGTATTTTTTGTGTATAAAACCAATATTTTCCGATGTCGTTAGTAACACTGATACCTCGATTTCAAAAATATGAAGTCATGAATCCCTAACTTTTTAGTTTGTGGTCAAGTTTGAGATCGTTGTCGTTAGCGCCGCCATATTGTAAGCGGGAGAAAGTTTCGTTCAGAGTACCTCGACTTCACTCGCATTGGCTGTCACCGAGTCGCATCGCTCCTCATTTGCATATAATAGCCTTGAAGTCTATTCTGGGCCCGCCCACCGGGCGATTTATCGCTGGTCTCTTGCTCTCATTGACAATGAATAGAAACCGGTCGCGTAGCCCGGGTTGCTAGTCACTAGTCTGACTGGGGGGTTAGCCTTATACCTCATAGGCGATTGATTTTCCACTGACTCGCGATCGCCCCCTAGCGGAACTGCAGCTGGAATTGCAGAATTGAATGGCGTTAATAGGGAGTGCTCCGGCTCGCCGTAAAGGGGCTCGGGTTTTTGCTCTTCATACCTCTATCCCTACAAATACACAATTTGACACCATAGCCCATGACAGAATAGCTTTCCCGGGGGTGCTATGGCTCAGTGGGCTAGTGCGTCATACCATAAATCCGGGGACCCGGGTTCGAGTCAGACCCAAGGTAATTTCCGATCCTTACCCATCTCTCTCTCCCACTCATTTCTGTCGCACTCTCTACTATTCTATTGAATTAAAGGCAAAAAGCCCTAACAAATTAAATTAAATAAGAATTGCTTTCGTATTTACTCACCATGAAAACAACGATGGAGATGCAGCACCAAAGGAGGGTAAGGTAGTAGCCCGTCCTCCCAAAGAGGAGTCCTGCGATGACCCCGACTATCATACTGAGAGAGGAAGGCAAGAGTGTAGGGCAGGAGAGGGTGAGAGGGAATGAGTAAAAGGGAAAAGGAGAGGAGAGGAAGGGGAGAAGGTAGAGCAGATGAACAGGGCAAGAGTGTAGGAGAGGAAGAGAGGAGGAAAAGGCATGAGAGGGCAACAGTATAGAGAACAGAAAAAAGGGAACAGGTTTTCAATTCACACATTGAATAGCCTAACTGACATTTTTGATTCTTAACACACACACACACACACACACCAATTAATGATGGACTCATTACTTGGCTTAGCATGGCCTGGGCCCATTTGCTGAATAAAAGTATAATTGCTAACTAGCCTAAGTAGGCAACTTGGTTGGATCCAATGCAATTTCCCTTTACCAGCTAACACTAACTGGTTAGAAAGTATGCATTTGGGAAACAGTATTCCTGAAATCATGAGGCTTACCCAACATATTTGTATCCAGAGAAGGCCACCAGGTCGATGGTGGTAAGATCTGTGTTTACAGTGACCAAGTAAAGACTGAGCAGTGTGGCCAGGACCTCAATGATGAGCCACACCAATGCAGAGCTGGCCTGCATCCCTAGGCTCTCAGGAGTGAACCTAAAAGGAGAGACAGACAGAAATACAGATTTTAGTTATTCCCCCCAAAGAAAATGGAAAATGACAGCTTTCATGGCAGCAAAACTTCGAACTACAGTAAAGGAATCCACATGAGCAAAAAAATTAAATAAAAATAAATAAAAAATACTGCAGACATAACACCCACATAAGAAGAATGATTAAGATGAATAAATCCGTCAGTGAAAAATAAATATTCAATTAACATAAGGCAAAGTCCAGTTTCACTTTTGCTTGACAGTGGTCTGTTATACTTAGCAACGGTCCATTATCGAGAAATATCACACGGTAGAACATTGGGAAGTCCCATTGAAATCAAAAGATCATTCAACAGCATTATAAAGAGCTGGGTAATAAGTTCAAATAATACACAAAGGTGCTTGAAAAAGGGTTCGCAAACTTTCGCATAGCACTGTATGAAGCACAGATAATGGCTGTACCACTGGTGTTTCTACCAGGTCTAATGCACCATTCACATAATGTAGCATCGTACACATGCATAAATTACACAATCACTAGCATTTAGATACTGCTATGCTATGGTTTGAGAGGTTGTTAAGCATGTCCTACTACTACTCGTTTGGTTTTACCTGTTCTGTGTTCCGAGTGCTAAGCCTGCCACCAGAACATACGTGATGAAGCCCATGACTGTTAGAGACAAAAGCACATAGGAGCAGCGTCAGCAGAGGCAACATACAAACACACACAAAAACAGGGCTGAATCCAAAAGTCCTCCCTCGACCCTAAGCCAAGGGTTCCCAACCTTTCATTGGCTGGTGGCTGACAACATGTTGTGTGTTTTGATGAGACTGTTGGGCGTGCAGATTGTGCTGCACACAATTTCTCCTTGGGGATCAATAAAGTATCCATCTATCTAAGTGCACTAAATCCGGCCTCAAACAAACACTTGCTTCTAAAAGGGACCAAAATTTTAATGTACACAGTGCAATGTCTGGGTACTCCTCTCAAACTATATTCTAACTACTCAATAGTCATTCATGTATGCAATCCTTTTTTTTTTTTTTTTTTTTTTTTTTTGAAAGGGGATACAATTAGTTGGTTTATTGAGCATAATGCTATTTTTAATTTAATGTATTCAATACAATAAATACATAGATATAAGTATAAATGTACAGTTGTAAGATATTTCAGGTGACCCCATTTTAATTTCAAGCAACCCCACCTAGGTCTCTAGATTTAAAGCAATACTGCAGAGTCGACCAAGAGCCCTATTGTTCAAGGTTACCAAGTGCTGCCAGTAGGATTAGGAAAAAGAAAGATTGGTACAACACAGGTACAACACAGGCCAAACACTGATGTCCGATCCAATGTTTTCTTTTTCATATTATTCTCAACAGCATTCGCCAACCTCAAACAGGACTATAGGATGATTGACACCAGATAATCTCTTTTACTTCTGTAAATTGCCTTCATAGATGGCTGATTCATTTCAGCAAACGGAGACGACCGAGATTCAGCCACACAGTAAAGCACATGAGCCATTCATCTGGTTTAAGAGCAAGACGTTTGCAGCAAGGAGCATGGTCATTCCTACAGGGCCATCCCTACCGTGAGAGACACTAAAAAAACTATAGCAGAACACCAAGCCAGAAAATCTCAAACTGCACACTGTCTAAAGAGTGTTATTCTGTACATTAAGTACAGCCCTGCCCTTTGCCTGAGTTAGTGATTTGGCCCACATCTCAGATGCACCATAGTGGCATAGTCTTAGCCAGTATATCTAACCACTAGCCACAAGGACTTCCTGCAGTACAGGGCTCTCAAACTCAAATGAGCCACGTCAAAGGAGAGTCTCAAATGAGAGCCACGTCAGTGGCCAAGTTGTATAATGACAGTATAACACAGATTTGCAAGTGGAGACAAGATGAGTATTCATATCTTTTTTTTTTTTTAAACAAACCGCTATACAACACAAAATTGCAAGTGAATAGAAAGTGTGAGTATTCATATCTTTTTTTTTTAACAAACCGCTATACTGTATAACACAAAATTGCAAGTGAATAGAAAGTGTGAGTATTCATATCATTTTTTTCTAGCATTACATCTTTTTCTTCATTATTTGTTTTGTTTTTTTGTTTTTTTTTCCAAAAATGTTATATTACAATGTTCTCTCCTATAAACAGACGCACAACAAAACAAATATATTTTCATATTTCAACAAAGTAGGTTACTGGAATATGGTGATATAAGAACAATGAAAGTGAGATTCAGTATGCTTTTACGATTTACAAAAATGTGTGTGTAGAATTTGTGCTTGATTTTTTGAGAAAAGCCTTTCACAAAATCTACCATTTTCATGCATGAAGTGGAAGTATTACACAAACCACTTGCGGCAAAGTCACATCTCTTGGCCAATCTACGCCACAAAACCTGGTCTGAGCACGTGCAAGAACTAGAACCATGATGTTTGGTCACCTTATCCAGCTACGCTGTTGGCCCTCATATTGTTGCTTGCATATGCAACATGTTTTTTTTTTCAATTTCAATTTCATGACTGCAGTAAATAATTGTTCAAGTTTAGTCAGTGTTGAGCATGTTGTCCTATGCTGGGCATGTACACTGTGCAATTTTCTGCCCTTTTAGATACAACTTTTCAGTCATGTGAGAATTTTTGGGATGGGGGCGAGTTTCAGCTTAGTCGTGCATCCCACATTATTAGTATACATGGGGTAACGAGAAGTGATCAACCTCTCACGACCACATCAAGATTAACAATCTTGCGGCCGATGAAAAGCAAACCTGTTTGGGGGCGGGCTCAGTGGGCTACACATCATACCATTACTCCCTGGACCCAGGTTCAAGTCCGACTCATCTCTCTCTCCCACTTGTTTCCTGTCCACCTCTACACTGTCCTATCCAATTTAAGGCAAAAATCCCCCCGTCAAAAAAAAAAAGAAAGAAAGAAAGAAAGAAAATCAAACCTGTTTCAATTTCTGTCGTTCCTCATGAGGGCATTCGCCCATTACTTGGACATATGCTGGCAACAGCTGCAAGGTGCCAACCAGAAACAGTTAAGTCTTGCACCACTGGCATAGTAGCATCAAAGTGTGATGGCATGGTATCCCATTTCTAGTGTCAATTACCCTTCAACTATTACATTGTCCATCTTTAATATGGCCTGCCATCATTTTTGCACTAGTAGTGCTTTGGCTGCATTTTATGTTTGTTTTTATTCATATGTAGACTCCATCCAACCATCAGAAAGAGCAAGGTGTGGAAGAACACCATTTAGAAGACAAATCCGCTTGGACTATCTTGTTGTTGTTGTTGTTTTACCTGGTATATAGAGGTCAGGGGCATTGATGTCATAGCGTGGCGCCACTGGTGTATCCTGCTGGTAGCTCACTTCCCAGTTCTTAACAGAAACACAAGAACACACAAGGGAGCAACACACTTAATTAGGAAAACAGAAGAGGAAGTGCAGAAGATGACAAAGCAGAACAGACAATGTGGTAAATTAGGGCAACTGGGGGGGGGGGGGGGTCTATTCCTAGCCATCTTTAAATTTATGCTTATTTGTTGTAACAATTTACATAAAGTGTTTTTGCGATCACATGCAGATAATAGACTACACAGTAGGGATGTGTAAAATAAATGTAAAATCGAAAAAAAAGTGAAGTGACGCAAATCTAAAAATGCCATCATATGACTGGGAAGCGTGTGTCTCACATCACTTCACACAACCACAGAGTACAAAAAGCCAAGAAGTGAAACGGTTATGGGTAACAATCTTCAGTCTGCCATTATGGACTGAAAACCGCTACAGTTGTGGTGGTGGTGCATAAGGGCTGATCATTTTTACTAATGATCGCATCACAATTTTCTGCATTTCTTCCAGTCACACCAATCTGTATTTGTATACTATGTATAGACTAGTCTGGTATGCAAACTTGGTATGATGCAAACAGTACCATCATAATCTGGGGAAGATTGAGAGCACTTGCGCAAAAGAAACAAGACTGACCAACAGGTTCAATAGCCTTTTTGGCTGCTTTATATCAAAACAGATGAAAATGAAAACACGGAAACTGACAGTGCAGCAAACATTTCCTGGACACTGCTTGATATAACACAGGATGACCCAACACTGACAACAGATTTCTACCAGGCGACTAGTTAAGGAAAGTCTAGGAATTTGTACATTTGACCTCGAATTGAAATGCTGCTTTCAGTAGAATCTAACATTTCTGTCTTCAACATATAGCCTAAAGAATAGTATTAAATATATGGAATATCTTCTAAAGACCCCTGCACTCTATTTCTTTCAATCACTAGTTACAGTTTAATAAATCCCGCCTTTTCTTCTTCCTTTTTTTTTTTTATCCCTCACATGCACATTGAATGTACACATCACAAGGGCTGAGAATTTGAAGGGCAAGTGACATTTCACCGACTTTACAGGAAAGTCAAAATGTCACAATCTCACTTACGCCCTCTAAGTTCTCAGTCCTTAAATTGATACAATATAGTGCATAACATACCGCTTAGCGACACCTACTGGTTCTTAATAAAAAAGCAGTCATCTCATCTCCACACATGTCAATGGTAAACAGTTTAGGCAATATGCACCGTGTAAAATATAATTCCACAATGGATCTGAAATAGCCAACTGGATCACAGGCAACTACATTTGAGAATCTGAAAGAATTTAACCTACTCAAGTAAATGAACTTGGCGCTGGTCAGCTGGCATTTGGAGGAAGTGAGAAACGGACTGAAACTGCACCTGGCATTATGGGTCTTGTTAGAGTGTTGAAAATAGAAACTGGAGCCTTTAAATAACCAGTATCCTCTTACTAAAGCACAAGAGATAAATAACTCTTACTCTAAACCTAGGCATTCTCTCCCGTGCCAATCATGTGGCTGAGGTGACAAAGACTCGGTCCAGTGTGGAAATAAAGGCAAAGGACTTACGACAAATGAAAGTGGACAAGGGAAGAGGAGAGGTGAGGAGAGGTTAGCCACTGGTTCAATGCATAGCAGAGTGAATTATCTTGCGCTGCTCAACCACAACACACATCAAACTATGCTTTGGCTAGCATCTAACACTGTCAGACAATATCCTGTACTCATGCTACTATGCTACTTAGTCAATACCATGTACAATTTGTGATCAATCACTAGACCACTGCCTGCACGGGTACTTCACTAGGCCCCTGGCACTTGGGTTGAGTCCATGAGTCACGATTCTGCCCTGTTACTCGTGTGTGCTCCTCGTACTGTCTAAAGCGCAGCGAGGCAAATATAATGTACAAGTAAACTTGAACTGAATGTCTGCACAGACATAGGCCATGTCCAAAAAGAGAAGGTATTGACTTGCTGCCTCGCTGTCTACTAATCAAATTAGCTATTGTGAAAGGCAGCAAGGCACTGGCTAATAACTTAGTTTCACAGGACCTAGGGAGATAGCTAGTGAGGACATGTTTTTGTTTATTTAATTGTTCAGGTGCCATTCCCAAGATAGACAGATAATTAAAATGCAATTGAATGTTGGACAGCATTGTGCTTCCTTCAAAATTGAGCAAAAGTTTTTCTGTTTCTGGCACAATCGAATCCTGATAAACAATAAGACCACAGGTGGCTTTAAAGAACTGCAGGCCCGTCGGGAAGGGAGAACAAGCCAAAGGCCACACTTGTCAAAGTCAATGCCCAAGGACACACAAACCAGAAAGGAAATACACCATTCCATGATTGGGACAAAATGTACAGATAAAACAGGACAGGGAGAAAGAGAGAGAGCAAGGACTAGTGAGGTGAAAGCCCATATATGTATGTATCCAGTATGGAAAATAACTTTCATCAACCAGTCAACTTGTTTAGTTCACTACTAGTAGTTGTTGCTGGAGGCAAACTCCAGATAACAGGGCTGCAGACCACAACCAGAAAGTCAGCCCAGAACAACTGGAAACTTTCAGTGGTAACACTATCAACGCAACCTGCCTTACAGAACGCACAGGCAGGCACACACTTAAAAAAATATTTACATATCTCTAGGCCTAGAAATACTTTCACTTCCTACTGCACAGTGCACATTCACAAACATTCTGCACATTCGGTTCCCACTTCCTCCATTCGGCTCTGAACCTAACCTCTGACCCCATTATTCGGTCACTGTGGGGGGGGGGATTGAGTGCACCTAAATCATGTGTTAATGCACCTAAATTCTAACCTCACTCATGTCAGATGTAGCATCCCCTGAAGCGCAAGCATCTGATATCACGCCCGTTGAAAGGGATTTCAGGACCGAGATGGAATGGACGGACGAGTCAGGAGACCGTAGGAACAGCCAGGCAAAGAGCAAAAATTCCTACTTGGAGCATTTCTGCTTCTGAATAATACATTTAATTGACCTATACTGTGCTCCGCCTCAAAATAAGGCTAGGCGTTGGGATGGATGGACAAAACTTAAATCAGTCCCCCCAGGATTTCGCGGGCCTTTTTTGTGATTGTTGCGATCAAAAATGCTTGATTTCGCGGCAGGTTTTCTGAAAAGTTGCGGCAGAAGTTGCGCTGATTTTAGGTATTTTATTGCGAGAAAATTGCGGGGGCCAGGAAAAATTGCGGAAAGTTGCGTTTTTTTTGTTTTGTTAAAGCAGCACATTTTCATGTGTTTGATGATGGTAGGTGGTTATAGCTATGCAGTGAACAATGCCATATTGCAACTATAGGTTTTCTTTTATCTTGAGGTTCTTTACCATCTAGAACTGCAGAATGCACATCATGGATGGCTGATGGCAATTATGGTTTTAGTTATCAACCCTTTATATTACTACATGCCATCCAAGTTCATCTGTAAACCAGAACAAAATATTATATTAAAAATATATATCTGAAATAGTGATGAAAGTGCTGTTTTAAAGCAAAGAAGGAGGGAGTGGTTGTTGCATGTCATCATCTTCCGCTTCATCATATTCATCACCATAACCTTAATCATATTGGGCTTGATTGATTGCACTAGTAGACTGTGACTAAGCATTAGTAAAAACTGTGGTATACCTAATGTGAAGTCATTGCCAGGGAGCTAGCACTCTTTATATATATATATTTAGAAGCTACAAGTGATGTAGTTCCACAGCAAGAAGTAAGGCATGAGCTGTACTGTTTGTCATACAATAAATAACTGTGTGGCAATCACTTGTCTGAAAAAAAATCTGCTTATAAAAGCCATCTAATTAGCTTTGTACTTCATACAAGCCAAAACAGGATTTGATATCTTAAAACATGGAAAAGATGCAGGCTAGCTTTCACAAACCGAAAAAAATTGACTGCTCTGAATTCTGATAGACCTAAGAATGGGAACCAACTTAATGTGCGTTTAGTGTCCTATGACAAAGGGGGCTGGGTGAAAATCAATTTTGTCGAATTCTTCGTGGAGATAGTTCTACAGTAGCCTACATTAGCAATAACTTTCAACTCCGCTTGAATTCATCATTTACATAACTTGTGATTTTGGAATCCACACGCGCGCGCACACATGGGAGAGGAGAGAGAGAGAGAGATGCGCACAACGGAAGAGAGCTCATTCAGTCCTATGCGTAATTTAAGGTAACACTTGCCTCATAACATAAACATAACCTAAATGGCAATAGCCTAAATGATCAAGAATATTGTGATTAGCAGCTGTTTTGAACAGTAAAATATTTGCACCGCAAAACAAGGAGCAGGAAAAGCTCTGCACCTTTTGATCTTTCACTCGCGAGTGATTGGTGATATTTCGAGAAACCTTCCAGGAAGTTGCGGGAAAGGTGCGGTGATTCCTCAAAATTGCATGGCCGTGATGAAGTGGCGGGGATTGGTTGAAGTTGCATTGAAGTTGCAAATCGCAACATCGCGAAATCCTGGAGGGTCTGTTAAATACCACAGGCAGACAGCACTTTTACCCATAGTCTAATCTACAAGAGGGACATACTGTACCATCGGGGCAACTTTTTTTTTGCCATTGGCAACCTAAGCAGTTTGATGATCGATCTTTGGCGCAACTGCTGCGCTGGGAATCATCTCATAGAGAAATGTATAAAGCCAGTAATGCACATGACATTACTGTCAGACACATGACAAAAGACACACCCAACAACAATCATTGGCTGTGTAACAGCACACAATCACAGACAAACTTTTTGAATGTATAAAAGGGCTGCACACCATCACCGGCGTGCCACTAAGAAAACCTCATGCATGAAAACGGTGGCACGCATGTCAGGGGTTGCCAAACCCCTGGTCTAGGCCATTGTGAGATAAGATTTGCTTTAGCAATTGATGATGTGTTGTTGCAATAGAAATCCTGCTCGAGAACAGATAAGCAGCAGGTTTAGACACCTAAATGAAAGCACAGTGCGCCAGCGCAAACAAAATTCGTCTGCTCCATGACTGAAATGGCTTAAGCTAAACAGGCCATTCAGGACATTCACAAGAGAGCACTCCAACTGAAAAATGCTAGTTATGTACAGCCTGCAAGATAACAGCAACGTCTGCTTAAGATAACCATCTGAAGATGGGAACATCGAGCTGTCAACACTTTGCAGTAGCAATGATGGCATCACCAGCACTGTACTGGGACCTAAGAACTACTGTAGGCGACTATTCTGAAGAGCATTCCAATCAGCAAAGACCTGGTAACACTTAAGACAATGGACATGTTTTTGTACACACAAGGGGGACATGTATGGTGTTCACATCATTCTTGCAGCACAGATAAGAATGTTTTCTACAGGACTTTTCCAAATGGGTATGTTTACAAAAATAAATAAGGAAGATATCCACAGTGATGCATATGCTTCCAAGGAACTCATTCAATCCACAAATATATAAATTATCTGGGAGCGTATGAGTAAGTGTGTAGACATCACCTCTTTTGTCTGCAACGTCTACCTGATCCTATTACCTGATAACTCATAAGTTTGTGAATGTGTATGTACATCCTTTGAGACTCTTATGTTCCCTACAAACCATACTGTATGCAGAGTTGTTGAGATCCTTCCAGTACCTCATGCATGTAGGGGAACACCAGCAGTCCGAGTTTCTTGCCTACATAGATAGTGTCCACTGCAAAGTAGTACTTCAGTTTGGATATGGGGATGAATCTGTCAAGCTGAGAAAAGAGAGGAGAAAAAAGAAAAACATGTCACCTGGAATGACAGTATGAAGCCAAACTGATAATAGACAATACATGCAACTGCACCAACAAAGACCAGTCAGATCGACATGTAAAAAAGCATGGCACATTTTTGGCATGTTTTTGTTTAGAATGCACACCAGATTAGGCCATGCACACTGCACGTGTGTTCCGCACAGCTCACGCACTGTTGCATTTAAGAAAGAGAAAAAAAAAAAAGAAAAAAAAGATATTTTTCCACATGCAGTGCGCAGTGCAACATGGTCTCCATACACTCCAAATGAGAACTTGTGCAGCTGAGTTTCTGGTGCGATTGCAGTGGAAAAAGACAGCACCAATAAATACACCTCAGCCAAAACAATTTGACATTGTGGAAAAGGCCTCACATTTTTGTCCACCATCTCTTTGCCATGGCTGGCTAGGCTGCTCCCATAGGCCATAGCCATGTTAGTCATGGGATCAGAGAGCAGTGTCTGTGGGTAGCCTGCTGCTGGTGCCTTGTCCTGCCCTCTGCTGTAGTCTGCTGCTCCTGGTCCAGCGCTGGTGTCTTCGAACAGCGGGCTTGGGCCAGCGCCATCTGCTGAAGTGTTCCTCATCCTGGGCTCTGAAGATTGAAACATACAGAAGTAAGTATAAATGGGTTAATGAAGTAAGTAGATGAATGGGTTAATGAAAGGATGATTGAATGAGAGTGTGCATTCACACTATGGTACAGTTCACTTGCACCATACTGGAGCATGTTTGCCCCACTTGCTCTGGTTTGCAGTGCAAACTTTGCACTGTACTTGGGTCAGTACAGATGGCATAGTACGAGAATGCCATACATAAAAGTGGATGGACACATAAACAGACAGACAGAAAAGTAAGCAAGTGTGTGCGACCGGCTGGCTGTTGTTCAAGCTTGTATGGTTTGACTCCATGACAACAAGCCTAAAGGCCCCTGGAGCATGTGTCTTCAAACTGGAGCAGCATCACATGGCACTTCTGTTTTCAGTCATTTGGCAGCAATAACAATAATGCTTTAGTCATGAGGTTCTCATGGGTCTGTCCAGAAATGGCCAAATACTCTGGGCAAAGAGTAGCCTATAACCAAATTGCTGGGGATAGACTGATGACTGTACAAAAACCGTACGAAATGTATAGGCTATACAAAACAATACAGTTTAGCGTTAATCAAGTTTTTATGTAATGTTGGCAAACAAAACCCACTGGTGGCGTAAGACAAATGTGAAATTTAGCGGGTTAGTAGACAAACCTGAGACAGTTGATGAAACCAGTATCTTTGAGCAAATGTTGTGTGAGAATGGGACAACATGGAAAAATAATCCCCTCTAACTAAAAGTTATCTTTCCGCGAGATCCATCCCAAAAATTCAAAGCTTGATTAGCCTAGCATTATATTGTGTTTTCAAAACAATGGCAAAATAAACAGCCATCTGAGGCTGTCCATTTATGGAAAACTTGCTTTGACCAGCTGAGTTAAACAAAATAATATTAGGTTAAGCTCTCATGAAAAACGTGCCTCGCAACAGCCATATCCGTAGTAACTTTACTTAACATTAACATCGACTTTTGACTTTTAAATTCACAGCTGAAGATTTTGAACACTTCCTTCTTAAGTCTGCAGCTTTGCACATACGCCAAATATAGCGGACTTCACAGCCTACGTGGAAACTGATATGTTTAGCTATAACGTTAGCGGGCTATTGCTAGTATGGCTGGAAAGCGTCAAATTATATTATAAATGTCAGAGTTATCTTGTAATTATTTCAAATATTGTATACTCGTAATGTCACTCCACCAAGCAGACGTATACTCAACGTTCACCAACTTTGAACAATTTCCGAGCAACATAGTTGTCTTCCCAACATTAATCTCTGCAGACGTCTCCTAAATTACACTGGGATGACTTCCTACCGGCTTTTATTGAAACGTGAACTTTTCAAGGCGCTAACTCTGCAATGACGATACGGCAAGGTATAAAGTAAAAATGTTTGTGGGACATTGAGGATTTGGGTTAAAACGATTAGGCATAAATGAATGGCTTGAAATCGCGAATATTTGATTCTTCATAACTGCTAAAGTTAGCGTGGCTGGCTAAAGGTGGTTAGCATTGGCTAGTTAGTGATGGCTAGTGGGATGTTAGCTCACTAAACACATGCATTTCAAAATAAATTGACGTACGTAACTTACGCTGTCTGAACCCACTCTGTGCTGGATAGGCCATGGTCTCACTTGAAGTTACTCGTCAGAATTATTGTAGGTCCTCAATATATCCAATTTACGTTACTCCATGAAAGATCATTCATCCTCGCCAGCCACACTGCCCTCTTTCTGAAAAACGAAATTAGCTCACTTGTCGTCTGTTTTAGACACAGAGCCAATCAAAACGCCTAGTCTATTTTGTACCAATGACACCAACCATCGATGAACAAAGTCAAACTCTGATTTGCTGAAGCCTGCAGGTCAATGCGTTACGCAACATTTATAGCCAATCGTGATTGGACAAGACAAACTCAACAAGGAACTGGGTGAATGATGCACAGTTGTGGCACTTTCTGCCTGCACACACTGGGCCTGAAAAGGAAATGAAGTAATGATTGCATCTTGAAACCATCACAATTGAGCGATGAAAAGGCTATGTATTCACATATGATTGCAACATTAAATGGGTGACTGTTATCGTGACATTTCTCATGCATAAACTCTTCGTGAACGCTAATCCCGATCGGAGTACCAACTCAGATGAGCCGATGAGCTTCAGAGATGGGAGGGGATGCCATGCCATGCTACTGTGGTAGACTAATCCTTTTATTCTACCAATAGGAAGAGGAGATAATAATCACGAGTCTAAAAAAGGTCGATTGTTTATGTTTGTCGTCGGGCCTCATTCTCTGGTCTGTCGGAATAGTAATGAAATTCCAGGATACCTCGACTCAGCAAGAGATGAGAATCCAGGGTAAGTGACCCGTTGCTGCCCATGCATTCCAGTGTTGTCTGTGCACTGCGGTGTCGATCAAAGTTTATCACGCACTAGATCGCATTCATTTCTTTGTCAAACAAACATATAGGTGTTTGGAACTGACTGAGTTGTACGGTACATAGAATCAAACAGACAAATATAATAAATATAGCTTGTTATGTAGGCTAATCTTCATGAATCACAGAGAGAGGCGCAGAGGGTTAATCATAACGTTACCGCTAGATGGCAGCTACAGAGCAAGTCCTGTCAGAGCCAGCTATGGGTCTAAATGTCAATCGAGAGCCAGGTCAGTGTGTGTATGTCCGTGGTGTAGTTAGTACTCACTGCGAATAACTGCTTTCTTGGACTGGTAAAAACAAGTAACAGCGTCTGTTTAATGTCAGCACTGCCTGTTCACGTCAGCAGAACAGTAAAGCTAGAATTGAGATAAGGCACAGCGATTGCCACGTCACGAGTTCATCATCTGTCTATGTGAGTTTGAAACAGCCAGAACTTCTCTGTCGTGCTGTACACACAGATCCAGGATACGTCTGAATGCTTGCATGAAATGATTTTGTCTTAACATGCGCTCTGAAACAGCTTTGTAGTCAATTCAGGTCAAATCTAGTCCTGAAAAAGTATACCGGTGTGTTCATACATAAGTCTAACATCTGTGGATTCCAGCTGCATGGCGTTTTGAAAACTTGTTACAATGTATATTCTGTTTGGAATGAAACAGTGACATTATTTTATAGACGGTGTATTTATTTAATCGTCGCAGTGCAGTCAATGGCATGCATGTCACCTTGAATGTCCGGGAAAGAAAGGACAATGAGGGGCGTGTCTCATAGTCCAAGACTACTTGTAGAGTATTTGTTGCTTGGTTAAGCTGTAGGCTACGGTAACAATCATCTATGAAGCACAAATTTGTCATATTTGGATCCAGATGTACAGTACAATGCATCCTTACTATAAGCACTACAGAGCCACATGTCATTTACCTCTCTCTCTCTCTCTCTCTCTCTCTCTCTCTCTCTCTCTCTCTCTCTCCCTCTGTTTTTCTCTCTCCTTCAGAACAATTGGCTGTCATCGCCTGTGACACTGACCACCAGTAGCCAATGACTTGTCTGTCCTGACCAGGACCACCTCAAGATGATAAATGATTAACTTCACACAGAGAGAGAGAGCATCAGCTATATTTCCTACATACATGGCAGCCATTTTTATTAAGACAAATATTTAAGAGCAACACAATTATAAACAGTTATAAAGCTTCAAAGAAAAAAAAAAACAACTTACCTTTCAAACGCTTATTTGATATATTTTTGCTGAGCCGTTACCAGGTCTACCTCAGCTACTGCCTCCTGTTCAGTGGCTCTCTCCCGCTCCCCTTAAAAATTGCCAAGCCAAGCCAAGACACAGTACTCGGTTGACCATTAACCTCACAATTGATTACAGCGGTTTCCCCACACATAAGCCTCTCAGCTCACGTCTGTGGCTGCTGACACAAAGTTCACCTCCCTCTCCAATCACCAGTGGACTCTAGTGGCTGCAGGATTGAAGTTGGATTTCAATCCGTTGTTTCTGGTTTGATTGTCTTGGATATTTAATTTGTAAAAAGGTTTATTGAAGACAGTTGGAATCATGACGGCATCAGGGTATGCATATTACCGGAGGACTATTTTTCTGGCGATGTTTGTGGGCTACACCTTGTTCTACTTCAATCGGAAGACCTTTTCTTTTGTGATGCCGTCTGTGATGCAAGAGATTACCCTTGACAAAGATGATCTGGGTAAATATGTGTTTCAGTGGCTATGCACATCTGGATTTCAGCATTTATTATATTTACATATCATATGATGAATGTAGTTTTGTTGAATCATTTGCTAGGTTCAATTATCAATCTATCTCTGGATACTTTAAGTGAAGGGCATCATGAAAGTGCTAATAGAAGTGTAATATGCATGTTGTAACTGATGTGATGATTATTGCACCCTTACTTCGACTTCAAAGTCTTTTTGTGTTAACTATCTAAAAATAACTTTGAAGGACAAAAACCGTAATTTTTAATCTCTCTTTTTGGGTTAGTGTTTAGGGTTACTGTAGGTGTTAAGTATTACACTTGTAGATCATGCATGAGAAATCATGTGTGTGTGTGTGTGTGTGTGTGTGTGTGTGTGTGTGTGTGCCAATTCTGCAGGCCTCATCACAAGCAGCCAGTCACTGGCCTACGCAATCAGTAAGTTCATCAGCGGCGTCCTCTCCGACCAGATGAGCGCCCGCTTTCTCTTCTCTATCGGGCTCTTCTCAGTGGGAGGCATCAATGTGATCTTCTCCCAGTCTTCCAGTGTCAACGTCTTCTCTGGCCTCTGGTTCCTAAATGGCCTGGGGCAGGGCCTGGGTTGGCCACCTTGTGGGAAGGTGCTCCGCAAGGTACGTCTTACCCAGACAACGGACATTAGTAATACTATTTTCACTGCAAAACATGTTTTCCCTTTGCCTCTCCCTTTCCATTATCTTTTTTTCAAAATTTAACAACAAATGTTGTGGCTTTCAACTGTTGTAAGTTTAAGTTTGTGTGCTGGATCTGTTCTCATGTTCATTGCAAAGGCATGACAGGGTTGTATTTGATTGGAGTATGATTTCAGTTGGCTTCATGCCAAATTGTACTGGTCCAGTTTGGTACAGCATTTTCTCCATTGTCAGTTATCAGTATGCTATCAAGTGTATGACAGAGAAAGGGCAGGGCACTGTTGACCAGGGCAAAAAGTGACACAGTGGCACAGTACTTCAAGTTCTAGTGTGTGTGCAGACACTGGCTAAGTAGTTATGTTTAAAATATTCTTTATGTATGCTATAACTATTTACTTAATGTACACTAATAATTAGCCTTTTAACCCCTAATCTAAAGTTAAGGTAAACATCTGTGTCCTTTTACAACAGATTTTTAAATATATCCTCTGTAAAGCTATATAGTAAAGTACTTATACAGTACTTAATATACCGATATATCGATACCATAGCGATATCCATACCAATATTAGTATTTCCCAGCAATGCCACCATTTTAAGTGATTGTTTAGGGAAAGCACTGAACCCTCAAATCTGGCTGTGATGTTTTTTATTCTCCTGTTCTCTCTCCTCATCTCTGGTCTTACCCCCTCCTCCCAGTGGTTCGAGCCATCCCAGTTTGGCACATGGTGGGCAATCCTTGCCTGCAGTATGAACGTGGCTGGGGGGCTGGGTCCCATCGTCGCCACACTGATGGCGGAGAGCTACAGCTGGCGGGCCACGCTCTCCATGTCGGGCATGGCCTGCATGGTGCTGTCTGTCTTCTGCTTGCTGCTCATCAAGAATGAGCCCAGCGACGTCGGCCTGCCCAACATTGAGCCGGGGGCCAAGAAAGGGAAAGGAGGTGAGAGATGATGTCATGATTCTCACATATCACATCTTGGTTCTTAGTTCTCCAGAGCTGATGTAGGTTCTGAGTTCCTAGTTTCCAGCAAAGATTCTGAAGTGCTACTGCCACAATACCCTACATTATTAAACTCTTCTAATGAGGTTGCAGGACTTTAACCTTTAGCCCTTGCACTGTATGTAACCTACTGTATTGTTAAGACATGGTTAACAAGTCTGTCTGTTATCTGAGATGTGGATATCAGATGTGCTGCCTGGTGGCATTTGAGATAATGCATGCATACTGCTAATTCTGACCAACTGAACGTGTGTATCTGTATTCTGTCATTCTCGGCTTTTTGTCTTTGAAAGCCTCCGGTGTTTATCACACTTGGTTGGTGATTGTTTCCTGCATGTGCGGACTGTTGGACCCCAACTCAGAGTAAAGTCATGGGGCATACAGTGTGTGTGTGTGTGTGTGTGTGAGAGAGAGAGAGAGAGAGACAGAGAGAGAGAGAATGAGTGAGTGAGTGAGTGAGTGTGTGAGAGAATGAGAGAGAGAGACAGAAACCAAGAGATAGGGGTGTTTATGCATGTGAGGGGTGTGTGGTCTTACACACCCCTCTCAGTGTTGTGAAGTCCAAGGTCAAAAACAATCAGACCTTCTGGACTCTGCACCACCAGCATGTGCTTCACGCAGAACAAACGTGAACAAGTTACATCCTGACTGTGTGTCTACATTAACTGATATGTCCTCTCTCTCTCTCTCTCTCTCTCTCTCTCTCTCTCTCTCTCTCTCTCTCTCTCTCTCTCTCTCTCTCTCGCTCTCAAATTTCAATTTCAAATTTCAATTTCTCTCTCTCTCTCTCTCCCTCTCGCTCTCTCTCTGTAGATTCCACCAGTGACGACACCACTTTGAAAGATTTCTTGCTATCCCCTTATCTGTGGGTGCTGTCCCTGGGCTACCTGGTGGTATTTGGTGTCAAGACAGCTTGCACTGACTGGGGACAGCTCTTCCTGATCCAGGATAAGGGCCAATCTGTGCTCATGGGTAATGCTGTCATCAGCACTAAATGAAATGAATTGAACTACACATTCAATGAAAGTAAAGCCAGCAAAGATGACGGGCAGAATAGAACTGCTGATTTTCAATTGTGTCAAAGAACTATTGTATTTTGGCCCAAAGCATGCCTAATAAGATTACACATGCCCATGGCTCCTGGAGTATTTTGCTTTGTTTGTTTGTTTTCTTTGTGTGTGTGTGTGTGTGTGTGTGTGTGTGTGTGTGTGTGTGTGTGTGTACGTGTTGTCTAATACCTGATTGTGTGTACAGGGAGCTCTTTCATGAGTGCACTGGAGGTTGGAGGCCTGCTGGGAAGCATTGCTGCTGGCTATCTCTCTGACCGTGCAGTGGCCAAGGTGAGTAGCAGTCTCCTGACCTAATAAGATCTTTTGATTTTTGTAAACGCTTAACCAGTTTTAGGCAGAAGTACTGTTGTCTGAGGCAGTCAATGATTAGTTCACGTCAAAGTAAAAGGCCATTATATTTATCTTCAGAATGGAAGGATTTGGTCATTTTGATGTTACGTGCGAAACATCTCAAAAGAATTTCAACAGGTGCAAGAATAAAGGTTTATTCACCCCAGGAACAATAGCTGTAACGACAACTGCAAATAATTTTCATGAAAATATCCACATTGGAAACTAATAATGACAACATGTGTAACAGCCTTTTAGTTTGGAGCAGCCAC
This sequence comes from Sardinella longiceps, assembly GCA_027497455.2. Taxonomy (NCBI): domain Eukaryota; kingdom Metazoa; phylum Chordata; class Actinopteri; order Clupeiformes; family Clupeidae; genus Sardinella; species Sardinella longiceps. Next base: position 26,862,840 of record JAODXP020000021.1, on the reverse strand, counting down.
TGCAGGGTGCTAGGTTATTCTTGTTGTTCTCCTAATTCTAAACAAACTGGAAATTCCTGATGTTGTAACTCCTCTACCACATACAGTATGTTTGTATGTATATCGGATGAGTTACAGTTAGAGTTACAGAGGTACAACAAAGTTACAGGAGGTAACTCTGTCCAGATAAATTTGGCACAGCATTAGAGTTAAAGTAGAGTTAATAAATAATAGTTAAGAGGTCTGTTCAAAATGCAGAATGTTTACGATCTTTTTGTTCCTTTTTAATAGCATGGACTCAGCCTTTATGGCAACCCCCGTCACACCTTCTTGCTCTCTATGATGGCTGGGATGTGTGTCTCCCTTTACCTCTTCCGGGTGACTGTCACAGCAGACAGCTCAAATGTAAGTGAACATTAGTCTGTACTTTCAGTGTCCAATCCTTATGGGACTGTTTTAGTAGTATACAAATTAGTAAATGTGGGCAGTGGTAGCATAGTGCTTAAGGAGCCGGACTAGTGTGCTAGTATACAGTAGTTGTGGGTTCGAATCCCCTACACACAATACTACATAGATCTGCCTAGCAGTTTCCCCACTCCCCAAACCAATATGTCATGTACCTCCTCACTATCCTGGCTTGTGCGACCATGTTCAGAAACTGTGGTCTGCTAGCATTCTAGCATTCAGAGGTGGGATTAATCTAATCTATCAAATGCTACAAACTTCTATCAGTGTTATTGGACAGAGCCACAGAGCTGAACAGTCATCGTAAGCTCGTCTCCTTCAGCCTGCTAGTTTATCAATGTGTCCCGACTTTTCTGGGCTCGAGAGTTGCCTCCTTGGCCATACCGACTTGATCATGAAATTTCATGCAGCAACAGGAAGTATGGGTGGGCCAGGCTATCTCCTCACCATTGTACCCAGGAAATGACTCAAAAGAAAATACTTATCAAGAACATGATTATTTGACATATTGAGCTGAACTGATAGTAGTAAACTACGGTATGTATAATAGTAGTTACTATGGTACAGTGGGTAGCTATAGAGTTAATAACAACAGTTAATAATAATTTGGGTTTGGGTCAGTGGATAACGTGTCTATCTGGTATCTTTGGTAATATTTGTGTTTTTGGTTCTACTTTCTGCAGGTCTGGATCCTGTCTCTTGGGGCTGCTTTTGGCTTTAGTGCATATGGACCAATGGCATTATTTGGTGTGATAGCCAATGAGAGTGCCCCCTCAAAGTTCTGTGGAACTTCACATGCCATTGTTGCGCTCATGGCCAATGGTAAGACCTTTTGAAATTCATTGTGTGTGTGTGTGTGTGTGTGTGTGTGTGTGTGTGTGTGTGTGTGTGTGGTCCTTTTGATTAATCACTTGAGATGAAGCATTAATTTTGACAGCAATAGTAAAACAATAAAATGAAATATAAAATGTAAGAAAATATAATACAAATAAAAAATGATTTACTAGTCAGAATAGTAACATTAAAAATCAGCAAGATTACATATGTTGTAATAATAATAATAATAATAATAATAATAATAATCTACTTTTTTGGCAGTGGGTGGCTTCATGTCAGGACTGCCCTTTAGCACCATTGCCAAGCACTACGGCTGGGACATGGCCTTCTGGGTAGCAGAGATCACCATTATGATCACTACAGTCAGTTTCTTTTTACTGCGCAACATCCAAACAAAGATGGGTCGCCTCCCCAAGAAGGTCGACTAAGCTGCTACTCTCAGAGGATCATGGTGGATGTGGTATCCCTCTCCTTACTCTCAGAGACCAATCTCAGTGCTCACTTTTCCACCTCCTTCACATTGCACAAGGCTGGTAAAGAATTCACGGATTTACATTTCCTTTTACATTAAAGTGAAAGTTCTGAGTAATTCGAGCATAGCCCTTTTGCAATAGCCAGCTGACTGGACTGAATAGCGATCTGAACTAAATAATTTGGTACAACATAGGCCCAACGTGAACGCAAATGTGAACGAGCACTGAGCCAGTGGATCATACTACATTCAAAACTGAAAGTAAGATTACATGTTCCGTTCACTCAATGTAAACTGCTTGTTCACTTTCGGTCTATGTTGTTCCAAATGATTTAGCCCCAATCGCTATTTAGTTCAGTCAGTGGGCTATTGCAACAGTACAGGGCGATGCTTGAATTACACCGAACTTTCACTTTAATGCATATTTTGAAAATGTTACCTATGTAGCCAATGTAGGTACAGTATTATAGGGGGAGTCACTGGAGAAACGGCAGGGTGATACTGGAGAAAGATTGACATTTGAACTTAACTGCCAAGCAGATACAGATACACCTTTCTGTATACATGTAGTGTTTTTTATTCAGCAGACACCTCATAGTATAGACACCTAGTGGAATAAGATGACAGTAGTCCCTTGATAAGAAGGGAAATCATTGGCCTAGAGTAGCGAACTTTCCCTGTAGGTCACAATTCCAAGAGCACACAGTGGTATCTCAATGTAAGAGGGCTGAATATTTTAAAAGAATTTTCCAGAGTGAATCAGCCTGTTTTACATTGCTAAGTGTTGTCGATAGCATCGATAGAATTTACAGTGCTACACAAACCAAAATGGTGAAATGGCTATTTGGTCAGCCTTGCACAAAATTATTTTGTTGTCATAGCTATCGACAGCACTTACCAAGGTGGACAACAGGGCTAGGAGTTGATTCACTCTTGATAATTCACATCACATCATTTCATCACATCATTTCAGGGTGCTATCTCACATCTCAGCTCACATCTAATATGTCACTCACTTTTTTAGTTCACCAAACAATATTAACATCATCTCAAGAGAGAAAGCATTTTTAAATGGTCTGAAAAAAATACCTACCAGGGACTCTTAAGTTTCTGTCTCAACCCTTTCTACTTTTTAATATATACAGTTATATGTACTGTACATATTTATGTCTATTTCCAACTTAATATTTTGTCTTGAACATCAAAACCGTAATTGTAAACCTGAACACTGTACAACAGAACTATTTTTGTAGGGATTACCAGTTGTATCAGCATAGTATTTTATTACAGCAATATAATAATGTACAGTATGCAAAACTTTTTGAAGGATGTTCTCTGCCATTTTAAGTTCTGGAATGTTAAGAATAGGCAATGAGGTTGGTACTTACAGTATGTGCCTTAATTGCCATATAAACTAATGTCTCACTTTGTAAACACTAGGGGTATTAAAATGGAATTCATTGGGTATTAAAGAATATTAAAAGCATTCCTGTCTCACCAGCAATATAGTAGGCTTATTCAGGGAGAGAATGTCTCTGTCTCTTGTAGTTCTACCTCCACTGTTCATTTCATGTAGATGAATGTAAGTGTTAAGTGTGAATATTAGTTTTGACAACAACATGAAACTTTGAAATTGCAGAACAGCAAATGAAAGCAAACATAAAATGCTAAATCTACTGAACAGGGCTAACAATTTTGTAACAGTATTATGAATTTGATGATTGACTAACTTAATTTGAGCAATTCATAACTTAACTGTGGCATTTTAATGTAAACAATACTGAACAATAACTCCATTGAGAGCTACTTCACAGGTTTGTTTTTAGAAGAAAAAAAAAACTAATATTTTTTAAAATTGCACAAAGCATGTAATACTACAACTACATTCCCATCTCACTGTTTCAATTATGACACCTTTGTGTAATGTTTTTGTTATGAATGTGTTTGTTCTTGTCATTAATTTAATTAAAAATCTTCATCAAAGTTGTAAAGACTACCTTATACAACAAGGTGTGTTGTTGATATTTGTTGTTGATATTCTTAATATTCTTTTTAAACAATATTCCTAACATCTGATCTCTTTTGTCTGGGATTGATGTAGGACTCATTATATTTTTGATATCTCTAATATCTGCCTGAAATCATGATCAAAACCCATTTTGAACGAAACTTATTGAGTTATTTCTTGTTGGTTATCTACTAAACTCTAATTATATTTTGGCATGTTTAATGTGTTTACAACTGAAGTGGTTTTGTTTCCAAAGTCCACATCAGGTTACATTTTAAGTTCAGTTCTGTCTGCTGGTGTAGGATCATGCAACAGAACATGAATCAAATTTTCAAGAAACTTACCGGAAATGTGTAGTCTAGGCCACAGGAGTCCATTCAGTCTGTGATTATACTGTAGCAATTTGCCTGTGCTGCTCACTTACTTTCTCACTACTTTAAAGCAACAAAGGGTAAATGGTAGCCTGGCAGGCCATCCTATATCATTGAAATGTATACATGTACAGATACATGTAAATGTACAGGCTGAGCAAATTAATTTGCTGCCGCTAGGGTACAGTACATCTAGATTTCTAGGCTAGGTAAATGGATAAACTCAAGTGCTATTCCCACTAGTCATCCACTATATGCTCTGTGTTCTGGGTGGATGGTGTGCAACCAGCCTATTGCTACCAATTATCATAATCTTGTAGCAATACTAGTGTAGCTCTGGAAAATGTTTACAAGGTTTTGTACACCTTTTACGTAGCCCTTTAGTTTTACGGTAATGTGGAAACTTGGTCCTCAGTTTCTTCTTCACAAATGATGAAACAACACAACTGGACACACGTATAATTATATTATATTATGTACAAAAGTGACAGAATGTTACGCAGTATTTACAGCAATGTGTCTTCAAGCCGCAAAATGTGTAAAATGTTTTGACATTTTTCCTCAATACAAATATCCGTAGACATTTTGTGTTGACCTTCAGGACAAAATAAGAACACAATGAGAATGAAGTAAAGCCTTAAAGGAGGAATCCAGAGTGAATGAATCCATGGCCCTGTTTCTGACAGAGAAATGATCACTGATATACGCTGGCAGCTAACACTAACTGATACAGATCTGGGCACAAAACTGACACACAACTCTGCACAGAAAATCACTTTCAGTTTCATTTTACCATGGCTTATTCATTTATCAACATCTGCCCAGTTGCTTTTTGGTCTATGTAGTATCAAATTTTCTCATTATTTTCCCCAGTGAAAATGGGGAATCCAATGAATCCACTTAATGAACTCAAACTATTATGCATAGGGCTATGGATTGAATCAAACTGGAATTCTCCTTTAATTGCAACTAAACATTGATAACAAAATCTGAAGGGGCAATGTTCCCAGGCTATGGTTGAGTTCCCTGCTTACTCTTTCATCTTGTTTCGACAATAAAAAGTAGAAATCTACAGTATAATGTGAGCATCCATGGTGTGTGATGACAATGAGCTGTTGTGGTGTTGTGACTGGGTAGGTATGCCATTATCATCATCCTTGATGAAGTGTGAGGTACTGCATTCAACCCCCCTCCTCAGTTCTATGTTTCAGTTCAAGATCCAGGCCCAAAGGTCCCAGCTTTCTCTGCTACCTCCAAAGAACTCTTCAGATTCTGGTCAAAGAGCTCACACCTAAAAATAAATAAATAAATAAAAAAAAAACAGTAATTGGGTAAAATATCAATAACTTAAAATAATTTTTAAAAATCCTGTACACTAATATTTACTATTTAAAATATACTATACACATATAACATATGTATCTATATAAATTCCTCTACGTTTTGAGATGAAACTGTTAAGTTACTAGCATCATGCACCAGCATGTCTAAACTATGGGTTTTGGATCTCTTATTCAATAGTCAAGAATTGCACACATTAAGTTGATGTAATTCACACCTGATTGGCATCTCCAAGGAGTAGAAGGGATTCTTCAGGGCAAAGTCTGAGTAGATTTCATATATCTTTCTTAATAGACCATCAATACCTGACTGTCTGGGGTCTGCCAACACAATGAACTTTATACCTGTCACAAAACAAAACAACAGAAACACGAGTTTAATTTTTTCCAGGAAGAAGAGGGATTAATGTCTTTCATTGCAATAAATGTGTTATTAAGTCCAAAACAAACCTGTGAGTGTCTGGAAGCAGTGCAGCTTGAAGGCATCAGTCTCCAACATCTCAATACCAGAACTGCCTACCTCTGGTGACAACTGGGAGCCAATTGCGAACAGCCTAACAGGTAGAGGAAATAGATAACGTTAGAAAACTTCAAAAGTCTCGCAGAGGCACTGAACATGGCGGATGCAGATTATTAAGCACAAATATAACAGTTTAAACTGCTGTTGAATCTACTTACGAATGAAACATTGATGCAAGCATCAATTTCTCATTGGAGCTCAGACGAGCCCTGCCAAATTTGATTGACACAGGGTAGTTGGCAGGCTCTTTCAAGTACTCAAGTATCTCTTTGCCTTCCGCTGTAAATTTGCCATTCACATCAACGCCGTTGATCGACAGCACGGCATGACCCACTGAAAACAAACATTTAAAAGCTCAAGTCTATGATGATTTAAAGTGGCTGTCATGCAGAATAGTTAGCCTTATGTTGGTTAGCTAGTCAGTCACAGACCCACCTCTGATGCCATCCCGCTGGCCGAAGGAGACTACAACCTTCTCGTCATGAATCTTCAAGACTAAATCCAAGGGGAAACTAAACGTTTTCTCGACCTCTGTTCTTGGAACATGATTATCATACTGATAGATGAGCCCACCTGCCTTATTCACTACATACACACTGAAAATCGCCATTTTCCCTACTAACCAGCTGACAACCTCGTCCACTAATCACGTGACTATGAGACGTATCAGTTAGGTGTGAGGTGAATAAAATATACTGAAACGCCGAATTTAATATGTCTTAGTCTATTATGATCTCCAATCATAGTATGGTGACGGCCATAAAATGCTAAATAAAATATGTTGTCATAATAAATGCTCATAAATACTTCGTTTCCCATAAAGCCACCTGTAAGCGCCCGGATGCGCGCGGTGTCTTCTGGGCCTTGCGCATGTTCCATTTCCTTTCTTTCCGACATCTTGACAGAGGAACATCATGGTGAGTATCTTTGGGAGACTTTTCTTATTAAATATACAGATTTTCCCTGATCATTTAAGACAAAAAGGTCAACAATGGAACCATCACATGTTGATTGTCAAAATATATCAAAATGAAAAGTTGAAGAGCGACCCTTACCCTAGTAATAATGCCTGAAGTTTGCTCCGTCTGCGGCATGCTTTGTAGCGTGGAGCCGAAAGCAGCGAATTTGGCTTTAGCAAAGCTAACTTTGTAGTTAGCCTTCGAAGCGTGGCTTCATGGCGTGGTAAATCTAAATTACCGTTTGCAATAGCTAAATGTAAACATTAACAGGCATTCATTTACAAGTTAAGTGTTTTAAATATATATGGAAAATGTGTGTGTGGATCAAATCTCACACAAGTTACGTCCAAGTTTGATGTCAGGGCTTGGTGCTCGAGCAGGGTTAGATGCAGGATAATCGTGGCCAGTTGATTTATATGAAAGCTGCAGTATATCCTCAGTCTGTTAAATTAACACTATTGTATGAAATGTATTGATGACATTTGTAAGTAAGTAATTTAGATGGGATGAACGCCTCAATTATATGTGTTCCGTTGTTAGTGTTTTCGTTTATCAGTAATGGCCATATTTGCACAGTATTTGACACTTTTTAATTGCCTCTACAGCCTCCTAAAGACCAGAAAAAGGGGAAGGACTCTGGGAAGTCCAAAAAGGACAAGGACCCAGTCAACAAGTCCGGAGGCAAGGCCAAGAAGAAGGTTTGTGTTCCATCTAAACTAGCTGACAACCAATGATGGCCTACTGTGGTCTATGCAGCCAAATAACAGCTGTATTTTTGTTTCTCTGAGCAGAAGTGGTCCAAGGGAAAAGTTAGGGACAAGCTGAACAATCTGGTTCTCTTCGACAAGGCCACCTATGACAAACTGTACAAAGAGGTGCCCAACTACAAGCTCATCACGCCAGCAGTGGTGTCTGAGAGGCTGAAGATCAGAGGTTCCCTGGCAAGGGCAGCACTCCTGGAGCTGCTCGGCAAAGGTAAAAAAATTAGTCCAAGGCTTGTTATGTACACCAAACTAAGACGAGGACTACACTGTTACATTTAATGTCTGTATGATTTTGGTCCCCATAATGGCTACCCTGTGGGACATCTGGTGTCGGCCCCAAAGTTTTACAGCCTCACACGTTGGCCAGCTCTTTTGCAGAATTCTTGTTGAATCAGCATGAGCCACTGGCAGTGTGATGGTCCGTTGGTATTGTGGCCAGTTCTGTGAAGTTGGCCAATACGCACATCTGTGGCCCACATTGATTTGCATTCTTGCACACAAATGAAATGCAACAAACAGGACTAAAGGGTGAACAAAGCATAAATTGAGGGGTTGATAGAATTGAGCTGCAGTGTATGTCTAATGCAGGTTATTATACCATTTCTTTTTGTAGAGCTTTTTTTTTTTTTTTTTGATTGGTCGTGTCACTTCATGGATTTCATTTGGGAGGTGCAATTGAACCATTGGAATTATGCACATTGATGTGGTGGTCTGCTTGATCGCTGTTTGTGGCATGATGTCACAGCTGATGGACACTACTTCATCAAACCAGCTAGTCTCGTTTAATTGGGTCTTCCCCAACGCCTGTGGGTGCGCAATACACCACGCCCGGTTGTCTTAAGTTTTAAAATTCAATTTAAAATCACATTCGATCACAAAGTTGTGAAGCAATTCATGCCGTAGAAGACGGGTCTCTGTTTGTAGATGCACATGAATTAGTCAGTTTGTTTTAATTTTCGTTTGCACTATTTGTATGGTGCACCTTTCATGGGCGGATACCAACAGGGACACTGCTCTTTTTCGTTAACTCTGATGCTCATATTTACAATACATTAACATGACGACTGGAAGGTTGGTAGCATAATTTGTTCTAAATTGGGATGTTCTGTAAGGACAAAGCGCTGCACATTTTTGCTAATTGTCAAGTCATTTGACTGTGGTCCAAGTTGATTGCTGTTGATGACATTTCATATCAATCACTTGAAATGGAAGCCCTGATGTGCAGATTTGCCTGTGTCTTGGATAACTGACTAGGCCCCTTACAGACAATACATGTATATACATTTGATATACCTTTGTTGATGTGAATATTATTGTCTTTGCTACAGGCATGATCAAGCTGGTATCCAAACACAGAGCACAGGTCATCTACACACGTAACACCAAGGGTGGTGACGAGGGTGGTGACCAGAAAGACGCATAAAGGTATGCTGACCCTCATGACACTCGTATGGAAGCAAAATGTTAACACACCCCACTGAAACTATACAACCTGATCTTCATTTGTGATATGGACAGCCTAGGTTGTCTACAGTTTACACACAGCATGGCTTTGAGTGGTGTCAATGAGCCTTTATGATAAAAATTTGGACGTTAGCGTGGGTAATATAATTTTGGGAAGTACTAGCAGCTTGTTTGAGTAGGAATTTCTGTTTCACATCATGGCAAGTTGGTCTTTCCTCAGACATGGCTGCTTGCTGCTTGCTTGTTTTTCTTTTAAATTGTGAAATGAAATTTAAGTTCAGATCCTCTATTCATAGAGCCAGTGCTAGCGCTACTCTGTAGCGTACTCTGGAGATATAAAGTCTTTCCTCTGTAATTAGACATGGATGGTGCAGATTAAGGCTTTTCCAACTTGTTGGGGAAATGCCTTTACATGGACATTTACAGTCTTGTAGCATGTTGAGTTATCCTGTATTGATTTGACTCTTTGTTTCTCCTTTAGGTTCTGTTGCTGTTGCCTGGATATTTGTAAATGAAAAACTGAATAAAACCAACAAAAAAATCTTGTTTGCACATTTCATTTGTAATTCCACATCCACAGCATGCACCAACCACACTTTCTCAAAACTTTCAAATATGTTGCCTTCTCAGTATTGGGATAAATGGATTTCTCCATGGTTGCTCACTCAGTTATTCAGCTCTAGTTAATTTATGCAAGAGTCGCTGTGTGTACTGTAGCTTCTATGCCCTCAAAGGGTAGGACTTGATGCTAAGGTCTCCAAGTATACAAAGTTTGGACGTGACCAGGTATTTAATGATAAACATGTCATTCCCTTGCTCTGAAGCCTTTGAACACTAGTTCAATGTTATTAATAATTCACAAAGGCTGACATTTGACTGAGCTGTCGAGGCACCATTGCTAAGAGCTTGAAACAAGACGTGCCAAAACCACTGAATAGACGGCCCACATTGTTTACCATCCTGCCAAGGTCAAGACTGGTGCTCTTGTCACCCTATAGTTCCACAATTGAAAATGCATAATTGTGTGGACATTGGCCCTATACATGCTAATTGGCACAATAGCCTCAAGTGCAGGGATACACTACTTCCAGCCTCTGAAAATATATAAGTGACAGGGTTCCCACGGGTCAGGCTGTTCCATACAGGGAAAGTCAGGGAATTTGACCATTTTGCTTGGAAAGTCAGGGATTATTTGGGCATTTTATGATATCACTGAACATCCTATCTCTTTCCTCAATATTTTCCCATTTATCTGGAGTGAATTTACACTCCGACTGGCTGATTCATGCCATTTAAGTGTTGGGAAGTAGACCCAATCATATATGGGGGGTTATGGAAATTCAGCTTTTTGGTCAAGGAAAGTCATGGAAAATCAGGGAATTTTAAGTCTGGTCTGGAGTGGGAACCCTGAAATGACAACCTGTAAAATGTATAGTATTGTAAAACATCTGGGATAATTAATAGTGGCTACTTTGTGGCTACAGTACTGCCAAAGGAGGTATCTAGGAGATATCTTAGATCATCTGACACTGAAAAGGTCACAACCTTTGGTTAACTCAAGATAGTTTTGGCTCCCAGTTGCGGTTCAGTGATGAGAAGATGGCTAAAACTACTTGGTGTAGTTACAGATGAAAACCAGCAGGGGGGAGTATTTCATGATGAGCAGATGGACTTTTGAGAAGTGAACTTGGCTTCAGTGAGTTGGAATGGGTATAGCTGCACGTTCTGAATTGAGTGCTTTTTATGTATTTTGCCCAATACAAAAATTGAAGTGCTTCATCAACAAACAGTGTATGTTCCCAGCTACCAAGCAGAGCTCATAACTTATTGAGAGAGAAACAGACTTCTTCCCAATGTCCACTGAGTCTGTTATGATCGACTTTGTCAGCTGGCAAAGCCCCAGTCTAGCACGTCTGAAGTCACTGTCAGTGCCGGTATGACAGGTGCGCCACTGCACTGACCGACTTCCGTCTTCGCTTGAGATGGCATCTAGCTCACGATTTCACAAAGTCCTTCCTGCTATCTGTTGTGTCTGTCAGTGCAGGATCAAGACAGTAATCATAGGAGCTGATCACAGAAGTGGAGAGAGGCCTAAGAGCATGTGTCTGCCTAAGCCTTGAGACATCAGGTCAAACATCATCATTATCTACTACATAGCAAAAGACCAGAGTGCAATAGCACTTCAATCACACCTCAGCACATCTATGCAACCCTTAAGACCTTTCCCTTGCTGAATAAACTAATTGTGTGATTTTATGATGAGTTCATGTAACGATCAATTTCTCCTTGTAGGGTTTCTCTTCGCTTTGGTACTGGGTATACCCCGACAGGATAAATTCTTGAGAAAAGTTCAAATAAACTTTTGGATGAAGTGGCAGGGCAGTAGAAGCTTTAATGCTTTCTTTTGCATTCTGCTGTTTTGAGTCAGATTCTGTTGTGTTGAAGCTACACTGTAATTATGGTTGAAGAATACTAAGAAATCATAAGATGATGTTCTCTCTGTGACCATAAATTAGACTGTTCTGGGAAGCTTTCTGCCTTTTCTCTTGATGAAGTAAACAGGGCACTTTTCCTAATTCTCCATGACATGTTGCAACATATGCCATGTTGGGGACCTCTTTACTGCTCATTGTAATAAAATATTGTGTATAATCGTGTAAAGATCAGATAAACTAGTGTTTAAAGCCATTCACACACACACATTCAGAACAACACAGCATTCAACACAACGCTGCTGCCATGTCTCATTCCTCTTTAATAGCCTGACGTACTGGAGCACACAAGCTATTAATATTCGCTCTTCTTTTAGCTGAAATGGCACGCAGAGCAGCCGAGCTGCCTCCCCCCTTTCAGCGGCTCAGAGCCTCTGTCTGCCCGAGCTGTGGAGCTGAGTTACATAGACACGGCTACCACCAACCCGCCCCTCTGCCCCCCCTCCTGGTCCCCTCGCCCCATCCTGAAGCGCATGAGAAGTGGCGGCTGGGCTGAACTGGCTCTTAAAAGGCCTGTGCCTCATGCATAGCCAGTGAGTCAGAGGGGGCTCGGACGACGCCAGCACAGGGGCAGGGAAATACTACGTCCAGACCGTGCAGCAGATTTATCACACATATACTCTCTCTCTCTCTCTCTCGCTCTCTGTTTCTTTCACTCACTCTCGCTGTCTGTGTTTCTCAGATCCCCCCCCCTTCTCTCTCTCTCTCTCTCTCTCTCTCTCTCTCTCTCTCTCTCTCTCTCTCTCTCTCTCTCTCTCTCACTCTCACACACACAGATTCACAGTTGCATTCTCTCTCTTCTCTTTTCCTCCCTGGCTTACACTTTTGTTTTGTTCCAGCTGCTGTTTGAGCGGCTTCTGAGTCGCTCCACAGTGTGTGTGTGTGTGTGTGTGTGTGTGTGTGTGTGTGTGTGTGTGTGTGGAGGTTTGTTTCTCGTCTGTCAGAGCGGTGGCTGAAAGTGAGTGGATGTGTGCACTGTGGGGTGCACGGCAGCGGAGAGTACTGTAAGTGGTGACTCAGAAAGGAGGGAAAATAGTTGTTTTGGGCTGGGCGACAGGAGCCAGAGAGAGAGAGGGAGAGAGAAAGGGAGGGGGAGCAGAGGGGCAACTGGACACGCCGGAAGCAGGGGTAGGGGCAACTTGTCAGTGGCATTGCTGGGGCAGTTTCTCTGGGCAAATCCTGTGGAAGGAGATTTATGACACGCAGCTGTTGAGCGCTTGACAGACGTGGGGTGTGTGAAAGAAGACTCCCTCGGCTGCTGCTGCGCAGGAGCGCTGTCTCTGCCAACACACACACACACACACACACACACACACACACACACACACACACACACACACAGAGAGAGAGAGACTTACACTCATCAGAGGAGTGCTGAGAGACTTGCATCGTAGCCCGCAAAGACAAGGGTAGGTAACAAGCTCTTTTATTACTCACACTTAATGTTTTTTTAATGTCTGTAATCCAGTTATCCTCAGTAGTTACTTACACTATGATTTGACACCTCCAAACTTTTGTTTCCATAAATGTTGTGATGAGGATGTGTTTGAGTGTGCTTATTAGTGGTGTCCTGTAGTAACAGACTTCCTTAGAACGCTTGAATGAAAGTCTAACCTACTCTTAGACAAATATTGTAGGCTGTAATGTTTTAACAAATGCAATCTGGACAAAATACTGTAAGACTTTAATATTAATGTGGTTCAGTATGCTTGAATCTTGTGTTATCAGTTGTTATTTTTGTCTTTTTTTCATCAACTCAAGGTAGCCTACTTGTGGTCTTTGTTGTGTGGTTCCTTTTCCTTTGACGGAATTATCCCCAGATCTATTTTTAGAGTTTAGCCATGTGGGGAGTTATTCGGACAGCAGTGATCTCGCAGACAGAGAGGAAAGTTCCATAAGATCCGAGAGTTTGCTGCTGAAGGATTGTTCTCTAATAACAAAGTTATGTTGAAGTGTGTTCTTCTATTGTTCCTTAAACAAACAGAGTCAAAGTCAGTGTCCCAGGACAGTGGGGTCGAGAGGAGGTGGTGGTGATGGTGGGGGTGTGGGTGTGGAGGGAGAGGAGGCCTACTTTCTCTGGTCAGTTCAGACAGCCACCACAGAGTTGCTCAGAGTTGAGAGGAAGTTCATTTAAAGTCCTGTTCCGACCCAAAGCAAAGCAGCCGGGTCTGGGCCAAGTCTGGCCCTGATTTGGTACAGACTGTGTGCTGTTTGCATACTAAATGCCCCAAAATATAAAACATGAGACATTATAGTCTTTAACATGTCTCTAATGATCTCCATTGGGGTCATATGGCAGCAGGAGTAGTTTAGTGTGGTATGTGTAGACACAAGAGCTAGAGCATGCTCAGAGGCTGCATGGAGCATGGAGCAGACTAGCAGTCGGTTGTTAGCATGTCTCAAAGGCATTGGAACCACTAAACACTGTTTATATCCGCGGGCTAATGGGTGCCGTTGCCAGAGTTACAGAAACAGCAGAAGTGCATTAGATGAACTCGACTCAGTCTCCCGTGTTGGGTCAAGTACCTACTGTGAGCCACTGAAGCGAGAGTAATGCACTTGGAGAAGGGGCAGAGAATGGCAAAATCGGAGACATTAAGTAATTTCTAAACAGAGGCTCTACACTGGATAGTTAATCCCGTTTGTGGGATTGTGAAATATGCTCATAAGGAGGGGGGAACAGCCTACTAAGCAATAAAACACAAATGGGAAGAATGTTTATTTGGGTTGCTATGGTAAGTGTGGTTTGGCAGTTGGCTGGCACATTGAAAGAGGAGTTGCTTCCAGTGCGCTGTGAGTTGGGGTTGGCCTTTATTTAATTCTACCCTTTAAAATAAATAGATTTTAATGGGGTGGGGAGATCCATCAAGGACCCATTCGTATTTAACACAAACCAGATGATGTCTTCCACCGGATGTTAGCTTCTTCTTCCTCCTCCTCCTCCTCCACCTCTTCTTCCTTTTCTACCTTAATTTTCAGTCTTACTCTTTTCTTCTCTTCTGTCTTCACCTTCAAGATTGCTTATTTATGAAAACAAGGGAAGGAAATTGCTAAACCCTCATTTGCCTAGTGGGTAATCACTTGTAACATCATTGTGAATTCAGGTCAATAGCATATCCCTGCTAATTTATCCATTTCACTCCAAGGGAAGTTCATGTCTCAGCTATTTCATGGACCATTAGCGTCAGATTTTCACCTTGTGTTGGTTAGAGATAAGATATTTGATACTTATTACAACACTGGGAGGTTCAAAAACAATTTGCCATCAGGATGAATGCGGAATTAGTTTTTAATAGTTTCTATTTCACAACACTGGAAAAAGAGTTACTATTTATCTTTTGTGTGTGGTGTTGTGGTGCGTGCGTGTGTGTGTGTGTGTGTGTGTGTGTGTGTGTGTGTGTGTGTGTGTGCGTGCGTGTGTGTGTGTGTGTGTGTGTGTGTGTTTGTGGGCTGTGGTATGTCTTGTATACTAGCTTAATGGTCTGTGTAAGCGAGGCAGTGTGTATTCATTGATCCAGGGTGTTTGACTCTTAAACCGATCTATTACGTATTAGGCCACACAATCTTCAACATCTCAGAATCTTAATAGAAGTTTCCAGAACAGACCGCTGAACCATAAATCTCAGCAAGGACCATGACTAATCTGAGACTCAGAGTACTTCTTTGATTTATTATTTTCCATAAGAAGTGTAAGCCAATGTTTCAACATTCAAGTTTCTGCTGCCCTGCTAGCGTAGCCTAATGGTGTGTGGCTTCATTGATCGAGAGCTCCTGGCTTTTACACTGACACAGCAAGAAATGGGTTTCTCATAGACCTTTGAGTAGTCAGTGCCTTGACATCTCAGAAAAAAAAAAATAAT
Organism: Sardinella longiceps; assembly: GCA_027497455.2. Classification (NCBI taxonomy): domain Eukaryota; kingdom Metazoa; phylum Chordata; class Actinopteri; order Clupeiformes; family Clupeidae; genus Sardinella; species Sardinella longiceps. Next base: position 26,847,309 of record JAODXP020000021.1, on the reverse strand, counting down.
AAAAAAAACTTTTCAGGCTGTTGAACCATAAAAAACTTGTCAAGAACTGTGAGCAATTTGAGAGAGTCTAAGAATAATACATTGATTTATGATTTTGCTCTTGAGTTTCCAGACACAGTCAATGTTTCAATGTAACTTTCCCTGCATGCTGCCACCACTGTAAAATCACCACCACATTGCTATTCTGTCAGAGACTTCGCCAGAGCCTATTTTGTATTGACGACAGCTAGATGCCGTACATAACCCCTCAAACCCTCTCTGACTTGCCTCATGCATTGAGGCAGGAAATAAAGCCATTGAGAAAGCACAGCGACCTGACGCTGCATGCATGAGTGTCACTAAAGAAGTACGCTTGCTGCTGCTGCTGCTGGAGTGGCTGATGAGATGGAGGAAGAGGAAGTATGTGAGGGGGTCAAATGGGATTTCTCACATTGTTCTTTTATATAGGGACAATAATTCAGTGCACAACACAAGCTGCTTTTTGTCCACGAAGCACACCTGCTCAGTGCTTGCAGAGAGAGAGAGAGAGAGAGAGAGAGAGAGAGAGAAGGGATTTTTATATACTATAGTTTCCTGATTATTAACCAAGGCATGTCAACCAACCTTACATTCATTTTGCAAGATTTCTTTATGCAAGAGTTTATTAAGGGGAAGGGCTATTTCATTCTCATGACATGATCTAAATGTATTTGAATTGATTAACATATGGGTGCAGTTACTACAAGAGTGCAGTTGTGTTGTTAGTTTTCATAAAACAGTGACATGGGGTTTATACATGGAGCGGCTTACAGTATATTTGAGAAATTACTGCAACTATGTGCAATCCTCACATCACATACACACACACAGACACAGAAACACACACACACACACATACTGTATAGGCTTACAGTTCAGCATCCATTAAACAAATGCAGTTGAAATGCAATGGAGTAGCCTATCCTTCATTTCCACAAATTTCATTTAAAAAAAAAAGTGCAGTGCAGAGAGACAGAGGTCTCAGACGTCTGAATACCCTCCCTTGCCTCTGTCTGGTGGTGTTGCCTCCAGACACTCTGGAGTGAGAGTGAGAGCGTGCCGGCTGTGTGCTGTGTGCTCTTTTCTCTCCTCTCTTGCCCTCCAGGCAGATGGATGGATGAGCTTAGACCTCTGGTGGTGGTGGGGGCCGCAGCTTCATCAAATAGATGTGACAGGTCTCGGAGACGCCACGAGACCCCCCCACGAGGCAGTGTGTCACTTCTGCTCTCCTAAACCCTGCGGTTGGTCTTTAGGGACGGGTGCACACAGCAACTCTCCTCTCTGTCTGGCTTCGCTCCCAAAGTCAAATCCTATAGACTCATTTTGAAAAATCATCAATAGGCATGAGATGCTTTTTGTTCATTTGGGGATTTCCCCCATTCTCCAAATCTAATGCTCATTATCCCAAAATATCCCGGAACATGATGTGTTGCCATTGGAGCCCAAATTAGGCCTCCATGAAGAAGGCCAGTTTGTGTTTTTGGCAGGGGTTCTCAAACTTCATTGGACCAGGGACCCCTCATGAAGAAGAACATTTTTCAAGGACCACTCATAACCGCAACACAAATTTGACCATACAGGCGTATATAGTTTAGTTAGATTTTAGATACTATTTTGTTTTTCAAAGACCTCCGGCAATGCGCTGTGGACCCCGGAGGGTCCCCTAACCCCATTTTGAGAACCAGTGCCTTTTATAATGTGTTTTTGAGTTATATGATCACAACATAAGCAGACATCCCTGTATTTGGTGACCTGTCTGTGGTACAACACATGAAATCCTGTTAAATTCTCCTAGTTTTGGAAACTAAAAAGTTAAGCATAACTGTAAAATTTTAAGGAACTTTGAAGGCAGTTCTGAAGCCATATTCTATAGTGGTTGGCACAGCAGGTCAGGGACATCGTTCAGACTACAGCTACAGAGACAATAAATGATTGGAATAAGAAGTGACTATACAAGTTGCATGGCTGTTTCCATAAAGCCTGCAGTTTTATAGTAATTTCTGTGGAGTTAGTATTTGTGCTACCAATCGTGATATTGATCTACTCTCTTTATCCCTCCTGTAGATGGTGCGGGAGCAGTACGTCACCACCACCGGGGACCAGGACGTCCCGGACACCACCCCTGACTATCTCTACAAGATCGGCATCTATGGCTGGAGAAAACGCTGCCTTTACCTGTTTGTCCTCATCCTGTTGGTTATCCTGGTCATCAACCTGGCCCTCACCATCTGGATCGTACGAGTCATGTGGTTCAACACGGTACGTGTGGGGACAAGGGGACTGTGGGTCCAGAACTCAAAGGTTCTCCCCGAAAGAGAGTAAACAAGCTGTGTCTGTAGATGGCAAGGAAAGGTATGTTACAAAACAGGTGACGATAGGACAGGTAATGATGTAACATTCAAGTCTTCCCTGGAGAACTTTCGCTACAGCTTTTATTTCTAAGGCATTTCTGAGTCAATATATAAGATTTAAAAAATAATAGTTGGTAATTAATTATCTTACATGGTCACTTCAGAGAACACAGATCTATTCCTAGTTTTAAAAAATGTTTGGGTGTTTAGTATTTGTGCTGCAGATGTATAGACGAGGACTTACAAAATTTTATGAATCCGGTACAACAGTGTTAAAGAGGGAAGATTAAAATGTTGCACTGGAATCCTATAGAAAAATGGAATTGAAATGGTTTAAAGAATTCAAGTTGAAATAGATTTCATGAAGAAAGGCAGGTTCATGGCCATGCCACCACTGGGAAAAGTTACTTTTTCACAATAGCTTTATCACCAGCAGAAAAAAATAATAATGTTTATTTGTGGCTTTTTAAAAATTGGACTATCAGATGATGAGGTGCTCACAATAATAAACCATTTTTCTACAATCTGTGGACTAAACATCCTTTTCTAAAATCTCTTTTTCCATCTGTGACCCTCCAGCCATTTCTCTACAAACTATACCTTGCATAGTTTCACTTCACACATCAATAGAGACTTTGATTTCCTTTGCTGTGAGTCACACAGTGATGTCACCCAGTAGGCTATTTGAGATCTTATGCAATGGTAGCCCCTTTTTCAGAAGTCTAATAGGATTATGAATTTTTCTATTTGGCTTCCAGAAAAGGTATTGTACCAGCGAAAAACCTCCCTTAAAGGTTTTCCAGCGCAGATAAGATTTGAATTGGATTTTCGCAGGCAGCTATGATTGGGATTTGAGGGGGATGTTGTGGTGTTTATGGAAGGTTATGTAAGCAAGCGCAGGTTATTTGCCACTGGCAGGGCGATCAAAGCCCTCTCGCTTTGGAATGCAAATGCCACCACCACCACTGCGTTCTATCAGTCTGCCTGAGACACTGCTTTTGGGTGGGGATGCTGAAGTGTGTGTCTCTCTGTGTGTGTGTGTGTGTGTGTGTTTGTGTTTCACAGGAAGGAATGGGGCTTCTTCAGGTGCACCCTGATGGCGTGAGACTGGAGGGCGAGTCCGAGTTCCTCTTTCCGTTGTATGCCCAGGAGATCGACTCAAGAGAGGTGAGCATGTGAAGTTGTCCTCCACAGACCAGCTAGCACACTCACTAAATCACATTCTGCCTAACCCTACGCACTTTATTAGCAGAAATCAACCAAACATGAAGTTGAATGAAGTTGATTAATGCTTTGCTTTCACTTGAGGGTTCAGGGCCCAAGGACAGGCCAATGACAACCAATCACAGTCCTAATTCATACATTATGAATTCCTATGAAACAGGAGCTCTTATCTTTTAGGTTTGTGCATGGATTAGCAGATTAATTGGTTGGGGAACAACCACAGAATAAAAATATGGAGCATTTGATAAGAAAGTGAAGTTGAACAAAAAGGCAATTTAAACTCACAAAACTATTTGGCTATTTTTAACTAAAGGAAACATCTTGTTGTCAAACTCCCTCAACAAAGCTTGAAAAGTTGAATGCATGCTACACACAACAACCAAAAGCAAGTGAGAGAATAAGTGGAGGCTCTAACACTGTCACACTGAGAAGAAAGATGTAGAAAGGCTGACATTTTTTTCTCCTGTCTTATTGGAATTCCTTGTTTAGCACCCAGCAGCCTCTGTGATGCATATGAAATTGTTCCCGTATTAGATCTGTGAGCGCTAGGAGCGCAACAAGTTAGTACTGTAGGTCTCTGAATCATCTCATTTCTGCCTGAGACAATGCCTTGAGACTAACTAGATCCACAGTAAATATGGCATATAGCCTATCATCAGCAGAGTCTATTTGAACCCCATTTACAGTCTGTGGGTGTTTGTTTGAGCTTGTTTTTTTATATGGAGAACCTGCTATAAAGAGCCTTGTGTTTCTTATTTAGAGAGTTATGTGTTGAGAGAGAACATTTGGGGTGATAAGCTGCTGAGGCAAAAAAAAAGTCAGGATGGAAATGTTTTATAGGGGTGAGAGAGTAGCAGGGTCTTGGAGCTGCGCTGGTCTCTGTTTTTCATCGCCTCGCCTGTGGATGCTTGGGTTTGAGTGGAAACAAATGCCCTTTTTATGGGCCAATTCATCACCCATGCCTACAGTCACTTTGCGCAGTGATCAGGTGCTTAATCTATGTCTTTGAAGTGATAATAGTGGGGGAGGAAAGGAAGATTCCTGTAGGGGGTGTTGTTTGTTTATCTGTTTGTTTATTTATTTATCTATTTATTTATTTGGTATTTATGAATGTTTATAATCATCTGTCATTTTTTTCCCAAAGAAAAAAAAGAAATGCTCCCATTTTGGCTCTTGAGCAGTTGCAATGCAAATGTGTGCATATGCAATGCTCTGGACTTTTGAATTATGGCTTGTAAACAAGATTAAGGATGTCTCAAATGAAATGCAAGCCTCTGGTGTATAAGATTTATAAGTGCAGCATGAGGAACTGTACACATGGGAATCTGTTATCTCACTCTCTCTCTGTGTGTGTGTGTGTGTGTGTGTGTGTGTGTGTGTGTGTGTGTGTGTGTGTGTGTGTGTGTGTGTGTGTGTGTGTGTGTGTGTTGTTTTATGCAGGACTCTGAGCTTCTGGTGGACTCCACTGAGAATGTCTCTCTTAACGCGCGTAATGAGAATGGGGACGTGACGGGGCGGCTATCTGTGGGTATGAAACACACACGCACACACACACACACACACACACACACACAGCGACATATACATACCCAGTGACCCAAACATACCCGCAAACACCCACAAGCACACATTTATTTGTATGCAGTATACTATATTGCAGCATATTGATATTTCCTTATGTTTAGCCTGTCTTTACGCATTCACATAGCATTACACAAACACATTCACATAGCATACTGTACAAACACTAATACATCCATATAGCATACTAAACACTCTAACAAATTCACATACAGTATAATTCTGTACATTCACTCTAACACAGTCACATTCAAACCCACTCACACTTTTCTTTGCCCAACCAAATAATTCAGACGCATGTCTTTCTCTACGTAATTGAAATGGAGACGGATGAACTCATTTGGCACAGCGGCTGTACGTACCCTCCAGCACAACTCCCCAACTCACGGCATCAGTGACTCCATCTCCTAGCACTGTATCTCAGCTTATTCATATGTTAATAGACTCTTCTGTTAGCCTGCGACCAATTCGTGGGCTGTAACTCATGACCTACACGTTGCCAGGGCACATCAGAAGGGGCCCTGGAGCGAAGCGAGACAGGTCTGGAGAGGAATGAGTGTCCCTTTCTCAGGTCAGAATAGAGGACGCCTCTGCAATTAGAACAGGCACAAATGGCCGAATACATTCAGTGGCTCAATTGCCTGGCCTGAAGGGGGTTAGAAATGGACGGTCCACTGGTCATCATGTAGTTGATGGTGGGACAGAATGTATAGTCTATTTTTTAATGGCTGTCTCTGCACATAGTCCTCATCATCATCATCATTTGCCGCCTTGGAATGATGCAGGTCTGGCAGGAAGCTTCAAGAAAAGTAAAAAAAAAAAAACAGTGCTGATATCAATTTTGTATTTCATTCTAGTCGTCATAGTGCCGTCTCTCTGCAGTCTTTTAAGAGAGGTCATTGATTTCAGAAAGTTGAAACAGAAACCTGCTCTTTTTGTCCTTTGGATGACTCCCATGTTATTCCACATTTCTGAAACCAAAGGCTGTTTTAAATCCAAAGCTTTCATTTTTATCATACCATATGTCATAGAGCATCACTGCATGCAGACTCCCCTGAGTCGTTTGGCTGCAGAATGTCTGAAACTAAAAGAGGTTTCAGGATGAAAAGAAATAACATTATTTCTCTTCACCATTTGTGAGTTTTAAATTAGAAATAAACAAGATCAGTTTAGTTATTTGCATTCATAACCAGTGACAATATTGGGTTAGTGCTTCAAGCTAAATCGAATCAGAACTTATTTCTTTATTGGTGAAGAATGTTAAGGTCTTGGAACTGTTTCATCTGACACATGGATGATCCTCGTTTGTGCTCATTTAATTTCTGACTGATTGCCACTGAAAATGCAAGGCAGTGTTGGAATGACATTCAGACATTGGAACAGGAGGCTTAGAAATATAATGGCAGAGCATTTATAAACATTACTGAAATGAAGTTGGAAATGAAATTGGTTTCACTGCCTGTGCTTTCTATGTTGGGGGTGGTCTGTTTTCACCCTTTCTTTATCAGCGAATGTTATAATGTCATCTGTTCAGACAGAATTATTTTTGTGAGAGAATTACGGTACTAGGATTAGAAAATGATAAGATTAGATTAGATTAGATTACGTAGATTGTCTTTAATGTCCCCTCGGGGCAATTTGTTGTACAGCTATAGTCAACATAAATATACACAGTCCATACACACAACATAAGGAACAATCGTACTAGCAAAGGCCAGATTCAAACCTTGGTTCCCATAAGCACCTGAGCCATTCATGATGTAAACACTGTAACTAATTGTCCCCCTGTCTATAGATCTGCTGAGAAGGAATAGTAAGTTAGTTTGGCTTCGTGGAAAGTGTCTCACGTGTACTGTTGGTGATTTTGTTCTGGTGCCAAACTCAGGGCCCAAGAAGGTGCAAGGGGACGCCCAGCAGCTGGTTGTCAGCTCCAACAGCGGCAAGATGCTATTTCAGGCTGATGGCAAGGAGGCAGTGGTGGGCAACAACAAGCTCCGTGTCACAGGTAAGTCCAGTGGTAATATAGCAGTTTGTCCCAAATCTGTCGCTGATCTGGTTTGGACATGGCTCTGATCCGGCTCTCATTCGGCCCCACTCTGGCCCAGTCAGGTATGACCTGGATCTTGGTTCTGAGTTGGCTTTGGTCCAGATCTGTTGCACTGCCAGTGGAGTCAGACTGATGAATACTGTGGCTTGAAGGGCACCACAGTACCAGCCACTTCCCTGGGTATTTTTCCCAAAGACAATACTGACTATGCTCTATAATCTAACTTATGATACAAATAACAATTTATCTTTAAAGATTTGATTTATTTTTGCGCCAAATTATATGAAATACTGTGATGTGGTGCAAAATGTAACATTCCTAGAATACTTTTTTATTTGATTCTAGAGCGGATTATGTTTTTTTCTTAATCGCTCAGGCGATTATCTGTTATCTGGGCCAGAACAAATGTGGTATGAAGTTTATAGATAAAGATAAAGAAAAATGTGCAATAAAAGTTAAGATCAAGACAGACTGAGGAAGTTTATTCCTCTCCACAGCAAGTTATTTTTTTTCCCCACGCTGTAGCTGAGAACACGCCTGAAGGAAGGGATTATTATCTTTCGACTGTGTTTGTGCTCTCATTTACTGCTCAAAATTCACCCTGTGTATTCTTTCCTTTGTCATATTTCAAGCCAAGGGCAGCGTAAAGCCAAACCATCACCAGAGGATGTTATGACACAAAAATGCAGTGTTTTTCTCACCAGACATCAGCCCCTCTGGCCCAAACATGTCTGATTGACTGTTTCACAGGCAGCATGGGGGTGGGCGCGGTAGCCAGGGTTCAAATGAAACTGGTCAAAAGCTTAGCGTGTTCATGCAGATTCACATAATATTTTATACTTAGACTTGTACTTCCTGGTAATTGGAGGCTTTAAGGCAAAAGGTACTCTTGGGATCTTCACACACACACACACACACACACACACACACACACACACACACACACACACACACACACACACACACACACACACACACTGTGGTCATCTCAAACAAAGCCTGGGGAAATGAACATGAGATTGACCTGACACACAGAGCTGTGATTTTTTTCCCTCTCACTGTTTTCAGTAGACAATCATGTAGCGTTCTATATAGAGTCTTTGGTATTGGTCCCATTAGTCCATTTTAATGCAGCAGAGAAGGCAAAAGGATGTTGCACCATTATCAAGTCAAAATAACTTCTACAGTTAGTGGTGATCTATTTAGATGTGCTATACAACTGAGAGAAACTACTCTTTAAGGACAAATCTTGAGTGAATCAACAGTCGCCCTACTGTTTTATAGTGCCAAGCGCTATTGATAGCCACTATCAATGTATTTCATGCAAGGCAGACTGAGATAGCGAAGCGGCAGCTATCGGTAACAGAATAGGGCATTTCAAAACAAAAGCAAATCGATTAGGTGTCGTTTTTGACATGCCTCATTCAGTTAGTGTTAGCTGCCGTTTCGCAATTCGGTCTACGATGCACGAAATTTTATCATTGAGGTGCCTTTCAATAGCGCTTAGCAGTATAAAACAGCAGGGCTACGTGTTTATTCACTCCGGATTATACCTTTAAATTCAGAAAATGCTGGAAGCAATTGAGACTCAAACATGATTTCTGACAAATGTGAGCACTGATATTGATGACGTCTTCTGGTCTCTTCTCAGGTCCCGAGGGTGCCATTTTCCAGCACTCTGTACAGACCCCTCTCATCAGAGGGGAGATGTCCAAAGACCTGAGGTTAGTTACTCCTGAATCACACATCAACTCACAATCAAGTACTGCTGGTTTAGGTTACACATACTGGTATTCAACTTGTACATAGTCGTCTGTGTACAATGAACAAAAGCTGTTACACATGCAGTATACTCACATACACACACACACACACACACACACACACACGTAAAAATAGTGAACAGAGAAAAATCTTGGAGCAATTATCAAGTGCATGTGCGCACACACCTTGGTCAATGACCCCTTTATAAATACATGCATGCATGGATTTCATTTTTTCTTTTTTTTTCTCAAAGGACTTTACATTTACGTTCACCCATTCATACACAAGCGGTAGAGGCTGCCATATAATTCCGAACAGCACCCCTACCACCTGGGCCATCACCGCCCCAGATGAGCTCCTATCTGTGCACAATACTTTTGTAGTCACCTACCTAGACCTCCTGGCTCAGGCCTCTATGCATACACAGTACCATGCCACTGCTTGGCTGTCCTCGCTTGGCTGGGGTCATGACTGCCATTGTATGGCATTGTGTTCAGTGTGTTTGATGGTGCAATGAGCAGAGAGACTGTTTTATTTTGTACAACTTCAATTTTGTGATACAACAGAATCCTTTAATGTGAGTAAGCCAATGTGGGTCAGAAAGACTGCACACAGTTGAGTTTTATATCTATGGGGTAACTCTGAAAGCCCAAGAGCTTTCCAGTCCTCTGCTGAGTTACTGTAACAAGCACAGCATGAGACCATCAGCTCCACTGATTTCTACTACTTTCACTGGAGGCGTGTTGCGTGTTGTGTGTGTTGAGTGTGGCTACTCTGGGGAAGGCGTCAGTCCTTGTGGGCTCGTTCACTGATGACTCACTTCACCCACACGCCCGGCCCGGCGCCGATCCGATCCAAGCGGAGCACTTCTTGGATCCTCACAGTGGAAAGGAAAAATCTTGTTAACCGAGGAAAAAGGAGCGGGGTGCAGAAATGGTGTGTGTGTGTGTGTGTGTGTGTGTGTGTGTGTGTGTGTGTGTGTGTGTGTGTGTGTGTGTGTGTGTGTGTGTGCGTGCATGTGGTGTTCACTGTTCTTATAGTAATCTTGATGTTCCCCGAAAACTAATCAATTTCTGTTCATTTGCCAAGAGCCTTAAGTTAATTGGCTGTTAGCCTGGTGGTAGCAAGTACCTCAATGATCTCTTAAATCTACCCCTGGACTTTTCCTGTGATCGGTTCTCTGTGATCAGTTTGGTTCATAGCACCAAGAGCCCGTTTCAGTTCTTTTGAATGGAACAGAATGACCAAATTGATTACAGAATTAGTTGTGTTATGCCACTGTTACTCCTATAATATTGCTTGTATATGATGTACATATTCACACATAAAATATACATAAATAGGTGCACACACACACACACACACACACACACACACACACACACACACACACACACACACACACACACATTTTATTTGTGAATGTTCCTTTTGTGTGAGACTAAATCCTGCGGTTCTGTGTGTACTCCCATGTGTGTGTGACAGGCTGGATGCTCCGACCCGTTCACTCAGCATGGACGCTCCAGGTGGCGTTCACGTCAAAGCCCTGTCAGGACGCCTCTCGGCCACATCCAATATGGACGCCCTGCTGCACTCCCACGAAGGCCTGGTAGGAAGTGATGTCATTCGCTCTGTGTGCATGCAGTTACTATAATAACCGTCTTTCCTGGCGTTTTATGAACATGTCCATGTCAATGGCTTCTGTAATAGGGTATATTTATTCAGCTGTTATTATTAAGTCCTTGAGTCTGTCTATATGAATCAACTGTCTGTTTATTCAATTTTCCATTCATGCCTATGGGCTTGTCCTTGCTTAAGGCTATCTAGTGAGTATTAATATGGGTGTGGCGAAGCAGTGGTAATGTCACTGACTGACAAACGCGTCTGTTTCCCAACAGCATACTATAGTTGCTTTTTCTATTTCATGTTATAAGTTTGGATAAAAGTGCCTGCTATGTACTTGTCAACATGGCTTTACTTTCAGAAAGGAAGTTTTATGTAGCACAACAGCATCCAGTGATACAGAAAATTGAAGAGAAATTAAAAGCAACTCCAGATAACAAAAATTCCATTAGTAAAAAAAAAAAATAAATGAAAAAAATTAAAATAAAAAGGGTGAAAGAAGTTTAAAGTGTTTTCTTCCCAGGCAAATGTGTATCTTGCATCATTCTGACAGCAGTATAAACTGTCGTTGTTTATCTCAAGTTCTGTAAGAGACACACATATAAGCAGGCCAGCACACTCTCCATGAGTGTAGCCGCATATTGCATGCCTGAATAAACAAGTGCTTCTCTGGAGACCGGAGCTGTGTGTGAGATAGCCTATGTGCATCTAAATTTGTACCAGTGTGTGTGTATGTGTGTGTGTGAGCGTGTGATGTTTTAGTTTCTGTATGTGTCTGTGATTTTTTTTGTCTGATGTCTGTGTGTTTGTGATTTTTTAATGATGTGTTTGGAGTGGATTTGTTTGTATGTGTGTGTACTGTAAGTGTGTGTGTGTGTGTGTGTGTGTGTGTGTGTGTGTGTGTGTGTGTGTGTGTGTGTGTGTGTGTGCTATTTTAATGATGTGTCTGATATGTTGTTTTTTTGTGTTTTTTTTCCCCTTTCCGGGCAGCTGGTCCTGGACGCTGAGATGCTGCGTCTGCCCAACCTGCCGCTTGGCAAAGCGGGTACAGGAGGTGCCCAGGGCCTCTATGAGGTGTGTGTGTGCCCCAACAGTGGCAAGCTGTTCCTCTCCAAGGCTGGCCACACCTCCACCTGCAGTAACAGCCAACAATGCTAACAGAGGCACTGCCCATGGGACAGGCCACGAGTCAACTACACCTGACTTGATGCTTATCCAGGCCTCCGCTTCTACCTTACCTAATTGGGTTGGGGTCCTGGGGCAGGCAGGGTCTGTCTACGGACAGGAAGGAACAGAACTTCCTGCTTGATTGATTTGAAGCTGCTGATTAAAATCACAAGCACTGGTTTGGAGAACACGGTGGCAGACACTAAAAGGCTAAGAAGCAGGACGTGTACTATAATATATAAATACATTATAATGTGTAATGTCTGGAGGTATTTTGTGAAATCGGGGGTTGAAGTTTACAGTATTTTGAAAGTCCTGAGTGTGCACACTAATTCAAAACAACAAAGACAGTATGGACCTAAACTCTTGTGATTCTGGACTGGTTTTAGGCAAGCCGGCTTGCATCTCTTCCTGACTCCCTCGACAATTTAACACCAAACATTGTTAAAAAAACAAACAAAAAAATGTCTCCAGATATTGTTGTATCCTTGTCATGACACATTGGCAAGACGAGGATGCACAAGAGTAACATCAAGTCCTGCAAGGCAGTGAATAGATAATGTTTTCCACATGTGGTGTGTTCATGAACCTGCAACTGCCATCCGGTTATGTACTGTATTCTCTGGGAAGTAGAGATTCAGCAGAAGTTTCTAGTTAGAATTAAATCTTCAATACGTGGGCTGGGCAAATAAGGAGCTGGTCATCAGCTTGCATCCTATGCAATATATATAAAAAATATAAATTTTAGGTGCAATAATGAGATATGTGTATCGTGTTTTATGGTATTTTGATATGGTTAATATATGGTGTTAGATCAGCTTGAAGTTTGAATTGAATCATCCTTGTAGTATGAATGTCAGCAGAGGATTTGTGTGTCTGTTTTTGTATGTGAGTGTGTTTTGTACATGAATGTTTGTGCATGTGTGTGTCCATGTTTGTAGGTGTCATACACACAACAATCACGTCAGTCACAAAAAATTAAGTGTAGAGCAAAGAGGCTGCCATCCTTAAATTATCAAATCTTGAACCGTTAATAAAGTTAAGATTATCTAAAGGACAGTGCATGTTGCCTTGTAAGTGTCCTGTAAAGAAATGTGGGTTTTTTTGTTGGCAAGAGGCAGTTTTGTATTCATTTTGCTCATTTATGGAACTGGCTTTAAAATACTACTCTGTACACTGAGGACAACTGTGATGGTCAACATTATTTTTCTGCACATTTAATTTACAAATGGCATTTTTTTTTTTTATCAATACAATAGCATAATTTGATTGTGCAATGGACATCAATGAAAGTCTTCAGATTGAAAGTCTGTTTCACAGTGCCACCTTGTGGTCATTTTTTGTTGTCAAGTCTAGAGCAAATAACCTTGTAAAAAAAATGCAATCACTCTTTAGTTGTCCCTGAAGTGTGATATATTTTGAAGTATCTTGTTTCTGGAGTGGGTCACCATTATATATTGTGTTGTATCATCATTTTATGCAAACTCCACATGGGAACAAACACAAAAGTGAACGATATTATTGAACTCTGAATAAATCAGATTGTTCCTTTTGTTGGCGACTCAGCTAAAATTTCTAATACAATGTGATTGTGGTGGTACATTTTACATACATTTTAGAACTGGATGAAATTGTTAAAGAAGTTTTACATTTCCTCATGGTTTACTATGGAAACATTTATTATCAAAGATCATCGAGAAAAATTAAACTGCTTTCACCTTCTCTGATAATCTGACATTATATTATGGTCATTTAAGTAACAAACAGTAGTGATGTTTGCATATCAGTCTTTTCCTGTGTGTGTGTGTGTGTGTGTGTGTCACCCCTTTTCCACCAAGGTGGTTCCAGTGTGTGTGTGTGTGTGTTTATTTTTAATTTACAAAATTTGCCATGTATAAGTCAGTTTAAACACTTTAACACACTATAAAGGCATGGAAGACAATGGGAGACAAGATATTTGGTACTCAGGGTTTTATTACAGCTATGGCACTGTGTACTTCAACAAATAATTCAATGCAGAGAGTATGAGAGATCCAGAGTTGTTTACAGGTAGGAAAATAAGAAATCAAAAACACATCTTTTAAAAAAGACTAAATCAATTTAATGTACACATATTAACAACAACAAATATTTGTACCAAGTGTTTGTCTGCCTAATTGAAATCCCAGTAACTGTACATGTAAATGAAATGAAATAAAAGGGAACAATAAATTACATAATATTGAGCACCACATGAATATGTCACCTGTAAGTTCACCCCCTGCTATGAAAAAAACAGTATAATCTTTAAAAGACAATAAATACAAGAAAAAAAAAACATATTGGCAAGAACACATTTGCTCGAGAGCAAATAGGCTATACTGCACATACAGCGGATTACCATCTAAGAGTCTTCTCTACATCAGGATCATTCACAGGTTTAAGTTACCATTCAACCCAGACAGACCAAGCAGTCTGTGCAGCTATCTACTGATAATGAAATAAATATATCTGAGACATGTGCATATGGATAGCCTAATGACAGTGTGATGTGTACAACAGTGTCTATGACTTAACGCATCCAAACATACCACAACATTCATGTTGTCTAATAAGAGACAGAAACAGACAGACTGGCATTTGTGTTTACACATGATGACAATCAGCACTGAGACATCCCCCCCTAAACAAACAAACAAACAAACATACACAGCAGATTGACAAGCGAGAAAGTACATTCCTCAGTGCAATTCACAGTCTAAAGGCCCTTGAAGGCTCCACAACGATTATCCGCAATTACCAACCCATCTGAATTAATGAGCACGTACATGAGCCAGTTACACTAAATGACAGTTCAGTCCATGGTCGAAGGGAAGTATTGCAGTAACACATGGGCCCTTAACCTCCCAGCCATACAGTATGCAGTCACACAAGCGCTCCTTAAAACAGTGCAAATACATGCTGAATAACGATTTCAAATATTCATTTGATAATCTGATCTATGGCAGGAAAATATACACTTTTCAAAAAGGTAAAAGTAAAAAAGCAGCATCTTGTTGTCATCTTTGTTTATCTTGTTTATCGTTTTCCTGACAGCAAATCTACTGAACACAAGACTTTGGATTAAAAAAAACATACAATAAGTATTGCTGGGCCTGGTTTTGCGCACTGCAGATTTGCAGACACTTGCATGTTTGTGTTTTTGAAGATTGTTCCTTTTGCAAACGGTTAAAGCAACCTTGCACAATTTCCAGTGTCTTAGACAGACAGGCTTTTTATGTGTATGTATATGGAACCATAGATATTTACAACAAGCATGAGAGCACAGTACCTTAACTGGCATTGTACCTGTAAGCTGCCAGAGGGATACATGTTTTTGCTTTTGAAGTCATGTGAAACCTGCCAGCATTTAGCACACAGCTAATCTATATTTCAGAAGATATCTGCATTTTTTTCTTGCATTTCTCTGACAATTCCAGCAGCCAAACTGCAGCCTGTGTGTATTATAACTTATGCTGTACGAAGCCCTCAAGTTTGATAATGATTCGAGCAGTACATTCCATCACCCGCATTGCAACTTCAGAAGTGTACCTATCGTTAGGAATCTGTGGGAAAGGCAGAAGGTCGGGATATCGTGTTCTCAGACTGTCCACTCCATAGCCCTCCAGGATGTTTACATCCTGAGCTAATCCCGCCAATTGGGAGTTGTACTCTTCTACTTTCTGGGCTAGAGCAGTGGGTTTCACATCTTTGTCAGACTTTCCTCGCACAGAGTAATCTGCAGCTATTAGCGCTAACTTTGTAGCCAGATAGCATTTAAAGCACACCCACTCGTTAGCATTTTTATGCAGGTCATTTCTTGCTGCTGAGAAGTTGGCTCTTGCCTGCCTTAGCCACCGGCGAGCTTCCACAGGGTTGCCAACTGACTTGAAGGTTGGGGGCACAAAGAAACGGTTGGTGTGTGTAGCACCTGAAGAGCTTGTGAAGTTCTCCCGGAACTGCTGCCTTTCGGACTTATGACTAGTAGCTTCCTGGTTCCAAGATGTGTAGAATCTTTGAAATGAGAACTTCTCTGACTGGAAACGTGTGGATGATGTGGAGAAGGGTCGACGGGAGGCCCGGTCAGCAGCCTGGTCGGCCTGGCTTTGTTTCTCCATCCTACAGATTTCATTCTGTAGGTGCTTAAAGACCTCTGTGGCGATATCCAAGTTCTCTGCGTTTTTATCCGGGTGCCACTTGAGGTACAGCCGGCGAATGATCTTCTTCCGTTCCGTCTCTGGAAGCTTCCAGGCTTGCTCAATGACTGACGTCACCTCTTTCAGGATCTCTGGGAGGGCATTGAGTTTGATCTTTTTGGGCGACACTTTACAAGGGGGAGCTCTGTGATTTTCCTTCCCTGGGAACATAGGAGGCACCATCCGTGGTCCAGGGGAGGCAGACTCCGATGGACTATCTGGAGTAGATGGAGTACCATCTCTGGCCTGGGTGCTTTCATCCTGTCTGGAGAATTTATACAGGTCAAGGGAGCTGACTATTTTGTACTCGCTGTAGCCAATGTCAATTTGAAAGTATTTTCCAAGGAAACTTGGATTGTCATCCTCTTCTCTCTCTACCTCTTGAACTATAATTGCATATGTGTAAGTTGGTTGATAAGAACCAAAAATGTCTCCTCCTTCTGAGTCTACAAGGTATCCCACATACTCCCCTGGATAAAACACATTCATTGGGTCCATAAGAAGGATGTGATGAATCTCTGCTGGTATTGGCGTTCCGGGAAGTGGAAGCTCAAGTTTCGAGGGTTCAGTAGAGTCATACTTGACACCCAGATTGTCTAGTTTCTCTGTGATTCTATATATGTCATTACATCCCAGCATGGCAATCAGATATGAGGTGTCTGATATCAAGTTGTCTGTTGCAGACTTAAGTGTCATAGCCAGGGCCAAGAGGAAGTTGATATCTTTGCTGTCTGAGTGCTGTATGTACAGGTGAATGACAGCCGTGCCATACCGTTTCAGGAAGGCCAGAGTCTCACTACGACTATGCGGAATAGGACTACATCCTTTGACTCTCAGAGTCGTCTGTAGCTTCTCAAAGCAGGAGACCTTCAAACCCTCACACAAAGCCTTGCAAAGTCTGATAGCTTTCTCCTCATTCACCATGTAGGCATTTTCATTCTCATGCTTCATTATCCTTATCATCCCTGTGATGAATTGCTCTGATGAAAGCAGGAGCTGAAGTCGCCCCTGTAAGGAACAGTGGGCACCAAATTGGCACATTTTGGGTGATTCCTCATCTAACTGTTCCTCCAAGATGCTGCTTAGCAATCTAGGCCTTAGCTTTTGTGGGAGCAACATGATTAGCTTAGTGTGGAAAGCGTGATCTTTACCAAGGTAACACTGGCTCAAATCAACAAGCATCTGTACACCAACATTACCCTGGATTCTGCTTTTATAATGTGGGGCATCGTCAAATACCAAAGTGTTTGATTTTGTCAGGCGGCCATCATGACTAGGTAGGTAAAATATCATGTCTCTGACATTCTCCAGGTCTTTGCGGATTTCAACTGGATCATTCTGGAGACTCTTAAAGAGTCCAGACACTGCCCTTTTCACAGTTCTCATTTCATTAGGGTCAAGGCGTTTTCCCTCTGAACTTCTGTATATTCGTGAGAGGACCTCAATGTACTGTTTAGTTGACACAACATCCTCAGTGCCCAGCATTTTAAAAAGCTGATGAAAGGTGCCTAGTTCAAGGGGGAGTTTGTACAGGTATGGTTTGAAGTCTGACTCATTATCCAAATTAATGACGACCTCTTCTGGTTTAAGAAGTTTCCAACCTTCTTCGACCATGACAAAACTCACTCCTCTTAACAAATAACGGAAGTCTCTTTTGTCTGCGTTCAGGAATTCATAGGTGGACCTCAGAACTTTATTTCTGGTTTTAACAGTGTCATCATCAACACTGGAAATGTTGCATATGTTTTTGCAATTGCTTATGACTTTCTCTAGTGGAGGATCAAAGTTCACATTCAGAGATGTCAGAACTAAGTCCAGCTGTTCCTGACCTGCCAGTGTACTACCCTCTTGTTCTTTTATACTGGCTGGGGTAGCTTTCTCAGGGAGAATTGGGCAAGATGTCCAGAGAAGTTGGATGATATCTGTTTGCTTGAATTTGGGGTTAACTTGGGACCCACTGAATCGAATCAAGGGAAGGTTGTTGTTCATTTCTTGAAACTGTGGGTGCAATCGAACTAGTTCGGCAGGTGCTCGCTCCGGACAGAGGAATGGAATCATGGCCAGTTCTTTGAGAAAAGTACCTTCTAAAAGATCAGCCCTCTCATTAAATATCTGATTGAGCAGGACATCAACAATTCCTTGTGTCTTCTCCTTGGTCCAGTTTTCAGTTGGGGCTTTGACACTGACCTCTTTTGCAAATTGGAGAATTTGTGCCTGTGATACATTGTATTTCAGACCAATTTTTCGGAGGAATGTAATCCAGGAGGTGAGGAAGGAGGTCCCATTTTTTGGCTTTGACACTTGCTCAATCTTTCTGAAGAAATCATTGGGTATGAATGCTTTGGTGGGAAGCATCACCTCAAAGACCTTCACAGTTTGATCAGAAAATGCTTTGGCAGGCTTCAGTCTATTCATGGTGTCATATATAAAGGACAGACTCTCCAGTTTTTCATAAAGCTGATCTTTAATCGTAGATGCCTCTTCCATGGCTAACAATCTTTCCTTCAAGTACACCAGGTGGTGGATTTTGGCATCATATGTCAAGATGTCAAACTTTGGAAGAACATGCTTAAGGTAGACTTCAAGATCATCGATTGGGGTGCACCCAAGGAAACTGTACAATTCTTTCAGCTGTGGATTGTCAACCAGGAAAGTAGCAGATGTGGTGTGGGCCCATTTGTCCATGTCAGGTGATGGAATGGTTGTTATGAGGACATAGCATGATGCAAAGTTTGCAATGCTTATGTATCTACCGCTGACTGCCCTGAAGCATGGTAGAAGCTTTAGATTTTGAATATCATCTTGAGTGAGGTTGCCCAAGTTGCAGTTGAAGTACAACAAAAGTGACTCAAAGTCTTTGTCAGTCAGACTGCTGGTTTTGATAGCTGATGTTTGGATCATGTATTCCAATGCTTTTAGAATGCTGCATGGGTTGTCAATGTTTGCAGTATGCTGGGCCAACAGAGGCAAAACTGGGTTCTCCTTGGCACATATTTTGTTTACAGCAAGTTGGATGCATCCTGCTTTCATTAACATGTGAAACACTTTGTCATTCTGACCATTGGGAAAGATTGCTACATAGATTAGACTCAGGGGAAGTAAGACATCATGCTCTGGCACAACCAGCTTGCTACTTGCTGATACCATAAACTTAATTCCCGGCAGCAATGCCCAGTCTTTGAGAATGTCCAGGACTGTTTCAAATTTTGGCTTGATGTCAGTCTGCTCCTCTTTTGGGATTATGTGTTCACTGATGAAATGCCATGCACTTTTCAACCAGGACTCACTGGCATAGCTTTCTTTCCATCGAACGGACATTCTTGTTCGATATTCTCGTGGAAGAACAGACCCTAAGAGTTCTCCAAAACTGCTGATATCAAATATCTTTGCCACACCCGCCTTGTACAGGACATTACTATATCTCATGTACATTGTGTTCATGAATAGTTCCTTCCTGGATGAGATCAGCTCATGGTGTGGGGTGAGAAACTTAGGTCGTTTGGAATCGAACACTTGAAGTATGTTGTCAACTGTGATGAGCAGTGGAAGTCCCTCTATGCTGACCTCATTCTCTTCCACATCTTTGAAGCAGTAATCGACCAGCAGTTTTAGGCTGTGAAACAGTTTGTAGTTTGATTGTTGGAGGCGACAGGGCAGTTTCCCCACCTGACAGGAGGTGTCTGGAGATGAGAATGACAAGAGGAACATCCGAACATCCTCTGGTGTAACGTAACTCACTGGAATGCCTGCATCTTCTAGGCAAAAATACAGACTTGCTGTTTCATCACAGCTGTAGACTAAATTGAAGCCAATCTCTAAAAGCAGAGATTTAAGTCTGTAGATGTTGTCTGCGACACTTTTCCGAGTCAAGACATTGTACTCTGTGTTCTTGAGGTGCTGCAACTCATCTTGCAGAAGGTTGTCAAAGAAGGCTTGATTCTTATTTGCCGTTGATGTGTTGACCCATGAGATGAAGACGGCTGAATGCATGTCTGCATTGTCATGGTGGGGTGCCCTTACAACAGGAAGCAGTCTCTTCAGATCTACATGGATACAATTGTAGATTGCTTTTACCAGACAATACCAGTCAGGTTGGATGTCAAGCCTGTTCACAGGAAAGAAAAACAGGAATTTTCTAATGATGTCTTTCATGGTATGGATTGGTGTGTTCTGTAAAATAGTCATGGTGGGATCAGGACCAGGGAAGCAGCGTCTTTTCAGTTGAACCAGTAACTCAACATAAGCAGGCGCTATCAGTGATGTCATAAGGTTGTTGTTCCAGTCACTCCTGACTCCCACTCCATTATCATCCCTCCACAGATTTCGTCTGGCAGAGTCCAGTGCGAAATGGCCATTGACATGAAAGGGTAGTCCAGTTTCCAGAGAGAGGGGGAGAAAACAAAAAGCTCTGTGTGGCTTCTTGTAATTGTGGCTCATGCAAGCTGCAACTCCTCCACGAGGGAAGAGAGTTATGTCTTCATTTTTGTGGGCTGAGACAACACTTTTTGAGACGGCTTCCATATTGTCAAAGCCAGATCGATTGCAAATCAGCCAAGTAGTTAGATTCCCATCTGAGTCCTCTATGTCCATGGAGTATGTTATCTGCTGAACAGGGATTTGAGTGAGTGGTTTTTTCTTTGTCACACTGTCTATCACAGAGGCATGAAACTGCTTGCGCTTCAGTCGATCGCCATCTGTGATTTTAGCAGTCACTGAGTACAAGACTTTAAGCTCCCCTGTGCCACTCTCTATTTCACAGATGGAAATCTTCTCCATGTGGTTGAGAAACATGAGAAGTTCTGCACCGTCTGTTCTAAGCTTTTCTAGGAGGTTTTGCACCATCCGATCTGAGGCAGGCACAGAGCTGATCTCTGAGATTTTTGCCATCTCAAACGAGCGGATAGGGAACCGGAACATAGTGGAGCGTTCAAGCTTGAAGTGTTGTCCCAAGTACAGGTTCAGAACATCTGAAAACTGTGATCTGAAGTCTGAGTCTAAATCACGGAACATTCTTCCAGGACTGACAGAGGTGGCTCCAGGCGCGTATCTGGCATGGGGGTCAAATATGCAGAGGATGTCATTATTAGATATGAATGATGGACAGTCTGTGATGTGATAGACTGAGTTAAAACCAATGCCATATTGCCCCGTTTTGCCAGGATTGGCTTCCTTTGTGCCTCTCCCCAGATTTTGAATTCCCCTGACATCATCGTCAGTGAATGGCTGGTTGTTGTAAACACAGAGAGCAGGTCCTTGCATTGGGACCCATTTGTCATCAAAAATCCTGTCGTTTGGGTGTATCCTCGGATCGAAGACGAAGTAAATTTCTGTGGCTTTGGCATCATCTGCATTCTGCAAAAGCTCTTTTAGCATCTCCTTCTCGGATGGGTACGCATTAAGAATGCTTTTTATTCTGCTTGTCAATTTTTCTTTCTGTCCAAACTCACTTCCAAGAGTCGTAAAGCAAACATTAGATGCGTATCTTTCCAAGGCCTTGTGACGTTTTGGCACAGCTCCTAATTTCACAGCTACCTCTCTTGGGATGTCTCCATGGCAATATTTCACAGTAGTATCCTTAACTTTAATCCAGGGACAGTCATTATAGCAAAGGGATTTTGATGGCTGCAGAATAAAATGGGTATCTGGAAGAAGGATCTCTCCATATGTACTTTGGCAAAACTCTTGGCTTTTGTCTCGGATCAAACCCCATATTCCCTCACTGATTATTCTTCTGGAGAGTTGAAAGTTATCCTCTGTGAGTGGCCCTCTCCCACACTCTCGTTTTATTAGCTGAAGGACCGATGAAAAGTTTTCGACAGTAAAACTGGGCTGCACTCCAACATTCTCAAAGAGCTCACGGCAGCTGTTTCTGTACTTGTTTGGGAGCTGATAAAGATATGGTGCAGCATCAAAGTTCAGTTGAAAGGCTACTTTCAGTGGAACCACATAGGTGTTCTCCACCAGTATTGAGCAGAAGGTTTTCAATTCTTTCATAATTAATTCTTTTGCAGCGGTGTTCTGCATCATTTCTTCATGTAGATACTTGTAGCAAGCATTTGTTATATTTTCTTGGTATAATGTGACCCCATCAAAAGACTTTGACAGTTCTTTTAGTTGACTGATGACTAAGTCTACTGGTGGCTTTTTAATGAGTCCAAGAAAGTCTTTCACTGCTAATGTGATTGGACCACACCCTTTGAACGATGGGGAATTTTCATTGAGAATGGGCTTCATCAAGCAAACAGTGTCTTGGTGATCTGTGATGAATAGTTCTGTAGCAGAAAACATAGTTGACTGAGAGAAATTATTCCCATGCCACGGCAGAGAAAACCCAGCTGGTTTGGTCAGGAAAGGGAGGAACTTAATATTTTGTAATCTCTCCAGGTGCTCCTTTAATTGCGAATCTCTTACTTTCAGCTTCTCATCCACAAGGCTCAGCAAAATGCTACTCCTTTGACAGGCTGCTAAGTGGTCACTTTCGTTGAGAGCTAGAACAGAGTCAGCTCGCTCTATGAGGTCCTCCCAAGACAAATCATCCTTCACCATGCCAAGCTGTACTAATTTCACAAGACACACAGGGTTTAAGTAGTCTTTTGTTGTTCCCTCAGGAAAACGTCCATCATGTGTGTCGTACAGCTTAGCGACTCTTCCTTCTGGGTGAATAAGACGGGATGGAAGGACTAGCTTTTGACACGGTCCACAGCATGGGATGCATGGAGTCTCTCTGAGTAGTGATGAAAACTCCTCCAGCTTGTCATTCAAGACATAATGCATTAGTGGGTCTCGTAATTCTTGGTCAATGTCTTCTATGTGAGGGAAAAACACATCAGAGAAAAACTGTTTTTCTGTCAGAGTGTTCTCCATCAGCTTGCCCTTACAGCCTGCATCTTCAAAGCCCTCTTTGACCCAGTCAGGCAACTCAACAGCACACAGGTCTTTGGAGCCACACTTTTTTAGGTACTTCAGGAATATCTTGAAGGCAGCTGGACCAATATCAGACCTGCTTAGTAAAGTGTCATCGAGAAACCTGACATACTTGATTGACACCCATGTTTTGCCATCTGAGAAGACTTTGGCACTGTCACTATCATCTCCTCTGGCAATTTCCTGATACACCCCTTGGCTGATCATTGTGAAGTCATCATGGACTGATCCAGGGTCTGGCCATGCAGCATAATAGCTGTAATCAAGCAGTTCTCCATTTTCAGCCATGATGCGCAGCATGTTCAGTGCTGCCAGGTATGCTTTGACAATTACATGTCTCATGAAGATGGAATTCCACTGCCCTTTTGTGTCCGTTTTCCAAATCTCTTTACGATTGGAAGTGACAGCAAAACAGCCATTTATATGTACTGGGAGGCCTGTTTTAATGCGGAGGGGAAGATAGCAGAACACCTCTCCAATGGGAGTGGGATTTGTCTTTACAGTCCATTTCCGGTTCTCTTCCTCGGACAGTAACACCGACACACCTCCACAAGGCACCAGCCCAAGCCTCCGGCCACTTTCACTCAGAGAGAACTTCAATGCTTCAGTCACGTCCATGCAAGAGCAGATGAGCCAACTTGACACTTCAACACCTTTCTGGGGCATCTCATCTGTGAGTCGACGGGTTTGGACACCCTTGGCTGCCATCTCAAAGTATGATGATGGGTCTTCCTCTGACCCTCTAAACAGAGGTGAGTGGAGATCAACAATGCGTCTGAAAACGTTGTGATACTCCTCCACCACAATTCTTATGATGCAGCCAGACTTAGGGACATCTGCAGGAACCCTGTTAGTGTTGGCAACCTTTTTCATGACCTTGGCTGCTGACTTGAGAATGCTTAGAGGCCCATATGATGCCTTAGATGACCAAACACTTTTATTGATGGTCACTACATCCTGTGCTGCAGCAGGATTTGGTTCCTCATACTTCAGGTACTTGAGAACCATGGTTCCAACATGTTGCGTGAAGAGGATAAGGCGATGGCCACAAATGCTAAACTCATCGACAAGTGAGTATATGTCTGTGGTGTTGTAGTAGACACCACTGATCTCACTCACTGATGCCTCTTGTTCTGTTCTGAAAGGTAATCTGAAGAGGGTGCCATTATACTTGTAAGGAGATTCTTCGGAAAGTGGGAGCTGACAGTTGAAGACATTAATGAAAGGTTTGAACTGATTGGGAAACTTCCTTAAACGTTTTTGTTGTTTGCTCCAGTTGATTTTGATTCCAGGGTTTGATTTGTCTCGGATGTGTTTGCTTATGTGATTAATGTTGGGGTCAAACATTATCATGAATTCTCTGCTCAAAATGATGGGTATGTCAGTCACGTGATAAACCGAGTTGAAGCCGAGGCCAAATTTGCCGACCTTGTCTGCCTCACATCTCTTCATGGACCCGCCCAGTCTAGTTATATTCAGGAAGTCTGTGTCTGAAAACACAGAATTGTTGAACGACCACAGTGATGGGCCATGGCAAATGATCATGCCTGGGTCTAGAAGGTTCTCTCGTATGTCCTGATTTTTCCGCATGTCAATCAAGAAGCTGCACTCAGTGGCATTGGCATCATCAGCATTCTGAAGAAGCTCTTTGAAAATGTCTGAAACAGAGGGGTACTCCTCCAAAATGTTTTTTATTCTTACTGTGAGAGGCTCTCTTTGGCCTGACTGTTCAAAGCCAAGATTCTCTGGGTTTATCAAGCGGGTGCTTAGGCATGGCACTTTCATCCATTCTGCCGTTTTCATAGGGATGTCATCATGCACAAGAATAATAGGCTCAGATACATCATCAAGTAAATCATTTAAGTCATCCACCTTAATGTCACAGTAGGTGCATTCATGAATGGGTTTCATAACTAGTTTGCTTGGCTCTTTGTAATTCAAGATGGGAACATGCATATCGGCATCAACTGATATTTGGCTATTGTACAGCCAGCGCAGTATATTAATCAAAAGGAGAAGGTTGTGTTTGCTATCTTGCTTTGTCATATCTTCTTCACAGCGTTCTCTAATTGTCCTCACCACTTCAAACACATGACTGGGTACAACTTCTTCAACTGAACCACAAAACTGGAAGAGTTTGTGAAACTTTGCAATGGTTTTTGGCAACGAGTACAGGTAGGGTTGCAAATCTAGGTCAGTGAGGGGCTTTAGCACAGTGTGACCAGGGGATGAGAATGTTTTGCCAGTCCACACCCAATCAAAAGGCAGAGATTTCATTGCTTCTCTAGCATCTTCTAAATGTGTTTGCATAAAGTCATAAATCTCACACAAAATCTGCTGGAACTGGTACCAGTCATCTGTGGTGAATTTCTGAGATCTGTGCCAGTCATTCACAGCTTTCAGGTGCTGCAGCACCTGATCAACTTGGGGCTCGATGGATAGCTTCAGTGCTTTTTTCATGCCTGCAGATGTGCGTTCAACAAGAGCCACAGAGGATCCCACGAGCACTGCATGAGAGATATCACACATTTCTGAAAAGGATCCTATCCTGCAGTCATCTCCCCTCCAGGCAAGAGATTTGGGGTAATTCAGAGGCCTGTCTTTACACACAGGCACCCACTTCAGTCTCTGGAGGGTAGCCTGGGTCTCAGAGGATTTGACGAGTTTTGTCTGTTTGTTCAGTATTGTGAGTAGTGTCTTTGCTTTCTTCAGGAGGGGCTCCCACTCAGGTTTGCTCTTCCCTTGCAGTTCCTCTATTTTCTGAGCCACCTGAAGGACATCTTTCTCAGTCAATTGCACTTCATTTTTTAGGCCCAGTTGCCTCAGTGAGTGGAGGACATCGGGAGATGTGGTGAATGTGTTGTGGGGAAATCTGTTCTTCTCCTCCATGTAGAAGAGATCCTGAAGAATCTCGAGCTCAGGGTCGAAGAGATCTGTGGCTGCAACTGGTTTAGCTGTGGGAGTGGTGTGGATGAATTTCAGGGAGGACAGCCAGCCAATGACTGCTTTGTTTTCATTCTTCAGGAAAGACAGATGGGTCAGAGCCCACAACATGATTTTGTTGACTTCCTCTTTGGTGTAAAAGCCCTTCTCAAAATCTTGGACAATTACCTTCAGGCATTCAGTGCTCTTGACCTGTTCAATATTCAGCAGCTTCACCAGGCGGATAGTGGCCTCATCACTGCTGTCCACCACGTTTATAGACAGCTTCACATCTGTGGGATATTTGGCTGAATGGTGTATCGCCCTGGCGCCCCTGAGGGAGGTGAATGTGCGGCTGCTTTTGGTTGTGGATGTCCCGACTCGCTCAAAGATGGGAAGCTCGACGATAATTCGCCTCTCTTTCTCTGTGGCCTCAGACAGTCCAGCAAGGAAGCTCCTCAAGGCAATCTTTTGTTTTGCTGTCAGTGTCGACACCTGGCTAGTTAGCCTCTGTGTAGAGGTTCTGTCCATTATCTGTAGTAGTGTGCTCGGGGATGAAGGGTGTATGAAGTTTTTCAATAGTGGGTGCTGTAGGCACGGGTCCAGTTTTTTCAAGACAACTCCACCAGTCTTTCTCATGACTTCAAGAAGGCATTCAGGAAGAGGGCCCTCTTCCTCATTCACGAGAATTATGGGAGATGGAGTTTTAAGACGCAGCAGCTCTAGGGAGCCTCTACTTTCATCAAGTGGCACATTCGGGATCAAAGGCATATCTTCAAACATACTAAGGTCATCTGCAAAGTTAATGTAGAGGTGCCTCCAGATCATTTTCAGCCAGGCGCTTGTCGGGTGTTTCTTCTCTTGATTCCCAGGGGTCCAAGGAACAGAGAACTCTCTGGAAGGCCATGCTGTAGTCAGGATGTCTTTTATAAGTCGAGCTGAGCGTTCAGGGGTAAGCACTTGGACCTGAGTACATGGTCTGCCTGTGAAACAGAGACAGAAAACATACATGTTAGTGTGGAAACATTGACAAGTCTCTTCAATGAAAGAGCAATACTATAAATATTCCTCCATAGGTGATTGAGGATGCAGTTTTCATTACTATTAACTATTATTTACATTTATGCATTTAGCGGATGCTTTTATCCAAAGAGACTTACAAATTGAGGCTTAAGATTCAAGCTACAACACTACAATACTAAGTGCCGTTTGCTAAGAGGAAGAGCAAGAGTACTCTAAGTGCATAGTTAGTACACTCCAGGTAGTTGTAGGTTCTAAGACAAGAGGTACTCTCTGAAAAGCTAGAGAATGATCAGTATTAACATAATGTATGAATGTTACGCATACGTTGTCTTATCAAATTCTCAATTTAAATTAAATTAAATTAAATTAAATTAAATTAATTAAAAATGCTCCAAGTGCTTAAAATACTTGAGCCGCTGCAACCCATTTTTCTCACTGCCAGAGACTGCCATGTGTAAGTCATATTCCACCATCTGCCCTACATTAGTTTAAGAGGGGTTATAAAACTACATGTTAGCCTGGATCGATAAGCTTGTAGAGACATATTTCATGACTTTTGCCTTTGGGGGCAGTTACAGAAAAAAATACCTATAACTCAATGTGTCTTCCTACGAATGTTAAGAATGCATTAAGATGATTAAATCCAGTAATTTTATGAAATTACAAAATGCACATTCATAAATAAATCAATTTATCGGAATATACACATAATTTTATGGCGAGGGCATGCCAATATGTCAGTACTATTGTTATGACACCACATGCCTTATTTAGTTTCCCAACCATTCACAGAACAACTACTGTACAATCACCCGTGAGTTTGCAATGCATGCAGCACACACTCCAAAAACATCCCTCTACAAATGTGGCTCTAGTTAGAAGGACAGAAATAAGACCAAGTTCACGCGGAGGCTGTAAATTACAACCAGTATGCCTCTGATCAGTGCAGGGTTCATGTTCAAGTTGGGCTCTGTGAAAAACCTGGTGACATTCTACATGTCCCTTCAGTTCAAACTGAATTGAACTGAATTGAAGCAATAGGGCAGATGGTTGTACCACTCAAAGCCACATCGATGCTGATATATTCCTACAGTTACACAATGAGGAAAAAAAAACAATGACTACAAGAGGTTTAAACTCTAGTACTACTGACTGACTGACTAGTAAATAACTTCAATTTCTGTGTGGAGGTCAACTAAACAATGACAAATGATACAAATAGAAAGATGATGTAGATGGATGACATTTAAGGTACCATTTATTTTTCTGCGGCTATATTTATTTGATTAAGCACCATTTCACTGTTCTCTAATCAAATCTCAGAAATAATGTGATTAGAATACAATAGAAGTCATATTCACATAATCACACAAAGCTGCTGACTAACCCCATTTGTGATTGTTAAAAGTCATAGTATGTACCTTAAGGAGAACTACAGAAGTAAATGATCCCTATAATACAATCAGGAGATTCATCTATAGGGAAAGAGCAATGCAGTGCATAAAATCAATATGGGTTGGAGGATGGACAGCTGGTCTCATGGATAAACCATTATAATCAGTCAACAACAACTGTAATTTAATCAGCCTTAAAACCTACAGTATGTGCTTTTCTGTGTAATATGGGTACCTTTAACTTTAATGGAATTTGGACAAATTGAGACTGATGTTTCCTGAGAAACAAAGTACTTCTGTCTCATAGTGGAGAGGACCCACACCATCAAGTTAACACACACAACACTCCTTACAGTCTTACACCATGATAAACAACAAGCATTATAGCCTACTTAATCATTACCTGTTTGAATTTTATATCAAAATATGAGCAATCCCTATTAAAAACAACAGGAAACACCGGATTGATTTTAGTAATTGTAATGGGAATTGTATTGATCGAAATGTGTTAATTACTATTTTGGTAGTTTTCAGTTTTGAACCAATAAATATGTAAAGCAAAATGTGTCTCGAAACGATGTAGATCGCAATGAAATTCGCAGAGGGAACAATGCTGTGAAGCCTGTTGTTTTTAACTAGTTATATATCACATGAACAAGACACACAGCTTTGATTATTTACTGCTGGGAAAGGATGCTAAGCTGAGTTGATCACTTCCATTCCAATCAGGAATGTACCTTTGAGGCAGGTAAAGATCAATGGTCTAAAATAAACGCTATGGCTGAATCCCAATGCCCCCCCTCTGACCCAAACACTTAAAGGGATTATCCGAGGTGAATCAACCCGTAGCCCTGTTGTTTCATATTCCTAAATGCTGTCGATAGGTAAGAGAATGACCAAATTTCGTGCAACGCAGACCAAATAACAAGACGGCATCCAACGCTAACTTATCAGAGCATACACATCAATTAAGAAGTGCATCTTTGGTCTATGCTGTATCAAATGCTGCCGTTCTGATACACACCCATAGCTGTAGGAAACAACAGGGATATGGATTGATTGAAGGATTTTTTTCTTTAACTGGCATGAATCAGCCAATCGTGACACTGTCCTGTGGAATTCTGTCTTTTGGGCATTGGAATTCACCATGATTGACACCTTCGTAAGATCTCTGTTGTTAAGGTTAGGATTTCCAAACACGTTTGTTTTTCTCTCTGAATTTGTAGCTGATTTCATCATACACATACACATATATAGTACACACACATACACACTACACACACACACCAGTGATCACACTCATTGCAGTGAGTCTCTGAACCCAAACAAAGAGCAGCAGAATCTGGAAAGCATCCAGGCCAGATCTGGGCCCGATCCGTCCCAGGATTTGCTGCTCTCTGGGGCATCACTAAGGGGCCATGTGCAGGACGTCCCACCATACTTACCTGAGCAGCCCCACAGAAACTGCTGAACTGTACAGGTCAAAATGATACATCAGCACAAAACAAAAGTGAAAACAGAAAGAATCAGTGATTATACAAAAAATAAGAGAAAACGAAAACAAAAAGGAAACATATTTTGAAAAAGTCATGCTTCAGAATGGATGTATTATGCTTTAATAATGTGTCAATAGTGATTTACAGAAGTAGAATGCATATAATGTTTACATGTAGTTTAATTCACATGTAACTTATATGTAATTCTATGGTGTGACAGTGAATTATCTGAGAAAGGCAAATGTACACACACACACACACACACACACACACACAGATTCTCTCTCTCTCTCTCTCTCTCTCTCTCTCTCTCTCTCTTCTCTCTCTCTACTTAAATTCAGCTGCTAAAACGCTGAGCTGGCTTATCTGCCCCATCTCCCTGATCTCACAGTCATAAATTAACTGCAGTCACAGTCTGCAGCACTCTGCTTAATTCTCTATTAGTGGGAAACGTGTGTGTGTGTGTGTGTGTGTGTGTGTGTGTGTGTATGTGTGTCTGTGCGTGGAAACATCTGTGTGTGTGTGTGTGTGTGTGTGTGTGGTGCTCTTGAGTTATGTCTGTATGTGTTCATGTCACACACTGCCTTCGATAATGCTAAAGAGGTCACTTATGTGTGTCGCATTATTAAGAAAACACACTAGGGGGCACTTCAGAAAACTTCATTAAGAAAACACAATAGGGGGATACATACGTTCTATGACTTCATAAAAGTATGTGGTAACACACGGTGTCTCACAAAATCAGATCATTTGAGATGTATTGAGATATTAACGAGCCATAAAACGCAATGTGTTGAAGTTTAAGCACCTGTACTAAGATGCACAAGCAAAAATACAAAGAGGGAGAAAATGGAGGAAGATTTACCTCTGCTTTTGGCTGCCTCCTTGAGTTTATTCATAACCCTGGGCCCAATGCTCTCCAGAATAAATCTTCCCTCCAACCCCGGGTATAGAGACCTAGCGGAGAGAGAGAGGGGGGAGGAGAGGATGGGCAGAGCACTGATGTTATTCCTTTTCACACAGTGATTTACAGGGAGGATTTTAGTCAAATAATTCAAGGTATTGCACTGTGATGAAGATGGACTTTTGCATTCTTGCACATTTGAAACAACACAGACATCTGAGTTTGTTTTTATTAAAGCCAATAAAATCGAAATCTAATAAAATTTAAATTCATTACTCTAATTCATTAGACCACTGACAAGTTTACACTATAGCTATGCAGATGGAGACATAAATACACAAGGAACAAGTTCAGACACATCAGTCTCAGTCAGAAAATAATCATCAACTGTAGACATAAACTGTAAGAGGTTAATTTCATACAAAATACCTTTTGTAAGATAGCAGATATTCCAATCTGTGATCCTGCCCAGAATTCAGAATGTAAGCTACTTGAATTCACATTAAACGAATACTGATGTCCACATTCGACTTAGTAAGGTGTAAGTTTTACAGTAAGATAAACATGTCATATTTGTAAAGAGGACATTACTGTTAGGTCAGGTTACCTTGGATACTCCTCAGAGGCGATGTAGACCGCGTCCTTCTCGCTGACCGAGGACGAGAAAGCGATAAAGGTGTCATCCTGCAGTGGAAGCAGTTCCAGGCCAATGAGGTCAGCGTAGCCGCTGTCGCTGAGCACAAACTCCAGCAGTTGCAGCTTCTCCTGAGCGGCACCCTTGTGTTTGGTCTTCCTCAGCGCCTGCCGCACAAATGCCGGCGTCACCTTGCACACGCCGTCCGGCTTACCCACGTAAGCAGACA
Organism: Sardinella longiceps; assembly: GCA_027497455.2. NCBI lineage: Eukaryota > Metazoa > Chordata > Actinopteri > Clupeiformes > Clupeidae > Sardinella > Sardinella longiceps. The sequence continues at coordinate 26,815,794 of JAODXP020000021.1, read as the reverse complement.
GGACAGTGTCCACGGCAGCGGGCACGCGGGCCAGGTGCATCCCTGAGCTCTGGAGGTATTTGGTGACCGTGGCGGCGCAGTCGTCGTCCTCGGGGTCCAGCTCGGAGAAGACGGCCTCGTCAGCGCGAACCCAGCTCTGGCTCAGCGAGTAGACGACCGGCTGCTGGAGCAGGTCTCGGTACAGAGGCTCCAGGATGGACCTCCAGCGCGGGCGGGTCCGAACCGGGTCGGGCCAAGCGGAGTAGATGCTGCTGGGTGACAGCGGGAAGTCACGGTCCTTCTTGGCCTGGGTCCTGCGCACGGCCTCGGTGACGAGCGTGAAGTAGGCTCGAGGGATGACGGTGACGATGAGCAACTCGTTCCACAGCGCCGCCGGGTCACGCCACTGATCCACCTCCCGCCACTTGATGCTCCGTCGGTTGTCGGTGAGGCCGAAAAAGCCACTTACATGCACGGGAAGTCCCGTTAAGCTCTCGTCTCCCAACGGCAGCGGCAGGAAGCAGAAAGCTCGCCCCTCGAATGCGGACATGGCACCACTCTCCCCCTCTCCATCCTCCTCCTCCTGGTCTGTGTTGGTGAGTAGTAACGCAATGCCAATGGTGGGGATGAACTTGAGATCGTCAGCCAGCGAGTCAAGGTCAGCGCACATGCCGCGACCTCCGACCCCGTTGCACACCAACCAGCTAGTGCTCTGCGTCTCTCGTGCCGATTCGTCTTGCACCTCGATGTCCACCTGGTAGGTAGCGCAGGTGACCTGGTCGCTCAGGACACCGTTACTGTAGCTGTCGATGGCCAGGCCCAACGTCTTCAGAGAGTTGGGACGCTCCAGCTTTCTGCTGTCGTCCTCTAACGCGCCCGACTGTACCCGAAAGAGCGTGCGCTCCGTCCCGTCGGGCTCACGCACGTGCAGCGACACCTTCCGTACGCTCTTTAGGAACAGCAACACCGTGTCTGCGTCTGCCTTGAACGACTCAAAGAGTTCTAGAACCTTCTCCTTGTTGTAAACGTTGCTGTTGAGCTGCGTGGCCTTGATCCGGAGAGGGAAGCGGAAAAGCGTTCCCGGGAAGTAGCCATCCTGGAGGGTCTTCTCCGTGCTTCCGAATAAGCCTACGTAAGGGGAAAACTGGTCGTTGAGCTCTGTGATCTCCTTGATGTCCGACTTGAGGTTCCAGCACTGGCCAGACTCGTGTGATCCAAACAGGGTCTGATGAGGGTCCAACATGCCGATCTGATCCCCACTGAAGATACTGGGCACATCTGAGGAAGGCAGAACACATTCACACACAATCAGGTACAGTATGTAGGTTTTCTGTACAATTACAGGTTGATTTATGATTGGGGTGAATACCCTTTAAGTATGATAGGGTCCTCAGGATCAGGAAGGTTGATAAAGTTGCTTTACATCTATTTACTAGTTAGTCTAACTTGCATCTACAAAACATGACATCAAGTTGGCGTTCCCCCAAAGTTATAAAGATTCGATCAATAATAATAGTTTAGTAGAAGCAACAACGCAATGTGCAATGAAGAAGGCAAATCAATATTAAGACTTTTATTCTATGCCTATTATGTTCAGTACTCAATTCTAAAGTGTATTCTTTAAACAATAGCCTGGAGTACCTCCAACCATAGCCTGTGGTTTGACCCAACCAAATGACCACCGAAAGTAAGATCTGAGATGCCGTTGACTCAATGTAAAGTGTTTTGCGTTCGCGTTAGGTCTATGCTGTTCGAAATTCTTTCATTTCATGCAAAATATATTGCTGTTAGAAGGCTCGTCCAGCAGGACTATGCATAAACTTACTGCGGATTTATACTTCAGACTATGCCCTATGAACTACTGTATGTGGTATGGCTATGGTTGGAAGTACTCTGGATAATCACTTTAAACACAGACTCAAATACAAAGTAGATGACTGCATTTGACACAATTTGTTATTACCTGTTATGTGATAGACAGAGTTGAACCCAATGCCAAACCGTCCAACCTTCAGCGGGTCCTCTCTTTTTCTGCTCCTTGCAATCTCCTGAATGCCATTCCAGTCCTCCTCTGTGAATACCGCATCGTTGTACACATACAAAGCCGTCCCTGGTGTAGAAGCAGAAAGCCAAACTATGTTAGGAATATTTGGACTTCAATGGTTTGACTGACTGACCGACTGAATCAATCTATCCTAGCTCATTGATTAACATCACCATCACCTCCACCTTTCACCTCCACCTCACCTCTCCCATTCTGTCAGGTGAGTGTGTGTATTGTATATGTATGTGTGAGCTGAATAGGTGGCTAACACAGTGTGAAGCACAGACAATATTCTGTGATCATGATGCTTGGTCAATACCATGGACAATTTGTGATGTATCACTAAACTACAGACTGTACTTGTCCTGGCAGTTGGGTTGAGCCCATGAGTCGTGGATGTGCACAAGGTTTCTCCCTAAACAGAATTATTACAAGTAAAAGAGATTTCTTGCCCTTGTCTTTCTATGGTGCTCCTTGTACTGTCTGTAAAGTGCCTTCAGGCAATTCGGCTGTATCTGGCGCTCTACAAATAAAACCGAATTGAATTGAATTGAATTGAGGAGAAGTAGATTATATGCAGAGCGCATAGTAACCTTGATACTGAGCCATATCTGGTGACCACAGCGACTCCACCCCGTACTCCGTCTCGTCGTACATAATCTTGACCTCCGTAGCGCCCGCATCCTCTGCATTCTGAATCAGCTCCTGAGCAGAGGAAAAAGGACCTGCTGTCAGAGTTATTGATAATACTGTAGATTATTGGTTATTAATATGGGCATGCTTTAGAATAAAGTGCTCACATCTAACAGATAATGTGTCATGCACAATGTATTGCAGCAATTAATATGATTATTCCACACATTTAGTGTTGAAGTACTAAAACATAAGTACTGTCAAACATTATTGTTTGGTTATCTGAAATGATGAATTACACCTTACATCCAATCCAATGTATCCATTCAATAAACAATATGACACAAATTTTATTTTAATGAACAACACTCATTAAAGAGAGGAAGTGGAGGAAGAGAGGAAACTGCTGTCTAGTCCTCCTTTTCCTTGGTCATGAACTGAAGAGCACTTTCTTCCTTATAGATTTAATTCTCATCTGTCTAGGTCCATGAAACAGTAGCTCCTCCAGCCAGTGATTTAGTGAGAGCAGAGCAGTACAGGAGGCGGTCAGAATTCGTGGTGGTCAGATTTAGTTTTAAAGGGTCAGTGAGTTCACCCTTCCCCAAGTTCATCTCTGTGGAATTTCTTAACCTTCCCATCTCATTAGCTTCATAAGCCTTAATGCAGTGGTGTGAAATGACTGGCACTTCAGCAGGTAATGAACTCATACTGTAGCACACACACACACACACACACACACACACACACACACACACACACACACACACACACACACACACACACATACATGCGTACACACAAACACATACATGCATACACACACACACACACACACACACACACACACACACACACACACACACACACACACACACACACACACACACACACACACACACACACACAGACACACACACAGCCAGGCCAGGGGACTATTTAAAGGCCTGAACATCCTAACTAGCTATTTGGCAAGCTTTGTGATCCAAAACCAACCCCCCCACCAACACCAATGCTTTCGTCCAATGCCAGACATTGTCATGTGTTGTCACAACCTTCTACATCATTGTTAGCTGTGTATATTTAGTCATGTACTGTACACTCCGAACAAGGATTTCTTACTTTTATAATTTGCCCTCCTTCTGGGTACCGTCTAAGAATATCCTTGAGGAACTCAACAAGGGGAGGGGTAGTCTGGCCAAACCTCCCTGTCCATACACACACACACACACACACACACACACACACACACACACATACACAGAGAGAGAGAGAGAGAGAGAGAGAGAGAGAGAGAGAGAGAGAGAGAGAGAGTTTGAAAGATGAGCTGTTAATGACATCACTGAGTTTCCATGTCTATATATTGGCTTTAACCAATCAATAGTTTGGAGTACAAGCAGAGACATAGATAATGCTCTTGATAACATTACTTAATGTCACTGGCGAATGAGTTACTCACAACTGAACACTCTATGGAGTGATCCCAATGTGGTGACACCATTGGGTGACACAAGCTGACAGGCAGATGTTCTGGTAGTGGTAATGGCACTATATTGTTGCCAGGCGATAGTCCTTACCTCCACCCTTCAGCCCACTTCCTGTCAGCGTGAGAGAAACATCAGGACTTCCTGCGGACACCAGATGCCCCACCAAAGTGCCATCGTGAAGCTGAAAGGACGGAAGTGAAGGGGGGGAAGCATTTCAGTGTTACACATGACAGAAACATGAATTACATAACAGGCAATAATGTTAACACATACTATCCTCTCATTTAATACTCCAAATTATACACACCTAAGATAGGATATGATAGCATGATATAAGAAAAACACAAAACTGCTCTTCATTATTCCTATCTTTTGATATACAAAGATGATGTAACATCTATGTAAATTCCAGTATTAAGGATGTGACATGAGCAAGCATTGACCAAGAAGAACTTAAACACAGTAGTTATCTGGTGTGTTGGCTAGTGTGAAACCCTACACATTACAACCTTAGTGTTGCAAAGAGTCTGTTTACAATAGGCTATTTTCACGTTTGTTACGTAGCAACTTCCTCATTCGCCGTTTGCGCATTCCTATTTCCGGCGAACTGTCAAACTGTTGATTCTGTGCCAGGGTAACGTCCAGAGGTAAACAATGTTCGCCTATTCAACTTCCCTACTAAATCTGCCCAAGCTGACATTTACAGACGTTCATCGCCTGGTGAATCGCCATTCAACAACACCCCGCTCCAAACTGGACAAGGGATACAGTTTGTTTTTTGAAAAATATATCCACGACTATGAAGGTAAGCGATTAGCCTAGCTTATGCTAACGTCACTTTGTGGCGTTAACGTTACCTTAGATGATGTTCGTATGGATATTGGTGTTTGGCTTACCCAACAAAGCAAGATAGTTGTTTATTTTAGACGAAGATGAATCAGTTCATTCCGCTTGTGTTTTAATGTTTAACGTCAGATTTATGTTGAGTAACATGTAAATGAGAAGGGGAGTCAGCTTCAACCAGTTGCTAGCATCCTCGCTCCGGTTTTGGTTCTTGTCCTCCCAAGGCAAGACCTAGGATGTTTGGGTTTTAACTGGTCCTAGTAAATTATTTTAACAATTATAAACCAATAACAGAGTGTATTAATCTTTTTGTGTGAATTAATCTTTTTGATTCACCAATTCACAATTTGCTATTTACTTTTTTGTTTACCAGTGTCCAACGTCATTGACAGGGAGGTTGCTGTCAGGTCTAGGTGTTACAGATCAATGAGGAAACGAGAACAGCCCCATTATTTGCAGGTTATTTTAGGAAGTTAACTTTAAGGCAATAGTGTGCAATTAAGTATGTATTTTGTGTCATGTAATATTGAAACATCAAGGTTATATTAATGTAACTTTGCATTTAATATTTAATATCCTGTTTGTTAAACAGACAGACAAGGTCAAACTAGAATAAGACAAAAAATGCACCAAATGATATAGAAATGTAAGGAAGAGCAATACAAATAACAAAAAGTCTTTGGAAATCTGCAACTGCAGTAAAGTAGTTAAACTCTTACACTGTTAACATGATTGCTGCTGTGTATTTTATGTAGATTGTTTTCCAAGCTGCTGTGCCTGAACTACAAGGAACGTCATGCAGCTGTACAGCAGGAAAGGTGCTCTGCAATCATCTTGTGGCCTTGCTTTTCCAGTCTGCCCATTATTGCATGTTGAAGGTAAGTTGTGTGTTCAGGGCTGCTGTCTGTTGGTTGATTGAAGTGACCGTGATTCTAGAGGTTTATCACCACATTTTCGATCCTGGTTTGCTCTTCTGTCTCTGCAGGTGACAGCTGTACCACCACCTGTGCCCTGCACAAGCTCCCTTCAGACGTGGCATCGACCTAGGACCATGGTAATGTTTTAGCTGTGTTGAGCGGTACCACATTAAGTTGACTGTCAGTGTTTTTGCCAGCCAGTGGACTTGTGTGCCACCCTTTGCTTTGCTAACAGTGTTTCCTAAGAAATACGACCAGGCATTGTTGACAAATCTTATCACCACACACACATGGCTGAAAAATAGACTGGAGATACCTAGCACAGCCCTGTTGTTGAACCTGTTGTTTAACCTAACAAAGACACTATTAAAAAATCCCTGGCTACGGCTACTTCTTATCATTCCTAGGGGATCCATGCAGAGCCGGTTCAGGACTTGGTCGTCAGGAAGCCAAAGCCATCCACCAGGAGTGTGTGCAAATCGACACTGTATCAAGCATACACTGGTAATGTTTACTACTGTAACTAATATGACACTGTTGACACTTGACATCAGGTTTGAAAACCAAAACTAGTTGTAAGACGTGGATAATTTAACACCATTTTACATTTTATTTTTATATGTTTCAGGACCCCTGCCTGATCCCAACATGTTGTCTATTGGGGAGAAACTGAAAAACATCAGGCCACAACCGCTGATATCCTCAGTGCTACATGGGTTATCGCAGCTGTCCATGGTTGATTCCAGGTTCGGACCTGTACCACGAGGTTCACCCCTGTCCTACCAGTGTCCTCCTGTGGTCGAATGTGGAGATTACATCCAACACCCACACGCACCAGCATTCCCGAAACTGCCCTTAGAGGAGTCGACATTTCCCACCCAAATTCCAAGATTCGAACCAAACTCAATCCAAATTTTGCATTTCGACAGTTTAACAGTAACATACAAGATGGCAACTGACATAGAGGAGCAGACACGAGACCAATCTGAGTGCCCATTATGGCAAACACTACGGAAGCCTAGAGTGACAGCAAGTCGGTTTTATGAGGTGAGCCATGTGAGAGGGTTGTCCTCTGGTGAGTCCCTGGCAGTGCGAATACTTAAAGGCACTCGCCAGACTCCTGCAATGAAGAGGGGACTTGAGCGGGAGACACAGGTATTGGAGCAGTATTCACAGGAGTGTAATGTTAATGTCTCTCACTGTGGATTGGTCATTCACCCTCAAGCTCCTCACCTTGGGGCTAGCCCCGATGCAAGAGTATATGACCCCAGTGCCAATCCATGTTTTGGTCTCGCTGAAGTGAAATGCCCAAACATTTCCAACATCTCTCAGGCAGGACATGTAAAAGTTGTTAATGGGAAGACAAAACTTAAGAAAACTCACAAGTACTACTGGCAAGTTCAAGGCCAACTCGCTGTAACTGGCTTGAGTTGGTGCGATTTTATAACTGATACAGAGGAAGACTTAACCATTGAAAGAATCTGGAGGGATGATGAGTTGATTAGAGAGATGAAGGAGAAGGTGGACATGTACTTCTTTGGTACATACATGAATGTGTATCTTAAGACTAAAGTGTAATTAACTGAATAAATAATGAAAGAATTCATGAATAAATGAACTGCAAGACCAAAGGTTTCTATGATTTCCTCTTTTGAGTATGTAAGTATATTGTAACATTACACATATTTAACATATATTACAGATCACAGTTTATAAGTTATTCTGGCTACATTAATGTTCATATCTCACAAAGTTATGGGGGGGGGGGGGGCTATTCAACAGGAATGTAACATTTTAACTCAAGTGGTCCCTGGAGCAGGGACATCATCCAGCAAACGGTCCACAGCTGGTTAACTGTCCCAGATAAGGTCAAAGGGAGGGTGTCTTGCCAGATGCGGTATTCCTTCACTCTGCGTATAGCTCTTTCCACAAGGATTCGAAGCCGGGCAATTGCTTGTGTTTCTCGAGCCTCTTCTTCTGTAAATTGATCTGTAATTAGAGGGGATAAGTTAGTTATTAGTTAGCTCCACTGTACTATTTCAGTAAGGGAGACAGTATTTCAACATGTCTGCATAGATTATCATTTTTTGTCATAGTTATAATCTGAAATGTTCATTGTGAAATTTCATGCTTGCTTACCTGTCATCTTGAAGGGTGGTATGATGAGAGTTGCCCCACGGTCAGTCAGCAGCTTCTCAATGGTGAATCCTTTGTCTGCCATGCAGCCATCCCCTGGTTCAAGTAGATCAAGTAGTCCACTTTTTTCAGTTAGGTTTCGGTCAGAGATAGAGCCAGTGAAAAGATTTGAAACAAAGGTCACAGCACTGCAGGGGGCAACCCCAATTAAGCCCTTGAAAGTTGTTGTGTTCTTGTAAGGTGAGAACAGCTCTGACTGAAGAGTTAGTGATGATGGATTCTGGCATCGCACCTCAGTGCAGTCGATGATCACTCTCACATTTGGGCAGTACTTCTTAAATTTGGTAGGCATGGTGTTCCTGATTTGCTGTTTACTCATCCAGATGGGAAGGGATCCAAGGATCAGGTAGAGGTAGTTGGCCCACGTAATGACAGCCCTGGAGACAGTGGACATACTGACCTGAAACAGGTCAGCCAACACCTTCTCTTGCAGGCCACCAGCAACTCGGCAGCAGAAAAGGAAAAACTCATCTATGAGGGGCAGTCTGCGCGATGGACTAGGAGAAAGGGGCTCGGATGACTGTGCCTTTTTTTGCGCCTTAGACCAATACACAAGTCTGGTGGCAGATGGTTCAATGGCCTTCCAGAAGTCACAAAAAACATCCCTTGACGTGAACCGTGTGTAAAATCGGATGTCCTTATCGGAAATGCAAAATCTATGAAATCGCACTTGAGCCAGCTCTGCTTTCAGTTGAAAGTTCTCTCTTTTCAATTCCGCGATTTGCTTTTCTAGATGCTGTATGCGTTCAGCGGCAGCATCCAGCGAACCTGTATGATACGAGATAAAGTGTGTAAGGTTGTGATAAAATTGCTTGAATGTTACAATCAGGAGGTAAAACAACATTTCGGGGAAAAAAAGTGTCATACCTGGTTTAGGTGCAGTTCCGTAATCATGTTCACCGACCACCAACGCTGCTAATTGCTCCATGGTAACGACGTTACCGTTACCCCATAGCAGCGGTGTTTGAGGGTCTGGCGAAATCTCACGGCCTACTGCTAAACGTTTATTTACCCGTTTATAAACGGACTCCCTTGTTGGCAATCCCCATTGGTTCCACTCAAAGCGGGAGGGCACAGCCTCAACTTTTAAACGACGACCAGGCGTAAAAATTTCCTGGGCCAGTCCACTATCACTGCCTGTAACGTAGTCAATTTCGTGGAAATGCCGGCTACAAACGTAGGTGCTTCCCTGTCTTATTTTAAAGGATGTCCCTTCGTCTCGCTTAATCGCAGCAATCCACCTCTTTCGAACAACTTGGTCTGTTGGGAATCCATGAAATCTTAAATATGGTTGCCGTTGTTTATTTGATGAACACAGAGGAACCGAGCAGTGACATCTTGCCGTTGTTTGAGCCATTGCTGTTGTTATTGGGAACAGCTGCCGGATGTGGGAATGCGCATTAACGTGAAGTCCCGCCCACAAACCACGGAAGCGTGAAAATAGCCTATAGAGTGTGAAAGTCAATTTGAGCCGTCTGCGGAGGTCTGGTTCCCGGAAGTGACTCCCCCTTTAATTTTGCCATAGGCGTTTCGAAAGGCCCGGTTCAAATAGGGTTCTAATTGTCCACTGTGTCTAACCAGCTACGGGGTACATGATAAGCAACTGATCTTTCGTGTCGAGTGAAAAAACAAACGAAAATACAAAAAAAAACCTATGGTACAAACGTGTGTCCCTTTCATTTCCCCTCAGTGCAAAAAATACACTACCCATAAGCCACTACTTACTCCATGTCCAGCCGACGATTTCCTTTAACGGTCATTGGTATCTGCTCAGGTCAACGATAGCCACGCGGTCGTGCTCCGTCATCGAATTCTAGTATTTTTTGTCAATATCTGCTCTTTGTAAATATTTTTTGCATCAGAAGCCAAATAACCATACACAACTCTTTATTCAACGTTATTTAAGTGTACCATTCGCTTGACGTTACCGTTAGCCTTGCTGGTAAGGTGTAGTCGTTAGCAATTTCCTCCAGGTCAAGCCTGGTAACGTTACATTAGCAAGGTACGTTAGCCAGTTAGCGATAGCCTGTTAGCTAGGGACCAGGAAAACTAGCCTTTCATTAAGGTGCCGTGTTGCATGCGAGCAAAAATATATTTCCCTGCCTGCTCACTCCTCTTTATGGTCAGAGCATTTGGTGTTGTTAAACCAAGCACGTTAATCTCTGAATGTGATGTCAAATAAAATTTTAAGATCTTTGGGCTTCTTCCTCTTAGCCATGAGCTAAATGCTTTGCTAGCACAACTCACCACAACCTTCTTGTCCTTCATGCTAGCCTTGACAGAAGCCACAAGCTACCCCTGTACCACAGAACAATGCCCCGGTTTAAAATATTGGCTTTACTTTTCTTTAGCAGCAGCCCACCATGAACCTTTGTATGTTTCACAAGTGAAGAGACCGATGGTTCAGAAATATAATTTATTTTGAAATATGCGACATTACAAGGCAAACAAGTCATGGGCTACATTTTCGGCACCTTGGGCTAAGCGATGTTTAGGCTTGTCCGACCTGCAGCTTGCATCAGCGTCAGCATCGGTGATATTAAAGCCTACATTGAACACCATACCTAAACAAAACAAATAAAGTAAAAGGGCAAAGTAAGACACAAATAATATAACCACAACAGACGTCAAGGGTTGTCATATAATCATTTCTACTATGAGAAAACAAACATGAATCGTAGCTGCTCATAAAAGCTAACGTTACCATGCTGTATATCTATGTCTATGAGCTATGCTAACAAAATCGTAAACTTACTTTTCATAACGCAGTCATCCGAGTCGTGGGAATGTCTGAATCTCTTAACACAGCGCCTAAACAAAATAAATAAAGCAGCAAGAGGAAATAAGACACAAATAGGCTAAACGAACCACAACAGGCTATCATAATTATATTTTACTATTGAGTGATGCATCATCTTGTTAACTATACTTAGCAAGTTAGCAGCTAACACAGCAGCTAACACATCGTTTGAAACTTTGATGCGGTTTACCAAAACTTAACTTACACAGTCTTGTAATTAGTTATATGCATTATATCGATACCAAAACAAATCGTATCATATAATATCACATCATATGATGATTTTACACTAACCAAACTTACCGGAGGTCGTGATTATACACAGCCGGTTTGATGGAAGCACTATCGGGAAGATGGTGCGTGCTGTCTGGGAAGCCTACCGCTGGCGTCCGTTGCTGTCAATGTCTTGCGGTCCCCCAGAGCTCTAGAATAGCAACATTAGCACTAGCATAGCAAGGGCTGATCATCTGCACCGAAGTCCTAACGTTGATTTTCGCGGGCTTCAAAAAGGTCCACCAATCAGATACGTTGCAGTGGGATTGTGGGATTGCTCGGGAACATGGGTAATGAAGTACTTCATTGGGACATCGCAGAAAAAGGACCTTTGTTCAGAAACTAAATTGAGATCTCATTAACTTTTGGTGTCTAGGTAAGCACAGGCACTCATTATGTCTTGCCGTAGCTAGTTAGAAATGTAGAATGCGTGGTTAAGACAGCGTGGGTTATAATCAAATTCTCACTCGCCCCGACGAACGCTAAAGACACTTCCGGAACCTCACTTCCACACTCTATGTCGGGCCACTCAAAGAACCCGCCCGGGGGCGTGTCTAGAACGCTTCTGGCGAAAGGACAATTGGCAGATGTGCTACAGCAATGAATCACAGCACAGCTCATTATCATAGACAGAAAAATAAGGCGCTTTACTGAATAGGTTACAAAAGGCCATATTATGTTAAAGTGTCCTCTCCTTGGACTGATTTCAGCTCAAATGAAGTTTAAAAATATCTTTGAATACTGCAGAAAACAATCTGAAATACCATAGATCATATAGGGCACCTGGACATCTTTCATATAGCCTCTGCAACTGAATATGGCATAATGTCAAATTTAATATTATCATTATGGAAAAGCGCAGTGTGCGCATACATCACGCGTTTGGTATGGGTGCTGGATAGAGTCCAATTTATAATTTTTTATTAAGTAATAAAAAATATATATCTGCACACCATTATAGCTCCCAAAAAACTGTAATACTCACAACATTTTGACCCAAAGTGGTCTAAGTGTAGAAGACTTTAACATCTCCTGACAAAGACCACTTTGGCTCATAACATGAGTATTAAAGCTATTTGGGAGCTATAACAATGTACAAACACATCTAATATGATCATTTATGTTATAAAAATTAATTGCATTTTATTAGCATTATGGATGTGACAAAAGGGGAAGCGCCCAATAGCTCTTTTAGTAATGCTCATCCAATATGCATACACTCCTGAGGTTTGAGTCCCTGCAGTAAAAGACAATCCTGTTAGTTAAGGCCATTGGGCAAGTAAAGTAAAGGGGCCAGAGTCTATCTGGCTGATGAATGGCTTTTTCTGCTGGGTCTGAAGAGAACCCGGAACCGTGATGAGTGTGGATCTGAGATGGAGATTATTTCCCATGATGCCGTGTGATGCCAAGCCACTCCCTATTCCACATCAGGATCGATACTCATCTCTCAGTGGCAAGACAGCATGCCAGAACTACTTGTACTTACACACACAACCACACACATTCACACACACACACTCTCTCACACACACACACACACACACACACACACATACTGAAACATGCAGTACATCCAGGTATATGCAATCACAAGGTCGCAGACACATTCACTAACACACATACATACATACATACATACATACATACATACATACATACCCTGAGTGTGCTACTCTACTGCACACATTAATGTATCTGGCATCCACCAGAACACACACACACACACACACACACACACACACACACACACACTCACACACACACAACACATAGGCATAAATACTGTATGCAGAGACATGTGCAAACACACAGACACAGCATACACACACACACACACACAAGTCTAACTGTGCCTGCGCACACACACACATGCACGCACACACGTGCACCCAGACAGAGATGCAGTGCTGTTCTTTGCCTCCCCAAGGTGAAAGCCCACTTCTGCTGGCTCACACACTGCACTCAGCAGATCTGGCAACGGCCCTGCCAACAGAGAGCCGCAGCCATGAAAGAGAGAGAGAGAGAGAGAGAGAGAGAGAGAGAGAGAGAGAGGAGTGATATGGAGAGGAAGACAGAAACAGGGACATAGGGGGACCTAACTGAGGGGGTATGGGGAGGGGGAGGGAGTGGGCAAATATCTACCAGCCTAAATCAACGGTTGAAAATGAGTGGGAGGGGGGCATGATTGAATCAGACAGAAAGAAAGGAAGAGAACTAGAGAGAGAGAGAGAGAGAGAGAGAGAGAGAGAGAGAGAGACAGAAAGCTTCCATATTGCCTGCTTTTGCTGGCGAGGTGCTTGCAGTAGCTCGTTTATTTTGGCATGCCACTCTGGCTGCCCGACAAGAGCAGCACTCTCTATGCAATCACGCTAGTATCTCACTGCTAGTAGGGCTCATTCAGACACCCACAGCAGATATCATACAACACTACTTTTCTTACACTGACTGCTTTATGATCTCTACTATTCTGGTAAAAACCACAAATACTCTAGGCCTACCTCACTTTATAGCTGATACAAAATTGATATAATTGCCCTTTAAGTGCTTTGCTAAATGCCTTGCTTTTCTCAGGTGTATAATTCAGAAATGGTCATCTTCTAAAACTGTCATAATCATTCACAATCAGAAGGGACCTCACTCAGCAAAATGTCAAGGAAATAATCTGAATGGCTTTGAGATTATGTTAGCTCAGGATTAATCTGAAGTGATGTGGAAACTATTTTAAAAAGGCTTGTTAATAAATGCACAACTACAGACTCAAATTTGACATTGTAGGTTATGCTTTTACTAGCCTGACAAGCCAAACTATAACATGTATAGATAAAATGTATAGTCTGACCATAATCGATAGACCCAATCAGATAAACAAACAAGTCGATTCAAACAACGCTCAGCCTGCCCAACAACTCCCTGTCCACATACTGTAGAGCGTTGTGGTTGGCGAAACGCCACGATGTCTGAATGAAACCTAGAGTGTTGTATTAGGCTAAACATCACCAGTGTCTGAATACAACCTATGGCTCATTGCTAGACATACTCGCTGAGCAAATTCAATTTGCTATTGCTAGGGTACATCTAGAGTTCTTGGCTATGCGTTTATACTAGCAGACTGAAATGTCATTAACTTTGACATAACATTTTTCTTATTCAATACATTCAACACAGTGCTATATTCCAGTCATATATTCAATGCCTAGAATACAAAAGTCACAGAGTGAACAGACAGTGAGACCGATATTGCAAAACAATAACACTTCACAAGGCATGATGAAATGGATAGATTTGTTTTTTTTTTTCATAAAATGCTGGGTTGAATTTTTTAAGACTCATTTTGGAGTCTACTGCAAATGTCATACAGTAGTGCCTTCATTATACAGCTGTCTTTTCTTCTGTAAAGCATGTTGAAATGTGTTGATGTAATGTGTTATACAAATAAAACAGCCCTGACTTGTTTTCACATGTGTATATCAATAACTCATGCTTTTACCTGCCTATGTTAGGAATGCTGTACTATACTACTGGGATAAAATATTCTATTCCATAACAAGCCCAGCTCCTGGTCCCAAATGAATCTTTGATGTCTTTAAAGATAAGATACATTTTATATTTTTCTTTAAAGGCATATTCGTAATTCACCCTCTGGAGTTATGTGGGTAAAAGCATTTTGGTCTCAGTGCATGTGTTTTCCTATTCTGGCAACCCCAATTTTAGCTTTAGCTTAGAATAGGCACTGAATAGTAAAGTAGCCAAAGAGTTGCTATCTGGCTACTTTACATTCCAGCGCCTATGTAACTCCAAGGAAGAGGGTGAATTTTTTTTCATAATAAGGCAGAATATCCCTTTAAATAGACTGACCTCCAATTTGAAAACATTAAGAAAGCAACAGAGAGTGGGACTTGTTATAAGCAGGGCTGATAGTGAAAAAAAATCCTGAGCCTTAACTTTTCTCCATCGTAGGGAGGTGAGCACAGGTGGGGGTGTTATATTTGCATCGCACTTTTAGAACACTATAGATACTTGGTTGTGAGCAAATTCAGAACATCATTTATCAATCCTTATCACTTCTACGAGGGTACGATGAGAAGAAAACATTTAAATTCCAATTTAATCCTACTTTAATCCCACCTCTTAATATCTCAAGGCAAGCATTTCTTTCCACACAGTCATGTTTGTACGCCTAAAATCAGGCACGGCGCCTGAATACTATCAGGCCTGTATAAGAGTGCCCCAAGGACATTGTAGGCTGAATCTTCATGGCCTTTCTTAATAATTGTAACCTAAGGCCCAAATCCTCAAAAACTTAATGACAGCATCATGAAACTAGTTCAGACCAGTTTTGGACCAGACCAGACAAGTGTTTGTGGGGTTCAGGCTCAAGGGGTTAGTGTGTGCATTGGGATTCTGATATTATCTTGTACATATTGAGGAGAACGCTGGGTAAGCTACATTCCTGGAGAATGCTGGAGCGTTGCCAGTGCTATAGCTAACTGTACCTGAGGTGACAGTCTCACAGTATAAGACAGGTATCAGCAGGGGCAGATGCATAGGCAGTGGCACTCCCTCCCTGTGGGGAATCGCTTTAGGGAAGTCTGAGCAGCAGGTGGTTCCTCAGACCACTGCCAGACACTGTATGAAGTCATGAACATGTGGCGATGCGAATCTGAAATGGGCTATTATTGGGTGAAACACATTCCATTTTAGGTGAGTCAATATAACCACACCGCTTGTCCAGAGGCACTCTTTTGCTGGACATGTTAAACTATGGGTTATATTGTCGGCCTTTCACTGCCCACTCTTTGATATCTGGTGTATCAAACATCAGGTGGATTTCCATGTTGCTTCTCCAAAGTGAGATTGACGGAAAGAGAGAGAGAGAGAGAGAGAGAGAGAGAGAGAGAGAGAGAGAGAGAGAGAGAGAAACAGAAATCAGAGAGAGAGAGGAGATAGGAGATGGGGACGTGGTGTTATTTTCTGTGGCTGACTTCAGGAGGGGTGTGTGCTGTATGAGGCATCCCACCTGCTCCCATCCCTCACCCTTCACCCCTTTCACCCCCCCTGCCACGGCCCAGACGGGTCAGCAAAGGGAACAGCGGGCCACCCAGCTGGGAAGCACACACACACACACACACACACACACAAACAAACACACACATGCAGACACATCAACTGAACGGCTATGACTCAGGCTGTGTAGACACTAACGGTAATGATAGGAGGAGAGCAGGAAGAATGCGTCTGGCTTACTTTATGCGTCTGGGTCCTGTTCCTTCCAGAAGGAACTAAGCAGGCTAATCTTTTCAATTGATTATTAAAATGTCATGTTGATTTTTTTTAGACTATTCATAGTATTGTTTTACAAATCCTCTAAGGTTTTCTCTGCTCATTATACTACTTCATAGACTAGATACTATAGACCGTTATTTGCTTAAGACTGAAGAAATGGTGCAAAAAATTATATTTAAATGGGTCTTTAAATAAGTCTGGAGGAAAAACTGCATGCATTAGCAGAAAAAAGGGATCAAATTATTAAAGTAGACCATAAAAATGAGGGATCTGTCTCTGAGGCTAAAAACGCCAATTTCAACCTTGGCATCATCTCTGTTTCTGAATCATCCCACACTTGCCTTCCTCTCCTCAACAACACAGCAACAGTACTGCTAGTACCTCAAAGACAGCTTTGTTGCGGCTCCAGTCACTGTGCCAGGGACAATATTGTGGTCAAACAGCTGTAGACAAGCTCTCAGCTAAGGGCCTGTTAGTAGTTGATAGAATTTACATCTATAGAACAACACCCAGTGCAAATCTTGCTTGACACAAATCTGCTTCAATCGCACTGGCAATATGATCTATTGGAATGGACAGTCATGAAAGGAATTAAAAGGCAATAAATGTATTTTAAAAAGGCTAAAGACAATTGTTTTGTTTATTATATTGTTTATATATTTTTCTGTCTTCCTAGCTATACATTGTAAATAGGTATTATAACAATATTTTAAATCAGTTTTAGTCTATAGGGCAGACTTTCATTTCTCTTTGATCAGATATCCAGTCTACTTAAAAAAGCTCTCTGTGGGAATAGCTATTGTGAACTGACTAATTTATATTGCATCAGTGATCATATTGACTTGGCGGAGGTATCAACTATCAAATCAAATGTATCAACTCAACATTTTAAGGTCGGTTCAATTACATTTTTGAATATTGCATTGTTGGTCTGTTGCAACATTTATCGCCAACTCCTCTGATACTCCATCCCAATATTACACTTGAGCATTTAGTACCAGTCTGCCAGTGTCAGTTAATTCATGAGTCTAATACTGAGAATCTGTGGTCCCAGTCTCACCTTGATAATAAAAGACACAAATTTGGCTGTGTTAAGTCCTTATTTCTTAATCAATCCTTAGGTACTTCAAAGCTGGAAAATAACGTGCTTCTGTGGAGTGCCTTTGTGTAACCTTTTTTTGCATGAGGCTCATTAAAAAACAACACTAGAGAGTTGGTGATCTATAGCCTTTGCTTCAACATGTGCATACTGTGTTTGAGAACAAACATAACAAGCATTAGGAACAAAACAACTAACTACTGTTATTAGGCCTTGATCATCTACAGTACAATTCGTAGGTCCTACTTTACAGCTAAAACAGTCAGGTCTCCCACAGCTTGAAATAAGGTAATTCATTTAGACGCCTGTCACAGGACTGAGATTTCAGTCCAATTTGTCCCCACATCTCCTTGTCTGTTGGACAAAGGAATGGTGCTTGAAGACATGTGACAAGAAGAAGCCTAACTTAGCTTGCACGCACAACAGCAAACAAAACACTGTTCAACACTGCAAACTTGTCATGTCATGAGTTCTGGCCACAGCAACCCCCCCAGCACCCCCCCCCAAGCCTTGGCCAGGCTGCAAATAACGGCACAATGGGCAACATTTTACCCAGGCCTGGCTGCCGTACAGCGCTCTAAATCACTCGGCAATGGCAGATTATGTAGCCCAATAAGCTTACAAAAGGTGATTCCCATTGAACCGGGCATCAGTGTCTAAAAACAAGGCCTTTGCCCTCATGTCTCAATAGACAGAGAAGGAGAGACCCAAACAGCCCGTGGAGAAATAGTTCAACACCAAACAAACAAAAACAACCTCTCCCTGCCGCATCAGCGCTGCTCTGGCCTGTTCAGAGCTATTCATATTTTTTTTCCATTGTAGCTGCACAACTGATCAAGCAATATGATACCAGTTGATGTGCTCTCTCTCTCTCTCTCTCTCTCTCTCTCTCTCTCTCTCTCTCTCTCTCTCTCTCTCTCTCCCTGAAATGCTGTCCTGATGATAGTGTGGATCTATGCTTTTATTCTATAAAAATGTAAATGGACAAGCCCTTCTGCTCAAATGGGATCAAATTATTTCTCCACAACACTTTCCATGGAGAAATCATTTGATACGAAGCAAGACAAAGCATAATTCTGAAACAAATTAAGCTTTTTTCCCCTTGGCCGTTTTGGCTGTGCCCTTCACATTGCTCTCATTGATGATCCCGAGTCACACTGTCCTCAGAGAGCCATGGCCACATTGCTTTGTCCAAGCAGGCGGCCCAAAGGGGGTGTCACCTACCGGCTTCCCATCATGCACCAGTCGCTGCTCCGACACCGGGAAGCCCGTCTCTTCATGGAGTAGCTCCTTGATGTGACCCACGGCCGTGTCCCCACTGACTTGGAACACCCTGTTGCCCAGATACTCGTGACTGACCGCCACCCGTGGCAACCTGGACAAACACATACAAAGGATTCTAATAAGAGCTGATGTTCTGTGTTCTGTGAAAAACTGAAGCTACTGATTACATCATGAACACAAATAGCCCTCAAGATATTGTTTGCTTGCGTGGCTCAAAATGTCATTGGACACACAGTGATTCTGCATTTCTAAAGCAAGATAAGAAGTTTCTTATAACCATCTGATTTGTAAAATATTTTCTGGGATTTGTTTACATGCTTGCAGCTGCACTCATAACAGAGGCAGTTTCTGTACACACACAAACGCACACACTAAATGGCATAACAGTATAAACATTGTCTCTATGACAAAATTCTCAGTTCTGTGGCCTGAGGCCAAGGACTGCTCAACAGATATAACACAGTAACTCTTTCTTGTGCAATGAAAGAAATCTTTAAGTGATGAGTTTTCAGATTTCAGCATATTTGTGCCACTTGCGCCACTAGAAATTCAGGGTCCTATGGTAGAAAGTCATTTTTGGCCCATCAAACACTAGTTATCAGAAACCCCCCTGTCAGGATCATTAGAATCATCCTTAGAATCTCTTAGAATCATCCTTAGAATCCAGCCCCCCCCCCCTTCCCCTGCACTTGGGCATTTGGGCTAGGGCCTACTACTACCTGTGCCAAAGAGTAAATCTGAATAATGCTGTGCAAAACAAAACAAAGACAGACATATTGTCCTGTGTTAATTTAATGCAAGTGCAATCGCAGCAAAAGCAATAGCCAAGGTAATCTAAACACAGTGATGCAAAACATACTTTAGGCCTACAAAGGTGTACTCCTCCTATGTCGTGGTAATATCTATGTAAGAAACCAGGTATAGCCCTAATCTATATAAGACATAAGTGTGTGTACTATTGGACAAAGATGTGAGTATAATCACTGGGCTGATGCATTGTGCATCAGCAACTGAAAGTGATGGGCAGCTCAGAGAAGCGTGTCCTCCGCGGGATATCCTGCTAGTAGAAGTACCTCCACAGCCAGTCCCCTTCAGCGCACTTTAAGGAAGGGCGGGGCTTTCTGATATCATTAAACCCCATGAAAATCACCAAAACGCTCTTTCTTGAACGCGCCTTCCATTGTATTGCGCTCCTAACATCTGTGTAGCTTAAATATGTCAGTATCGTTTCAGAACAGATATTGCTTACAACTGTTACACATTGAGACTTTCAGAGAGTTTCTGTGAGACAAAGGATGTCACCATCAGTACTTGGGTTTGTAGACACATTAACTGACCTTTCATGACAACCTGATGTCTTCAACGCGACTGTGTTGACAGGCAGCAATTCATAAGTTAGGCCTACTTCACTACTACTAGATTTCAAATGAACTGATGCAAACTTACCACAGATCTTCTTTGGCTGCCATAGCTCCTCAGCCGCTATCTCCCTGTGTTTTCATGTACAGCATTCATTCGTGTGGTTTCAACTGCAGAAAGCGCAGGCAAACTCCACCCGGAAAATAGGCAGCCTGGTGCACCATGCAAACCGTTATCTGCTAGAAGGCTACCGGGTCTTGTTCCTCTTCATTTGCGGTTGTTTATTATTTCGCCTCCTCGGGATCTACAAGACTCAGCCCATGGCACCACTGTAATAGGCTTTATTTGAAAGTGTTTTCCTCCTAGACCCGCCTCCCACAATGTACTACTGCGGCTCCGTAAGTTATCCGCTGGATCCAGACTACCCAGTCAAGTGTTTTGGGACACTCCTCTGAAAGAAGTCCATCAGCTAGCTGGTGATTCGGATGATTTTACTTGTTCCTGAAAGTGATAAAAATAGAACACAAGTTAGCTGTTACATTGCACTTTCCCCTCATGGTAACTCCTTCAAAGGCTATTTGGCGTCTAATGTATGCGTAGTCCACCCTACATGAAGTAGGCTATTTACTGCAGCTTCTGGACGAATGGCAGGCTAAGGAACCGCAAAGAATGCCGGTACTTGTAGTCGATGGCACTGTATCGTATGCGTAATGCAACTGGGTACCACATATCCCATCTATTGCCTACTTGCACCTGCTCAGTGAACTGCACAAAACAACAAAAATAACACCCTTCAAGCCAAAACTCTGCTACACGAATAGGCTATACACTGAAACATCAACAGGAAATGTTCATATTGTCTACCTATTTCGACATCCCAATTAGAATAGTTTAAATCTACAGGAACCTCTTTGTATAGTAAAACAGTAATTCTTGATATGTTTACGCATACTCGTTCAATTAGGCAGTCTGTTATGCATGAGCAAACATCTAGCTGTTTAATTAGGGTTATCATTCTTCATGTGATGCAGTTTATCTGATGGAAGTGCAACGTTGGACAATGACATCATCTAACCCCGGTGGAGGATTTTCCGCTTTTTACTGGTAGCCTATAGCCACTTTAGTTAGAGGCAACAGTCAGATTATTACTGTTAAAGGACTAAACTGTAACTAGACGAAGCAGATAACCGCCAACAAATAGGCTACAAACACTCGTGTCTGATGTTAATTCGTCATACCCCTTAAATTCTCCATAGTCATAGCCATAGTCATGCATTGTAGAGCAGGCAACATTCTGTAACAGCAGCTGCCGCAGTAAATCGATAGCGATGCTCTCACCGTTGCAACTTGCCTAGCTGCGTCTCTGGCGCGGCATCCCTGTCAAAGTAGAGGGCCGTCCTCCTTGCTCCCCCTTCGCACCTTGTGAATTATGCGACACCACTAGATATTAGAGGACAGACGTGGCTTCCGGGGGGTTTTAAAACTGAAATGCGCCTTAAGTGTAAAGTCTGCTTGAGTCTAGGGGGTCAAAAACGTAATTATGATTGATGAATTGACGCGCTCTGTCCCGGCGTCTCAGAACAAGTTCAGGGCTGCGGGCATCACCGCGGCATGCTCGTTGCCTTAAAGCTGCAGCAAAAAAAGCTGAGCTTTGCGCACGCAGCAACCACAGCTCCCCAGGCAGGTCACGACCAAGCAGGACACTGTTCTGCTGAGTAAATATGGCAAAACATATCTACTGCGCATAGGATTTCAATTATTGTTTCCCTATATATATAATATTGACGCCTGACATGTGAAAGGCATTTTCCAGTACGTTAAATTTTTTAAGTAAATTGAATAGGGAAAATAGTTTGTGTAAGAGTCCGCTCTTATGTACTTGTGTCTATGTGTCCCACTTGTGTTGGTTAATAAAGGTTGTTTATAAGGGAATTGCACTCTGCAGGATCCATAGAGACTCATGAGTCAGCCCTTGATCTGGTAACCTTGGAGCTGCCTCTCAGGGCTTTAAACCAAAGCAGGTAATCAGAAATGGGGGGAGGGCTGATTTTACTATGATTTTATGAAATTTGGATTTGCTTTTAGTGACAAGATGTCACATCCTGTCCAACAGGTGATCTAATTTTTTTTTCTCTGAATAGAGAAAAGAACTCCTCAAATGATTTAAACTGTGCACATAATAAACACTTTTATACAAAGTAATATACTTAATAAACACGTTGGAAACTTTTATTAAAAGAAAATGGTGCACATAGTAAAATGTGGTTACTAATGCTGTTTTCCGATAATACTCAGAGTTCAGGACAGGAACAGAAGAAATTTGATGTGATTCAATCCTTGTTGATTGAGGTCAATGGAGGGCTGTATAGGAAAAAGAACAAGCAAATTTGATGGAATATAGAAAAATGTCAAACTGACAGCTGGCATTGACTGCATAGAGCAAATGAAACCCGACCGTGCCCCATTCAGTTACTGTTCCCTGGATGGGAATTTGGTCTATGTTGCATAAACTTTTCTCATTTATTTTCCCAGTTAACAGCAGAAGGTGACCTCAAACAACAAGTCAATGTCAATAAAGCAGTTAACAAACAACAGTAGTTGATGAAGATGCTGCAAAATAAAAACAAAATATATGTTGTGATCTCCACCCCTAGGTCGTAACATGTGCCATATAGCCTACATGGATTCATCCTGGATTTCTCTTTTAAGTAGTGCTGTCAAACGATTAAAAAAAAATCTGATTAATCACAAAATTTTGCAATGATTAATCGTGATTAATCACTTTTAATCACAACTCATTTCCTCTAGTAAGAATTTGGATGCTTAGGTATGTTGGATCCTTATTTTGCCCTGTAAAGGTCCTGATACTAAATAATAATGGGGCACTTCACACCTGTCCCCTACCCCCAAGGATTCCCCAAACATGCTGTTGGACAGTCAGGAGCTAGGCCATAATCTTTGTATAGTTTGACTTGATAGCCGAGCTCTGAAATTTAACATAATACATGCCATGAAAGTGGAACCATATCCACCAGGATTAATCTGAGTTAATTTTTTTAATCCTCGTTAAATTTTTTGGATTAATCACATGATTAATCAGTTAATTTTGCCAGCACTACTTTTAAAACATGGGGGAGTATCTGGACACATTTTAAAGAAGGATTTTTCTAAGGATATAAATCGTTCACAACTGTATATCCATGCAGCTGCATGTAATATTATGAATGGTAACACAATGTCATAGGTTACGCTATCATACTGCTCAAGTGAGATTAAATTTTCAGTCAAAATCAAGATTACATACTGTATTCAAGTAGCATGCTGCTTCAGGAACCGCATATAGTAGGCTATCTATACTGACACAGAAGGCCTACTGTATATCACGGGAATTCATGCTCACAAGACAGCTTATGTATGTATATGAGCTTATATGAGTTGATATTAAAGATTCTAGTGCAGGGGGGTAATAACCCATCTCATGAGGCTAAAGACCTGTCAGATCTTATTCCTTGTCTATGTAGCCTGCTGAAGCCTACTGGCCCTGGGTTATAATATAATTTAAAATAAATAAATAAAAATAATGACAATTAAGACTGGAAATATGGATAAATTCAGATATTATTTATTGAACAGCTGGGCCTATTAATTACACACATTGAAAGTTGTATCTGCCTATCCTATGAACTAAAAATGAGAATGGGTTTTAAATAGGCTATCCTATAAATATTACACACAAATATACAAATGGGCCTATTGACCAACTTGTAAAATCTTTACATGACTATTTTACATCAAATATTATTGTTGCACATAGCCTAGACTGCAGTAAGACGTTTTTTCACTTACAATGGCGGCAAGTTATAGGCTATGCGCAATTATTCTTGTACTCGCTAGGTGGTGGCATAGTCCAGTCATTTTAGTGTCGGTAGAGTTGGCTTATCAAACTGAGCACTACAGTAATATAGGGATTTTGACAGTCACTTTGACAGTAGGCTGGCCTTCGCAACTCGCTCACATGAACATGAAAATGTATTGTTGCCTACACAAACCGATCAATAAACATTAGGCTATTGGTTTGATGGCAAGGTCCCTGATTCGCTGCATTTTTTTCGTCTATAAAGGCCTAGTCTACTTTAATCAATCAGTGCATGTTTATTTTCAAATTGATATTGTTACATTGAATTTGCTTTTCACATGGTTTTAACTAAATTCTTTAAACAGACCATAAGCTTTGTCTACTGAGAATTAGTCGGTTTACCTAGGGGCCATAAGTCCACCAACTCAAGGTTACCGAACTAGACATGCCTGAACATGCTCTTCCTGATTTTCATAGCTTGAATATTAGCCCCCACAATGTAGCCAAATAAACTATTGTTGTCACGTCGTTACTCTCTCTCTCTCTCTCTCTCTCTCTCTCTCTCTCTCTCTCTCTCTCTCTCTGTGTGTGTGTGGCCTTAATTAAAACTATTCACATTCCAGGATTGTGTGGCCTTTATGAAAAATTGGCGTGTAGGAAAGCCATAATACAATCATATGCGTTCTAAGATCACATTCTAGAGACTTCACACACAGATAGAACTGTGAAACAAAGTTTCTCTGCAAAGTTGCAGACAGCCGTCTCATCCAATCCCGGTGCCTGGAATGACGTAGGGGCGTCTGCTGCTGGTTGAAAGATGAAAGACTGTTCAGAGGGAAGCGCTGGGCGTTCAAGCGCGGCCCCACGAACTCGCATCAAACAGCGGGCCTCACAACCGCAGTAAACCGCCTGGGGAACACTGCAGACCGGGCGATGGTGGAAGTAGGCAGATCTTGTTCCTGTTGAACGGAGCACTAAACATCAAACGTCCAACTTCATTTGACTGCAGATCTAGTGAATGTTAGACTACCGCAAAACAACTGCATAAGTAACATCCATATAGACTTGTGTAATATTTTTTCGGAGAAGGCTAACCATTTTTTTGTGACGAGAGTGTTGGCGAACTTGACTCTGCTTTGATGTAGGGACCTACATGCTGATCGCAGATCAGATTACAAGCGTGAGATCGCAGCCATCCCTTCCTTTGATCTCGGCGCTCACTTTGTCCTCATTTTAGGGGATTGTCCAGAGCTGCAGAGACCGATAGAGTGGACGGACGGCAAATGAAACAACTCCGTGGGGCGATGCGGGAATAAACAAAGAAGAGGACTTTGAAGATAAACAAAACGTTTATATTTAGAGTGGAGGTCGAAATAGAGAAGTACGGGCTCATAAAACAAACCGGTAAGACAAGAACCCACAATAGTCCCTGAGTTTGACAGTTGTCATGACTTTCTGATATGTTGTAGGGTTCCCCTTGCGTATTGTAAACTTTTTAGATAATGTAGCAATATTATGCTGTTAATCTCTCTTTGAATAGACTACCCTTTTATTGTTGTAGGAAGTATTAGGAAGATTTTTTTCCCCCAGTCATATTTCTGTGTTCTCTACATTTAGATTACATTTACTTCTAGTCTAACATTGAAAGTTGGAAATACCTTCACTTTTGCCTATAGCCATTAGGCATATTGTTTTTAAATGTTAAGTTGAGGATCATACGTTGTTGTAGGCTACCTAAACTTGTTGAAGTTTTTGACGCCGTTGAAGTGTACATAGCCTACCATCAAACACATGACATGTACAGAATAATTACGCATATTCAAGTCGCGTAATTATGAATGAACAATTTGATCAATGATGAGTGTAGATTAACTACTGTTTGACGGCATGGGTTGGCTGGTATTTAAACGCAGACTTGATGACTGCTGGGAGGACATGTAGGAACAATATCAACTCGTTAACTTAGCCTTTGAAGTGCCGGGCTGGCAACAAGTATGCGCTGCACAAAAAAACTTGAAAAGCCATACAGTTCCAAATCAACCTTGCAAACGAATTGTCCGTGCACGTACATGGCAGTTTTGCAAATAAATTGCGCAGACAATTATTCAGAGCAGTTGGAGAATAACAATCTTAGTTGGCAGATCGGGGCTTAATTAAAATGGGCTGCTGCTGGGATGGAAAGGGTTTGTCAGCCTCTTTAAAGATTACGATCTGGATAAGGCATAGGTTTTTCCTTCGGGCGCGTAATGGTCTACTTAAAGAGTGAGGTAGACTAAGCTAATAACGGCATGTAGATCGACTAACCTTTTCAGCGGGAGAGAGTTCAAATCCGTTCCACGAACATAATTACTACCTCCAGCAGAAGTCAGCCCCATAACGCATGGAAAACCACTGGCAGAGAAAGGGGCCAAGCAGACGAAATAAGTGGCATTTGTGGCTGGCCTCATAATGTGAGTTTTAGATGAAATGACTTTGGCAGATGCCATGGCACCCTATCTAGGCTACATAGAATTAACTAAAACCACGATTACTTTAACAAATTATGCAAGATAGCAACCAAATTGAGAAATGTATTCAATTGTTCAACTTCTTTTGGAGCACATGATAGAATGTGGTTAACAATTCCCAAGGCCGTGTAGGAATTCACTAAGATTTTGTACAAAAAGTAATTTTGAAAATGTGTTATTAAAGAGCTTCTTGCTGTACCTGTAATACTTAGTACTGTAATAGTCTGTGTTTGATTTCTTAACAGAGTGGGGTCGGTCCAGATGGCTGCGTCCTTGGGTGAACACACCTGGCTCCTGATGCTAAAGCTGCTTCTGCTGCTGCATTCATCCATGGTGAGTTCCCTTTGGGCCACACAAATGAGACAACTGCCCAAGCACGGGGAAAAAGTATTTTTATTAGGAAAAACATCCAGTACACTTCACTAACAATCAGTTCGCAAACAGTTTGATCAACATTGTGCACAAACTCACACTAGATGCACTGGTGCAGTTTTTCATGTGTTGGGCTTACAGTGCTTGAGCCCAGCCTTGGTGGCATGATCACATTGCTGCTCTTCCGCTGCATGGGCTCCCTCTAGATAAGATAGAGATCCAGAAGGAAATGAAAGACTCTTCTTCTTGGTGTCCTTACGACTGGCACCTAAAGGGGCACATGCCTGCTTCTCCAGCTGAGAGACTAAGGTCACAGGGGTGACCCACGCGCATGCGTTTCCTTTGTGGCAGTTTGTGTCTACGGGTACATGATGACGGACATTTGACAGATATTTCAGACAAGCGACTTTGGCAGGCGACAGGCGTGGGAGAGAGGAGAGAGTCAGATTGGGGGATAGCCAGTTGTGTATGGCTCTGAGTGTATGTGTGAAATGTGTTTGGTGTGTGTGTGTGTGTGTGTGTGTGTGTGTGTGTGTGAAATGTGTTTTGTGCGTGTGTGTGTGTATGCTGAGTGTTTGTTGTATGTGTGTTGGCATGTTATGCTCATGTTCTGTGTGTCTCCTTCTCATGTCGTCTGGAACGGGTCCCGACTGTTCGGTGCAGCGCTGAAATGCAGGAATCCCACACCATCGCTGATCAGATTTTATGTCCCTCTCAGGTTCCCTTACTGGCAGAAGAAACACGGGAGTGCCGAGAACAGGAGTACAAGGATCGCCTCGGCAACTGCATGCCCTGCAAGATGTGTGGCGCCGGACAAGAGCTCTCTAAGGTTTGGACATCAGTCCCCCCGCAACCCCCCCCACCCACACACACACATATATAAACACACACACACACACACACACACACACACACACACACACACACACACACACACACAAAAGAGATGCTACAGTAGAGAGAGAGAGAGAGAGAGAGAGAGAGAGAGAGAGAGAGAGAGAGAACACAATTATCTCTACATTACTGTACAAAGCATAACCAAGAGATCTAATAAGAAGAACTTAAGGTTTTGCAAGATGAGACTAACCAGGCTGAACAAAAATCTTAGTCTTAGGTCTGTATTTTCTCCAATGTCAGGAAAAATGAAGCACCACAGATAACACATGTGATCAAGGGAATTATTCCCTGTGTTGTGTTATTAAATGGCTTTTGTAGACCTTGTAGTCATGGTGTCATTTAACCTCAATACATCAGTCCTATCAGGTAATGGGGTTTATGATTGATATCTTGTGTGATCCCTTGTGCTGTTTTGCTCTTGTTCTGGGCCATTTGTTTGGCTCAGTTAGTCTTTTTTCCAGCGTCTCTGTGATACATTTAGTGCTATTGTGTTTGTTTGGATCGAGTCGGTCCATATCCCGTATTTGTGTGCCTTTGGTTCCTCACACACACGCATGCAGGGAACAGATGGAGTGGAATTCCATGGAGACCGTCTCCCCTAAAACTTAAAGGGCCGGTTAACAAGACGGCTCTGCAATAGTTCAAACCTGATAGGAATCAGTGGGAGTGTTTGATGTTCTGTTTATTTCCATCCCCCCACCACCGCCACCTCCCAACACACACACACACACACACACACACACACACACACACACACACACACACACACACACACACACACACACACACACACACACACATACACACACACACACATGCACTCACATACTTCTTTCCAACTCTCCCGCAAGCCAAAAGGAGGGGAAAAGTTACAGGCTAATAAATTTATTCTTGCCTCTCTGGGATCCAAGATTTAGGGGGGAAAAAATTAAAAATATTTGCGACTTCCTCCTAGAACAAGATAAAACCTATTTGAGAGCCAAAAAAGACAATGCTGACAAAAAAAAAATAGTGCACCTTTGTTCTTAAAAGACAATAGATAGCGATGTTTAGAACAGCTTGTCTGACCCAATTATTTATGACTTCCTTTCTGTCATGAGAAGAGAAAGACGCTTGAGTTGAGTCACCGCTCCTCCACAGCAGCTGCGTAGCCAAGCTTTGATCGCTTAAGCCTTCACCCTCCGACCCTCAGTTATTTGACATGAACCCCCCCGCCCCCCCTCCACCCCAAACATAAACCACTACCATAACCCCCCTCCCCCTCTCAATTCCTATCTCTGAATTCCACTTTCATGATATTGTCTCCCTGGTGAGGAAGGAAAGATTTGTTTGTAGGCCGTGGGTTTGTTTTTTATGACGCCGTCCATCCGTTCGTCCGTCCGTCCTCCTTCAGCTTGATTGCTCTTTGGAGGGTACTTTCCAGCGGGTGATCTCAAAAGCACACAGCCTATTAAGGCCAGGGACAAAAAGCCCACACAGGCCATTAAGGCCCACATACATGTACACGGTGTTCAGGTGAACTAGCTGCAGGCTAAGGAGCAGGACAGCAGCTCAGTATTGTGCGCTAAAAACCTGGCAAACATGTGTCGAGCACATGCATCTCCATTAGGACCCCTGTTTCCAGACTTTTATCTTTGTGCGCACACACACACACACACAGACAAATACACACATACACACACACACACACACACACACACACACACACACACACACACACACACACACACACACACACGTTTATGGGTGATACGCTCCACTGCATATTATGGGGTGGGCTCTCTCTACTTTTTTTGTTCTTTCAGTCAATGAATGTTGAAAGGCCTGAAGTCATGGTCAATAATTGGCTTGCTTTAACATTAAAGTGTTTTTGTTAAGCAAAACAATGGAGGGGAAGAGAAGAGAAGAGAGGAGGAGAGGAGAGTAGAGAAGGAAGGAAAGGGAAAAAAGAGAGGAAAGTATAGAATAGAGAAAAGAAGAGAGTGAATAGAAGAGAGAGAGAGAGAGAGGAATAGAAGAGAGAGAGAGCGAGCTCAGTGAGACATCACGAGTGCCTGTTTCCTCCACACTGACCAGTGATAGCCCAACTCCTTCCCGATCAACCCCCCCCCCCCTCTCCCCTCCAACCCCTCGCAACTTATCAACAGAGGTATTTTCTCGATAGCGGAGGCATTTGGCCTGTATTAAAGGAAGCCCTGCTTTGACTAATCATTATCTCTGTGTGCAAACCCACAGTGAGAGTGAAATAGAATAGAATAGATACTGTGCAGTGATTCAGCCGAGCAGGCTTTGCTTTTACGGACTATATGGAATCTGGAGCACAGTCTGAGTGTGTGTTTGTACCCAGTGTGTGTGTATTCATGGCCAGAGTGTGTGCCTATGTCCAGTGTGTGTGTGTGTGTGTGTGTGTCCATGCCCAAAGTTTATTCCCGTGCCAAGTGTGTATGTCCGAGCCTCAGTGTGTGTGTGTGTGTGTGTGAGTGCGTGTGAGTGGTTACTGTGTGAGAGAAAGAGAGGGAGAGAGTGAGAGAGAGAGAGAAAGAAAGGGAGAAAGAACAAACACACACACACACACACACACACACACACATAGACTTACATGCTCACATAAACATGCACATAATTACACACTTGCACACATGTATGCACACACACACACAGACACACGCACTCACACAGCCAGACAGAGCGATGTGTAATCGCGTCTTTCATAATTGCCCTGACGTAGATCAGTTTGATTTACGTTTGGGTGTGAGTCTCAAAAACACAGTGGCAAGTGTGTGTGTGTGTGTGTGTGTGTGTGTGTGTGTGTGTGTGTGTGTGTATGTGTGTGTGCATGTGTATGAGTGTGTGTGTTTTAAGTTCCCGTTGTTGCACGATGACCTGGAAAAGGGGGTGTTGCACACCTCAGAGGGAAAACCGCATGGTGACCCCACTTGTCTAAGGGTGTTATGGCTGTGTCTTAAATCACTCAGTCGTTCTCTCGCTCCAGTGCACACTTGCAGATTACGGTTGCATCACAAAGCACGAGGCCTCTCAGAAACTTGTTTAGAAAAGAAAACAACCCTGACAAGGGTATTACTATCTTGCTTAAATGTAATTCAGATGTCAACGTGCATTTGTGTGTGTGATTGTTGTGTGTGTGTGTGTGTGTGTGTGTGTGTGTGTGTGTGTGTGTTGTGTGTGTGAGGAAGAAGCTCAATCTAGATTTTCTGTCCTTAAAACCATTACTGAGGGTCATTGAGCATGGCTAAATCTCAGGGAAAAAAAATTAAAATGCTTCTCAGATGACAACAGGACATAATCCCTTCATACCTGACAATCTGACATTCTTATACAACTTGTTTGGGATTAAAAAGCTCGGCCTCTGATACCTGTGTGAGTAAGCAAACCAAACCTGTAATAATCTGTAATATAAGCACAAACTGTTGCCCTATAAAGTAAACCCAAGTTAAGAGGATTAACGGTTGGTTGGCTTCTGCATGGCCAAAAGTGTTGGGATTCGTTTCTGTGTGTTTGGTGAACGTTTTTGGAGTGTTTCTAAGGTGTTTGGATGTAAGATGAGTTGGAAACGAGAGGCACATGTCTCCACTTGCCCCTCAGTCTTTCTATCATAAGAGTGTGAGTGTGTGTGCTGTGAGGTGATGGGACTGGGATGTTATGAATTATGAATGTAGTGTTAAACTTTGGAGTCTCCCTCTCTCTCACTCACACACACACACACACACACACACACACACACACACACACACACACACACACACACACACACACACACACACACACACACACACACACACACACACACACACACACATTGTCACACACACACACACACACACACACACACACACACACACACACACACACACACACGGACCACCCATCCCTGTAGGAATATAGGTGATCCAGATTTGGCCTCGCTACAGTATTATCCCGGAACACTTAGAGTGCGGACCAGACTTGGGTCAAATCCGGGCACCTTGCATGCACTGCTCTTGGGGCTGTCTCTCCCATCGTGGGGAGTCTGGGTTAATCTCCGAGACAACGGAGTGTGTCTCAACACGCCGCAGTGTTATCTCGCCCTGCGCTGTCCTCTCCCTACCCCTTAACTGTTATGCTTGGCTTTCCCACTAAAACCTGATCTGGGAATCGGACAAGGGGAGGGAAGGGAACACATGCACACACACATAAACACACACACATACACACACACACACACACACTGACTCAAATAAACACACTCTCTCTCTCTCTCTCACTCACACACTCACTAACTCACACACACACACACACACACACACACACACACACACTCAAACACTCTCTCTCACACACACGCGCGTACACACACACACACACACACAGGGAACTGCATGTGCTGATGTCTGAGCTTGCTCCAGCTGAGATGAGGAGATGGCTGTGGGCCGATAGGCTAGGCGTGCTGATCCTCCCCTATGCAGCTCATTCAGCTGATGCAGACTGGAACACTATTACCAAGGACCTTCTCCTCAGAGGTCAAAACACACCAGCCATCCAATGAGATTGGAGAATGGAGACAATAGCACAGGTCAAGAGATGCACTCTCTTTTCTGTCTGGCACTGACTAAGTCATTGTTAATCTCATACACAGCAGCAGTTCTTATTGACTATTAAAGGGAGAGTTGTTGGTTTTGTGAGATGCGTACTGTAAAAAGTTTTAGTGCTTTTGGAATGTTGTCCTGTTCCTGGTTCCTACATTTTGAATGAGGATATGTGAATGTCTTAGGGAGTCTTTGTCTGGAATGTGTGTGTGTGTGTGTGTGTGTGTGTGTGTGTGTGTGTGTGTGTGTGTTTGTTGTGTAATGAGGAGATGTTGAGGGTAGATCAATGCTAGTCTCACATGCTTTCAGTCTTCAGTCGCAGAGAGATTGCAGACTACCGGAACCATCTTCAGTCATCTCCTGTTCTTATCTGCACTTTTCTTTTTTGTCTCCTCCTATCGTTCCCCTTTTCCTTTCTTTCCCTCTCTTCCTTTTGTTTTCTCTTTCTGCCCTTTTTTATCGTCCTCTTCATGCATTCTCCCTCCCCTGTCGTCCACGACCCCTTCACTTGTCTTCTCTTCTTTTCTTTGCTCATATCTTTCTTTCTCTCTCTCATCACAGTGCATTAATCATACTGAATACACACACACACACACACACACACACACACACACACACACGTATGCAGTATTGTCTTTCAGACATTGACTCTGTCTTAAGCTCCCCTCCACCAGCCCATCACAGTATCTTAGCTCACATAATCCTATAGTGCCCTCGATGAGTGTGTGTGTGTGTGTGTGTGTGTGTGTGTGTGTGTGTGTGAGTGTGTGTGCATGTGTGTGCATGTGTGGTGTGTGTGTGTGTGTGTGTGTGTGTGTGTGTGTGTGTGTGTGTGTGTGTGTGTGTGTGTGTGTGTGTGTGTGTTCATGCATCTGTCAGTGTGTGGGTGTGTGAGTGTGTGTGTGTGAGAGTTTGTGCCCAGGCTGTGAAACAGTACCCAGGCGAAGAGAGAGGCATCCTGTTTGAAGCTGACCTTCAAACTAATGATATATGAGCTCCCATAATCCATCTGGGCCGCGGCGGAATGCGCCGTGGTAACCGGGCTCACACAGGGATGGCGACGGTGGCGGCGGCAGCTGCACCAGACAATACACTGAAGTGATGTCATTCCTCTGTGCGCTCTTTCCGTCTCTCACCCCTTTTTTTCTGTCTGTCTCTCTCTCTCTCCACCTCTCACCCTTCCTTTCTGTCTGTCTCTCTTCACTTTTTCTCTTGCTCTGTCTCTCACGCTTGTTCTGTCTGGCTAACTTTCCACTCTTTTTCCTTCTCTTTCTCTCTCTCACCCTTTCGTTTTGTGTTTGTGCCTCTCTCTTTCTCTCTTTTCCTGTGTCCCTCCATCTCGCTTCTCTCAATCCTTTGCTCTGCCTCTCTGGCTCAATCCATAATGTCCGCAAGATCACATGATGTTGAGGCTGATGAAATGTCTGCATATTTCTCTAAATTAGATTATATAGTGTATGATACGGTGGTAAAATGTCCCTGTTTTCTTCTCTGCTTTGGTGTCTATTGCCTGTTCTAGTGCTCAGAGGAACACGGTATTATTATCAAGTTGAATGAGTTCCAGAACTGTAGATCCCACTAGAGAGACTTTCTCAAGGGTGTACCCCCCCTTTTTGGAACATGTTCAACAAATTTTCTGTTGTCCTGGAATGGCAGAGTCTTGGTTTGCAGTGTATAGTCCCCATATCGCTGACAGACAAGCATTGTTAACATCTAATTCCATATCCCATTTCTTACACAATAGGCTACTGCCTCCTGGAATCCTTTTTTTTTCTTTCTTTCTTTCTTTGTCTCAGTGTGTGTGTGTGTGTGTGTGTGTGCACACCTGAGCAATGAAGAATGAACCGCGTCTCCTTTTTCTCCAGGTTGCACACTTTACCCTCGCCCTCTGGCCATGTGAGTAAGTGAGAGTGTATACTGATCCCAGGTCTGTTGTGTTGGTAAGAGAGCAGAGAGCGCTAAGGCCGAGTGCCGAGTGTCTTTAAGGGAATCATCTCCGAGTTGAGGGAACAATGCACCTGGGTGTTGTCCTCCATTGTCTGAGGATTTGACGGGTATTTGGTGCGAGCCTGAACTTGATATCATGGCTACCTCAACCCCTAGCGGTGCAAAGTGTCTTTGTGATGGCTACCCAGAATGCATTGCTGGAGGGCTTGTGGCAAAGAATATGCTCTATGCACGTTGCACATAAAAAAATGAAGTAGCCACCTCTCTATTACGGTGCATTGTGTATAGGCTTGTGTAGAAGCAAAGAGCAGCGTTGGTGTCGGCGAAAGTAAATACATTTTTTACTTTTCATCTTTGTCAACAAAATACTTTCACACCCACATGAGGAATCTACAGGTTTAAGTCTTTATTGCTTTGAGAGGACCAGTATCTGAGTTTTAAAAAAAGAGAGATAAAAGGACTGAAAAGAGGTCTATAGCATTTATTCAGATGCTTTTTGGGGGGGTATTTGGACCTCTTGAGGTGCACACATTCCAAAGTAAAGACAGAAAGAAAGAACGAAAGAAAGAAAGAATGAAAGAAAGAAAGAAAAACGTCCAGGGTAGTTTTATTTCCTCAGCCTTTCTCTCTCGTCTCTAACCACTCAAAGCGCACCCCCTGCGTAGATACACACACACACACACACACACACACACACACACACACACACACACACACACACACACGTTTGCATCTGCACACCCATGCTCTGAAAAGCGCTGCTGGACTGACTTAGCCGGGGGAGAGAGAAGGCCAGGAGGAGGGGGGGTTGGGTTGGGTTGGGGGTTGTTGGGGGGGGGGGCGCTCAGAAAGGAGCAGGGTAATAAACTGGCAATGAAGGCACAATGGGCATCATGGCGGGCCTTTCTCATTCAAATGGCTGCGCTGTGTGCACAGGCTGAGCGGAAGACGACACATTGACCCCGCAGGAGTCACAGAGAGATTATTGCCCATGTACGATAGACTCGCTGGAAGAAAAGAGACTGGCTTTGTTCTCGTGGAAACACACACACTCTCTCTCACACACACACACACACACACACACACACACACACACACACACACACACACACACATTCACCAGGGATCATTATTTTTACACAGCTCTCTTGTTAGTCCACACTGGCACTCTTCAGAGTCCTACCCTTCTCTCTCTTCCCTCCCTCTCTAAATCTTTCCCTTCTTTTTGTTCTCTCTCTCTCTCTCCTCTCATTCCCTCCTTTCCCTGCTCTTCATGCCTTTAATTGTTGCTCTCCCTCTGCCTTTCCATTGCTCACTCCTTTTCTTCCCTTTAAGCCTAATGCCTTAATTCTCTTCTCTCTCTTTCTGTGAACTTTCTCACTTTCTCCCCCCTCTTTCTCCTATCTGTGAGCTCTCTCTCTCTCTCTCTCTCTCTCTCTCTCTCTCTCTCTCTCTCTCTCTCTCTCTCTCTTCCTCTTTTTCTCTCCACATGAGCTCTCTGTCTCTTTCTCGCTCTCCTTCTCTCCACCCCCTCTCTCCATGATCTCTCTCTCTCTCTCCCACTTTTTGTCTCCTTATGAGGTCTCCGTCTCTCTCTTTCTCCTTCTCTCCACCCCTCTCAGCATAAGCTGTCTCCCTCTTCATCTTTCTCTCTCTTTCTCTTTCTAGTACCCCCCTTCTCCCCCCCCTGTCTCTCTCTCTGTGTTTCTGAGTCTGAGTGGTTGGGTATGTTGTGCTAATCCCTGTAGGAATGTGGCTTTGGTTACGGAGAGGATGCCCAGTGCGTGGCCTGCAGGCCCAGCCGCTTCAAAGAGAAATTTGGCCTGCAGAAGTGCAAGCCCTGCCTGGACTGCGCCCTCATCAACCGCTTCCAGACCGGCAACTGCTCCGCCACCAGCAACGCCGTCTGCGGTGACTGCTTGCCAGGGTGGGTAGTCGTGCCCTATTTTATGTCTGTTTAGGGTACACAGAACCAAGTGCCTCCTCATTCCCCTCCCCAACGGAACACACTGACAACCTGTAATTCACATAGAACCTAAAATTTTAGACTGGAAGTTTGAGCTAAGAACTCTAATAATTTTCAGTATGAATGTGCAGTTACTGGATTGTGCCTTTAGAACATTACTGTGATAACTTGTCAACTGTGCACTGCCTGACTGACTAATCTAACCCTGAATAAGGATTCAAGGAATTTTAATTGGAATAATGCTTATAAAAAATGTAGTGGAATTATGTCTGATGTCAGCCTATAAACAAAAAAAACAAATAACACTTAATAATATAAAATTATTAATAATTTTAGCATAAAAACCCCACAAAGCTCCATTTGATAGACACATCTTACGAAAGATTATACATTTTCATGCACTGATACATATATATTACTGGTAGTAATCCTGTCTTTGGTTTTTGATTAATGCGTTATGGTTGAGTGTGTTACTGTATTAATGTGTCTGTTTGTGGATGTATGTTTCAGCTTCTACAGGAAGACCAAACTAAGTGGGTTTTTGGACATGGAGTGTATTCAGTGTGGAGATCCACCTCCTCCCTATGAACCGCACTGTAAGTCCCTCACACACACTCACACACACACACACACACACACACACACACACACACACACACACACACACACACACACACACACACACACACATACACACACACACACACACACACACACACACACACACACTCACACACACACACACACACACACACACACACACACACACAAACACACACACACTACACACACACACACACACACACACACACACATACACCCACACACACACACACACACACACACACACACACACATAACACACACACACACACACACACACACACACACAAATATATATCACCACATACACAGACACACGCACGCACGCACACACACACACACACACACACACACACACACACACACACACACACACACACACCTCCATGTGAAGCTCACACTACTGACTCACAGCCCTGAACTGGCCTATCCCTGTAACTATTACATTTATTAGGAGAAGATTAAGTTTTAATAGACACAGTGAATCAGGAACTCCAGCCCCCTCCAGTAAAAACATGGATAGGTAGAACCATGCAGTTCTTTCCGTCACTAACACACACAGACACACACTCTTACACAAAGACAAACACACACCCACACACACACACACTTACAAAGACAGCACACACACACACTCACACACATAGACACACACACACACACACACACACACACATAGACACGCACACACCAGTATAGGTCAAGACGCGTCCCTGCACCGAGCTTGGACTCATTGGTGTGGCCCCGCTGAGCTTTTACAGGCAAATAAATGGTTCACTTTTATGAGCCAAGACACACAGCAGCGCAGAGCAGAAGTGAAGAGAGGAGAGCAGAGCAGAGCAATCTGAACTGGCCAGTGCATTAGCTTTGGCTCTCCCCTCCTCCACAGCACCATTAAACAACCTCATATATGAGCACAGCACTGCTAACTAGCCTCATATGACCACAGCACCTGGGCTAGTCCTATAAGGCCATTGTACTATTAGCTAATCACATATAACCACACTTTAATTAGGCTACACAGGCTACTACCATTACAGTAAATGTAAACAACCTCATATGAGCACACACTGCTAACTAGCCTCATATGACCACAGCACCTGGGCTAGTCCTATAAGGTCATTGTACTATTAACTAATCACATATAACCACACTTTAATTAGGCTACACAGGCTACTACCATTAAATGTAAACAGCCTTATGTGAGCACAGTAGGCCTACTGCTAA
Organism: Sardinella longiceps; assembly: GCA_027497455.2. NCBI lineage: Eukaryota > Metazoa > Chordata > Actinopteri > Clupeiformes > Clupeidae > Sardinella > Sardinella longiceps. The sequence goes on along the minus strand of JAODXP020000021.1, from coordinate 26,777,642 downwards.
TTACAGTAGCATCATATGCCTATGGTACAGCACCATTACAGCTACTAATCACATACAATATATACCACATCATCATTAGCTAGCCTTTTTATCATTTGGCTACATATGCTAGCTACCAATAACCAGCTTCATCTGACCATTGCTAGCTTTAGCCTTTTAGCCTTTTCTCACATGGCCACATATAACCACACCATGTAGGCTACTCATGTATTAGTCTTATATAACTATAGTAGGCTACCATTAGCCAATGTTATATTATAGACAAACTATTATCCAGTCTGTATATAACTACACTCCTCGTTATACACTTTTTATTGATTGTTTTTATGCACTCATCACTTCAAGAGGATGAACCCTTTTCAAATAATTTAACACAAAGGCTTAAACAGAAGAACTCTGCCCAAAATCATCAACATTTGTTTGCAAAACACTCTAAGGGTGACAAAACCTTTTACTGTAACATGTGCAGCAAAACCATATCTTTCCTTCAAACAAGGGCTTCTTGTCTGCCACTAACCATGTTCATACGAGCTGACTCATAAGTTACAGTGACCCACTAACATAAACCATCCTTTTATACCCGTATGGGACAGTGTGGTGAGGGCTGTGCTGGTTGAGTGGGCTGTGGACCCATTACACAAGCTTATCTCTGCGTAGCAATCAAAGATTCTAGAGCGGAGTGTTCTAGAATCTTTGGTAGTAATCATCACTGCCCACATGCAGCCCACTGGCATACTGGTGTCTAGTTGGGGTTTTGTGTGAGGTTGGCTTAGGGGTGTGTTATGGCGCAGCTGGCGATAGTGCCTGTGCCATACACAGGTGGGAGTCCACGGTCCAACCCTGACTCCTCCCATTCACCCTGACTTCCTCCCATCCCATTCTGCCTGTCTCTCTGCGCTTTCCTATCATATCATAATGCAGACACAAACCAAAAAAAAATGAAGAAAATAAAAGCCAACATACTGGCATACCATGTGCGTGGTTGACCTCGAAAAGCCACAACGCTGGTTGTGGTGTATGCTAGCTAAGTTGGCTTTGATAGCCACCATACATACAGTACTGGCAGGCTGTTGGGTTGTGGTGTGTGTGTAATGGGGTTGGCCTCCAGTAGCAGAGCCTGCTGTGGTCTTGGCTGGCCACAGGTTGAACTGGTTGGCCTCCTCCAGCAAGTCTGGCACACAGGCAGGCAGGCAGGCAGGCAGTCAGAGCTATGGGGCTGTGAGCGCGTGATCACAGACCTCTGCTGAGAGAGAGAGAGAGAGAGAGAGAGAGAGAGAGGAGTGGGGAGAAAGAGAGAGAGATAGAGAGATGGAGACACACAGAGAGGGTCAGACAGAGAGGTGAGGGTGCTACTGAGGCTTGCTCAAGGTGTGTGTGTGTGTGAGAGAGAGAGAGAGAGAGAGAGAGAGAGAGGCCAAGAGCTGCTGCAAGCATACTGTAGCCCAGGCAGGGAGCTGCTCCAGTGAGTGAGTGGGGGATGATGTGTAGCTGTGGGCCAGGGAGAGGGAGAGGGAGAGAGGGGGAGAAGGAGCTCGTGATGGCTGGCTGGCTGGCTGGCTGGCTGGCTCTCTGGCTGCCCGCTGTGGCTGGGAGGGGGCTTCTGCCCTTTTGGTAACTGAGTGAGACTTCCTGCAGGTCGGGGAGCCAGGAGCTGTTTCCCAGGGAAACTTGGCAAGGCCCATGACACAGGGAGAGACAGGGAGGGGTTGGTGTGTGTGTCTGTGTCTGTGTGTGTGTGTGTGTGTGTGTGTGTGTGTGTGTGTGTGTGTGTGTGTGTGTGTGTGTGCGCGCGTGTGTGTGTGTGTGTGTGGGGGGCAAATTAGAGAAGATAAGAGAAGGACAGAGAGAGAAGGAGAAAGAGAGAAAGAAAGAGAAATGAGCGGAAGGTGAAAGAAAGGGGGAGCTTGCAGAATGAGGGAGGCAGAGAGAAAGAGAGAGATGAGAGGAGAAAGATTTAGACAGAGAGGGTGAGTTTGTTATTAAACAGAAAAAGAGGGATAGTGAAAAAGGAAGAGGAAGAGAGGATGAGTAAAATAATGAGTGAATGAGAGAGTGAGAAAGATACAGGGATACAGATGAATGAATGACACTGTGTGTGTGTGTGTGTGTGTGTGTGTGTGTGTGTGTGTGTGTGTGAAGAGGAGAGGACATGAGAGACATGAGCGGCTGAGGTCTCACACCAGTGTGTGAGGAGCAAGAGCAGGAGCCGGCGGCGGCGGCGGCAACAGCAGCGGCGTCTTGTCAGGGGGAACCGCCGATCGTTTTTACATAACCACACCACTTCCTGTTAGCTTAGCAGCTGGCTTTATGTAACACTGTCAGCTACACACACACCACACACACCTGCTAAGACACTTTGAGAGGACACTACGGAAGGTTGTAAGTATCATTACCATAGGGAATTCAATATAAACAGTGCAGCCATTTACTTTGTAGTTGCATTTGGTTGGATGTGTGGATCACTTCAGAACAGATACTGTTATTACATACTGTACATGCAAAAATACAAGGAAAGTTTATTCTGGGGATGGATTATGCTATACAGTAGTTAATGGATGTAAGAAAAGGAGTGAATCACATTGTATCACACTATGACACGTACCCTCTCTAACATTAGTGTGATGAATTTCTAAATGTGAGAAAGATCCACGATGATACGGGCTGCGGCATTCTAAAAGCCAGCAACATTCTAAAACTCAGAAACTGCGATTTGATATGTTAAATCCTTCAAAAAAAGACCGTTGGCCCACAGGGCATATCCCTGTATGTCCTATGGCCAGTCCATGCCTACAACCAATCATATTGTTTAGGGGGCGTAAGCCTATCCATTGAGAGGGCTTTGCGTGTGGCATGATGGTATGAGGAGTGGAAAAGAATACATCACAGTAAAGCTAATTTTACACCTTCAACAATTTTTATTGTTTTTAACTGCCACATGCCAGACCCCACATGCAGCTCAGCTGGGTCATTCACAACATAGGCAACTACACAGAGATACATGATATCTTATTTCACCCTCTTCTACTGTGGAGCATTCAACTCCCCGCTATCTGACACATAACCATTTCTTCAGTTAATGCATTAACGTTTTATGTCTAAAGTCTAACCATCCTTATATCACTCACCTTATATTTTTGCTGACTAAGACATTAGACAAAATGTGTAAAACACTTCCAGAGAAGGCAAAAACTAACCAGAAATGTTTAGTCTACTTCAAACATTTATCTTAGATCACATAGCTTTCTATCTACCTTCTTCCAGTTTGTGTGAGTATGTGTGAGAGCGATATATTTAAAGGGGTCCAGAATTGTGTGTGTCTGTGTGTGTGTTTGTATGAGCGTGTGTGTGAATCTTTCCATCCCAAAAAAAAGGTCTCCAGTAGACTAGTTATAATCAATTTTCCCTGCACAATCCATCTCTAAAACCATGTCCTGGCTGTTGACAACACGATACTTGAGATGTTCTGGAAATTGTTTTGATTGGTTGGAAACCAGCATTCTATCTGTCTGTGTGTCTGTCTAGCCAGTCCAGTGAGAGAGTGTTTTTAGTGCGGGGCGTGTGTGAGTGTCTGTGTGTGTGTGTGTGTGTGTGTGTGTGTGTGTGTGTGTGTGTGTGTGTGTGACTACATTCTCTGCACATCTGGGGTTCAGTTCTGTGTCCTTAGGTTCAGGTTAGTGCAGGAAGAGCGATTAGTGGTCGCAGTAGGACGCGTCCGCCTCAGGATGCCAGCCGGGGAGGTTAATAGGCAAGGAAGTGAACATATTACCTCTCAAGAGAGCCACTCACACAATAATTGATTTCAAAGGACATTTTGAATGTATTTTATGACTCTTTGAAAGAGTGTGTGTGTGTGTGTGTTGGGAGAGAGAGTGTGGGGAGAGAAAGTGTGTGTGTGTGTGTGTGTGTGTGTGTGTGTGTGTGTGTGTGTGTGTGTGTGTGTGCACTCCGAGTGTAAAAATGGCTGCGTCGTATTCAAAAAGTTATTAATGTCGCTGTCATAGTGAGTCAAGCTAAAATCTCATCCTGTTGCCTGTATGAGAAACTAAAGAAGAACTTGTTTTTCCAATTCAACCTTTGCCATGTTTCACAAAATCATTGTCACCAATCCTATGGTGTTTGTGTGAAAGAGACAGAGAAAGAGAGAGAGAGAGAGAGAGAGAGAGAGAGAGAGAGAGAGAGAGAGAGAAAGAGAGAGAGAGAAAGAGTGTACATTCATAACCGTCCTGGCAAACTCTCTGAGGGCGGGATGACAACAACAACGTGCAGCTTTGCCAAAAACCTGTAGCCTTCAGGCGGGTGCTGCCAAGGCATTGTGAGTTCACACGGAACGGGAGAGCCGCTTGCTTTGTGAACCCGCCCGAGCTGGGATGGATTTACCATTAGTTTCACTGACCGGAATGCCAGGGTCCCTGGCACACAGTCTGTGGAACGCTCTCTCTCTCTCTCTCTCTCTCTCTCTCTCTCTCTGTTCTCATGCTTCTCTTTTTCTTTCATTTTTCAGTTTTTTTGCACCCCTTTCTTTTTTCCACTTTTTCTCTCACTTCAACTCCACTCTGTGATCCCCTCTTTCGTTCTCTCTCCCTCTCTGCCCACTATATATCCCCTTTTTTCCCTCTCCCCCTCTCTCCCTCACATTTCTCTTTCTCCCCCACATCTCTCTCTCTCTCTCTCTCTCTCTCTCTCTCTCTCTCTCTCTCTCTCTCTCTCTCTCTTTCTCTCTCTCTCCCTCGCTCCATCAAGCACAAGGCCATGGCTTTGAGTGTGTCAGGCCCATAGATAAAGGCTGAAGCCCAGGGCCCAAAGCTTTGGCGGTGCGCGGCACTGAAAAGAGGCCGTCCGTCCGTCTGTCTGTTGGCGCACGGAGCGGCGTGGGCTGATAAGATCAGCAGGTGAGATCTTTTCACTGGGCAGTACAGGCCTTTGTCTGTGTTTACTGCAGCTGTGGAGAGACGATAACAGGGAGAGGGGAGCACCGAAGAGCGCTGGTGTGTGTGTGTGTGTGTGTGCGTGCGCGAGTGTGTGTGTGAGAAAGAGAGCAAATGTGTGTCTGTATGTGTGTATCTGTCTGTGTGAGTGAGAATGAGAGCAAGTGTTCATGTGTGTATGAGAGCGCATGTGTGTGTGTGTGTGTGTGTGTGTGTGTGTGTGTGTGTGTGTGTGTGTGTGTGAGAACGAGAGCAAGTGTGTGTGTGTGTGTGTGTGTGTGGGTTTACAGCTGGGGAATATTTGCAGGTTTTAAGACATAAGAGTTTAAGCAGTTGTTCAGCGCCAGTTCCCCCTGGCATACCCAGTGCTCCAATAAGCCTGCTCTTAAGCAATCCTAATGGGGTGCTATTGTTTAGGAAAAACTTATAACACTTTCTGGCCACTTTCAGTGGATATTGCTCCTTCCTCTCTCTCTCTCTCTCTCTCTCTCTCTCTCTCTCTCTCTCTCTCTCTCTCTCTCTCTCTCTCTCTCTCTCTCTCTCTTTCTCTCTCTCTCTTCCCCCTTCCACCCTACCCCATTTCTCTCAGTTTCTTGTTTTTCGCTCTCCTTCTTTCACTCCTTCTTTCTCTGCTGTCATCTCTCCCTCTCTCTCTCTCTCTCTCTGCTCATTTTCCCCAGTCTTTGGCACTGGTGTGTCTTCTCTCACACTCACATCTGTTAAGTCCATTCTGTCATAGCAGGGTGGTGTGGAAGGATATGATGGGGACGGCAGGCTTAATGCTCTCCTCTGAGGGAACAGAGCTGCCATTTCGCAGAAAAGTTACGGCCGAGGAGTCTGTCCGCACACATAATATTACCTGTCCGCTCTTGGAATTACTTCTCTCGCTTACCCCATTTGCTTTATTTAACATAAAATAAAAAGACAAGAGCGAGAGAGAGAGAGGGATAAACAAGACATAAAAGGTTGGGCTGGCACAAGCCACAAGAATGGTCAGAATTCCTTTTTATTTTAAAGAAGTTTGTTCCAGTGGGTTTTTTTTTTACATTTTTTTTTTTTTGGTAGCCTTGCTCAGAGGCTTGTGTGCAGAAATGGTTTTGTCCATCGGCAGATCTGGCAGGGGAGCTGCCACCATAACCACCCCCCCTCTCCTCTCCTCTCCTCTCCTGGCCACTAAAGCAATGTTTATTCTGCCTGACGAAAGGCAGCCTGAACGTTTGAAAAAGGCCAAACCCCAATTTGCTTTATGATTAATGCTGCTTGAAAGCAAACAAGAAAATTCAGGTCCCATTCAAACGCCTTTCTCACTCTCTGTCTCTCTCCAAACAGAGAAATGTTAGTTGTGCGATAGGGTTTTCCTTTTCTTGTGTGTGTGTGTGTGTGTGTGTGTGTGTGTGTGTGTGTGTGTGTGTGTGTGTGTGTGTGTGTATGTGTGCTATATCTAATTGTCACAATATTAGTTATAGTTATTCAATAGAGTGGTAGCTCTTTTTTTGTCTGTATTGTGTGTGTTGAGAACACTAGCAATCACACAACCGATGAGTGATCTATGGCGCTGTCGACTGAAGTGGTTTTTCTGTTATTGCAATCTGAAGTCTCTGGATGAAGACCCATGGCAATGAGTGAAAGACATTTTGTTCCAGTGTTCTAGTTAACAATGGCCAACTCATTATTACTTTTTTGCAGTTTAATCTCATCAGACTGTTCGCACTTGTGGTGAAAACATTAACCCAACAGCAACTTAACCTGACTGACTGAAACATTTCTGAACAACTTTCCCAGAACTATATGAGCAAAGACTAGAAGAATCTATTTAAGAATCTAACCCTTTAGTACTTATAAACACAATCTTGTATCAACACAATCTTGAATAGCCATCTCATTCCTTTAATCATGAAAGCATCATTGAGTCTCTCTTCTGCTAGCATACTGGTCAGATAATTTGATGTATTTTTATGGAAATCAGAATTAGATTTATTATAGCCATTTCAACAATATTACAACAATACAGTTGATAGGAATATGTATGTATGTATGTATGTATGTACAGTATGTATGTTTAGCCGGAGCCGTTCTCACCGCACTCAGGTCTCGAACTTGCCACTCCGTCAACTACAACTAACCCACGGCATGGGAGTCAGAACGCTCTAACCACTGAGCTAAAAGCCCAGGCCTCTAACTCAGCAGTTAGAAGCGCCCAAGGAATTGAGTTGTGAGGATGAGCTAGCTGGCATCCGTTAAATATACGATCAGATTGTGCTTCATAAGCCAGCAGCTTCTGCAAGCACTGTGTATGCTACAGTAGGCTATCATATAATCATCACCACAGAGCCATTAGCACCTAAGGAGGACTGTAATCCTCCTGTGTTAGGAGAACACACCACAGCAACCTGGAGAGAAACAAGGAAGAAAGTCCCTGCCCAAGGCTAAGGTGGAGGATAGGGGTGGTTACAATATTCTTTAATCCAGTCATCAGTCACCATTTCTTCCAATTTTCTCTCTCTCTCTCTCTCTCTCTCTCTCTCTCTCTCTCTCTCTCTCTCTCACACTCACACACACACACACACACACACACACACACACACACACACACACACACACACACACACCTCTTCTCTCTCTCCATGTGGCTGGTAGGCTGGCACGGAGGGAAGGAGTGGTTATCAGTGGTAGTGTGTACATTCCCTCAGCTGGACTTCAAACATTAGCAGTGGTAGACGGATGCTTCCGTTGCCTTGATCACCTGCCTTGTCATTAATTATGGGCTGCATGAGTGTTGTTGGGGCTTGTGTCTTGGGGGGAGGATGACTGGAGGGCAGAAAAGGGTCAGGAGAGTGAGAGAGGTGATCATGGTGTGTGTGGTTTAAAGAGTATGGCCTGCGTGCACATGTGTGTGTCTGATACAATTAAGGGCTGAGAGAGAAACGATTATGGGATTGGGTAAAAAAAAAAAAAAGCATAGCTCTCCCACTTTGACCTGAAGAATTCAAAGCAAAATCAGAATTCTCAAAATGATGAGAATCTTCTTCAACTTGAATATACTGTATATCACTTCAAAGCATCTTGAATTTGCACTTCCTCCTCTGACCTTAAATGAAATAGCCTATCTTTGTTAAAACAAGGCAATTGAGAATGTACTGTACTATATCTTACGCAGGATTTTAGAAACCTTTATTTTCACTCTATATTATGTCAGAAATATTGATAGATATCTCTGTGTGTGTGTGTGTGTGTGTGTGTGTGTGTGTGTGTGTGTGTGTGTGTGTGTGTGTGTGTGTGTTCCCCTCTCAGGCAGCGGGCGTGTTAACCTGGTGCCCATCCCGTCGACGGTGACGAGCCCCAGAGACATGGCCCTGGCAGCGGTCATCTGCAGCGCTCTGGCCACCGTGCTGCTGGCCCTGCTCGTGCTCTGTGTCATCTACTGTAAGAGACAGCTGCTGGAGAAGAAACCTAGTGGTGAGATGCAGCTCTACACACACACGCATGTGCACACACACACACACACACACGCCAGCACACATGCGCTCTATCTCTCACTCACACACACACACACACACACACACACACACTGAAGAAGAAAATTAAGCACTAAGTTTACTAAGTTTTTTGTAAATGAAAATATCCTCCTGTATGTGTGTATGTGTGTGTGATTGCCTAAGTACACAACCTGCTCCTGCTGTTTTCAGGGTCGCTGAGGTCACAGGAGGTGCCCTACTGTGAGGCGGAGCTGGCGTGTCTGGACCGGCGGCGGGCCTTGGAGATGGCACAGCGACCCTGCTGCCACTGTCACCACGGACACCACGGAGCAGGTCACACCTGCGGTAGGTTTACACACGGTCACCATGGAGACAAGACCGTGATTTTGCTGATTAGGAGAAGTAGTAAGGACAAGTGCAAGTTAGTTACCTGTAAAGTTTAAAAATGTTTCTTTTGGTAAAAATCAGTAAAAATAAAGAAATAAAGTAAATAACAATATCAAACAAAAATAATCCCTGTATAATTTACATGTAGAAAGCACAGTTTAGGATTTTACCGTTACAAAGGGCTCTGAAGTTCAATTCTCCTACGGTCTCTGCTACGCTAATGGGCTCGGTTCTATTTTAGGCCCGGTTCCACTGATCCCATCTCTGTGCTGTGAGGACACCTGCAGTCTAGGCCGCAGCGGGAACTCCAGTCCTTTCCACTCCTGCGACAGCCTCACCGACGACAGGTAAGCAGAGAACCCATAAAGAACCAAGAACAAACCAAGAACAAACCAAGAAATTGTGGCATTGTGGTGCAGCTGGCTACAACACCTGTAATGTAAACAAGCAGATGTTCTCATGAACTCTGCCATTCACTTCCTGTGTCGCTTCACTATTCTATCATAAAAGTCAGAAGTGAAAATATATACTGCACTAAAAAAAAGAAAAAGTAGCAACCGTATGGCCTCAAAGACACCTGGTTTCCTAACTTAAAGGAGCAGTATGTAAGAAATGTGTTTCATATAATCATAAAATAGCCCTAACATGTTCATTTTAAACACTGATATCACTGACTGTTGTAGTTCAGCCAGAATATTTGCCTTTGAAAAGCTAAGTTGCAGCCCCCATGTAGTGTTTGCTTTGCTTTCATTGTCAAGCCCTCCTTATGCTTCTGAAATACATTCAGACAAAGTAAGAAATAAATCAAGGATATGCTTAGAAGATGCTTTTGAAAGATGGAGACAGCTGAAAGTAGCAAAGTATTTTGAGCATGATTGTAGTATCAATTTTGGCCACACTCCTCCATAGTGCTACTTTAAGACAGCAAACTGCAGGAGTGTTCAGTATCAGACCCAGCCGCAGTGATAGCCTTTGGATCAGGGCCTTTGGAGTTTTGATAGTGGGGGAAAAGAAATCGGGTGGCAGCTGCCTCTTCAAAGCTTGGCAGCGTTTGTTGTTCACCAACTGGTGCAGAGGAGGACTTGGTTTCTAGGGCGTGGCAGTTATTTTTGGCAGACACAATCAAATATCCTCAACCCCTGTCAAGAGCTTTTTGGGGTCACATAGTTTCGACCACAGAGTCTCACAAAGATTGTCCTTGGCACGGGACGCGTTTGCCTTAATCCAGCTGCAGTGCCAAGGTACTTAAGGGATTCTCATGCACAGCTCTCTCACTTGGCTACTTATTTGCCACTAAGACTGCAGTTTTAGTATTTTCTTTCTTTCTTTTTTTATTTATTTATTTTTTTGAGCCTTTGAGTTTATCTCTGTAATATAGGTCAGGTCAAGGGGGGCACTGGTGTTGCTTGGTCTGGAGAGTCCAAAATTTGATTAAGTCTTTGCACGCTCTCCACCATTTCAAAGTAGCCTTCTTCATTTCTTAAGTATTCTTTCTTCACTTAGCTGTAATGCAGGTCAGACATGAACAAACCTGTCATCTCTGAGTGATTAGAAGCAAATTATGGTGATCCAGGTCGCCCATAGCTACTGTCAAAGTCAAAAGTATGTGAACCACTTAGAAATGTTTAGTTTTTTTTTTTCCATTAATTGGTCACTAGATATGGGCAGAATCGGGGCATCATTTATACAACCTATTTAATTTGAACTGCAGCTCAAGGAGCATCATGCCAACTCAGATACTGGACAACTTATACTTACTGCAACACCGAGTAAAATAAGCCCCAAGTTTGTCAACAAGTTTGCCTTCCAACAGGTTAATGGCCATTATCCATAGAAATGCATAAAACCATTCATACCAGACATCCTAACAATATGGCTGAACTGAATCATGAATGGTCTAAAATACCACCTGAACATCCTCCCATGGTTGTGCAGATCTGATTCACAAGTTACTGGAAGATCAGATGCCATTTAGTGACCAATTAATGCATAAAACCAGAAAATTAAAACGGGTTACTTTGTAAATATTTATTTAACTCATTTATGTCTTGAAAATGAAAATGACATGACAAACTATTTAAGAAGCTTTTTTGTATTCTCATCTGCCACCAGGATCAAAACTGTTTGAATTTAATCATGAAAGTCTGTCGAGGAATTTATGTGTGAAGCAGAGGTCAAACAGTACAGACAGTCTGTAGTCCACTGGGGCCCAGCGTTTTGAGTCATGCAGTGTGCGTGTTAGAGAGAGAGGGAGAGAGAGATAAAAAAGAGAGAGAGGCTCAATCCCATCAGCCCCTCGGGCCTTGAGCTCAATCCCCATCATTTCCTCCCAGATTCATGACCCCTGTGTCCCTTCTCTCTCTCTCTCTCTCTCTCTCTCAGACACGCCAGCCCTTCAGCAGGGAGCAGCCTGGCCAACCTGGGAGCCCATCCAGACCCTCGACTGGAGGCACACCCTGAGGTGTGGTCCCACACACTGGGCCCCTGTGCTGGGGCCATCAACGGGCCCCACTGTGGGTCGAGGAAGAGGAACAGAACCCCTGCGGAGGAAGAGAGGGATGAAGGGCAATGTGAGGATGAAGAAAGGGAAGAAGAAGAAGTGGAGGAGGAAGAAGGAGAGATGTTGGAGAGGCAGTCACCTAGGCTGAGTCTGCAGGAGCAGAGGGACGTCAGCGACACGTCTGAGAGTTCATCTCCACCACAGCAGTAGAGGCTTCCAGCGGTGGAGGTGAGGAACTTCATATCTCACTCACACACTCTCTCTCACACACTCTCTCTCTCTCTCACACACACACACACACACACACACACACACACACACACACACACACACACACACACACACACACACACACACAGATCCTACTGTTTGGATCCTACAGTTACCACTATGACTGAAGAACTCATGAACAAAAAAGTTTCATTTTAAAGGCTCTTTTGTGAGAACATTATAGACAGGATCTCTTCTCTGACTAACTGTTCATTGTGCTCTACTGTAGTGACAGAGAGAGAGAGGGTAAAGGCAGAGTATTTAAGCATCTTTGATACAACTTCCAGAATGCCAGTTTGTGGTATCCAAGTTACCCAATGTAATTCTAATGCAAACACACTTTGGGTTCCATTCTTATGTTTAATCTCCAAACTAAACCTGTAACCCTACCACAGATCTTGATGAATAATTCTCCACTTCATAGGACATATTTCAAATGCTTTGGAATGTTTTTAATAGCCATTGTGTTTCAACCTGACTGTTAAAGTTAAGTCTTTCACTTGGGTTTATAAGCCTGAGTAATAACAAGATTTTTTTTTTTTTTTTTTCTGGCTGATGATTAATTAGTGTGAGTTTGTGAAGGGTCGGAAAAGCCTGTCTAATCCTCCAGACATTCCACACATTTCCATGCTGTTTACCTGCAGAACGCCAGCAGCACACCCTGCAGCAGGGGGCTGGGGGTTGGGTTGGGTTGGAGGGGGGGGGGTTGGGTTATGATGAGTGATGGTGGAAGCAAGCATTGGGCAAAGAAAGCTAATGTTGTGATTTTACCACAAAGTCTCTCTCTGCGTCTCATTCATTCCTTCCCCTCACCCGGGCAATCATTCACTATGAACAGTGTGTGTGTGTGTGTGTGTGTGTGTGTGTGTGTGTGTTGGAGGAGTTGTTGTTCTGAAGAGGTGTGTGTGTGTATGTGTATGTGCCATAGCGAATAAAGCCAATAAGCGATCCCCAAACAAGTGTGCCTTTGAGGGCAGGAAGAGAGGAGAGCGAGAACAAACACTCAGCTGGCTTCAGCACACAAAGGGCCAGCCTGCACTGGAACCTCCTACATGAAAGCAATAAGCTTCCCTCTTTCCCCTTTGAAGACATCAAGCTCTCTTTCAACTGCACTAAATCACCTGCCCAGTGTGGAAATTATGTTGCACTTGTCATGTGTGTGTGTGTGTGTGTCTGAACACTGTGAGGAAGGATGAAATGAAAAAACAAGAAGGAAAAGAACAAGCCTGTAACTTTTAATTAAATGCTGGGAGCCCATCGATCATGAGGAAGGAGGTGATTTGGAACCCCACCTGTGTGCCGTGAGCCGTGGCGGGGCTGGAGAGAGTCGTGGAAAAGTATGAGGCCTGCTGCTGGGCTAGTCACAGCGGGGGGTGGCAGCCAGTCAAGTGCAAAACCACCACCACGCCAGAATACACAGGAAGAAGGGCCGACGCCAACCATGGCTGACTTTTTTTATGGACTTAAAACAACCAGTTACTGACGGGCTGAGCCATGGTCTGATTCTGTTTGTAATAATCTCTTCATGCCTACTCTTGCCACTTGAGAATGTTGGCTGGAATCGTTTGACTAATAGGAGGGGATTTTACATTGTTTCTGGAATTATTCTATTTGGACAGTTGAAATACATACATGTTTTTAATGTTACTATTCCATATGGCTTTTCATTCATGATAAATCTGAATGGAAAGCCATTTATATTTTTCATTATTTTTCACAGCTCATACTGCAAGGGAATGAAACATATTATTATGATTCAGATTAAATATTTCACAAAGAAGAGAAGAGAGTTCATTTCAGTTCAGTTCCTATTGTGTTGAACTTCAAAGTGTCCAGCACCAGACTCTCCCTGGCCACGTGTCTCACCGTGTTTCCCTCTCTCTCTCTCTCTCTCTCTCTCTTGTTTTCCAGGATGGCCCCCGTGTTCACTCTGGCTTGCGTACATCCTTGTGAAGCATGTTGGGCATGACCAAGATCCCATTTCAGATTAGGCAAGCTCACACACACACACACACACACACACACACACACACACACACACACACACACACACACTCAAAACAAGAAAAAAAGAGAAGGGGTCGTCACCTCCACCAATAGCAGGTGCCTGGCCGCTCACTGTCACCCATCATGTAAATCAAATGCAAAAGGAATCACTTAAAAGGCACACAGCATGATTGAAGAAACTGCTGGGCCAAAAGAAAAAAGAAAGAAAGAAAAGCAAAGTAAAAAAAAAAGAAAAGATGACGTGGCTGAATGTTCAGAGTCACCTGGGGGAAGATAAGGGGGGCCCTGCCCTGCCTAGCCCAATCCACCCCGGGGTGGGGTCACCGCGACAACGCACGCACGTCACGGGATGGCTAGTTGAAACATCTGGCCCGCCAAGTCGTTTGCGTGCTGAACTGTAGGAGGAAATAGCTACAAAGCTTCTCTTCTCTCTGTCTTTTTTTGTCCTCCTCTTATGTTTGGGTGACCTTGCACAAGTATCCACAACAAACCACAACAACCACCACCCCCTCTCCTCTCCTCTCCTCTCCTATTTTATTGGCCACAAGCCGAAAGACTCATGTGGTTGGACTGTGTAGAAAAAAATTGAGATGAATGACCTGGAGTCCATTAAGAATGGCTGGTGGGTATTTGAGTCAAAGACCCTTGTGTGCAGACAGAGATGCTTCATTCTGACCTGTAGCAAAAACATCCCACAAAGAACACCCACACCTGTATATGATTATTATACAACTGTTTTGTGTTGTAGATACTGTAAAATAGTTTTAAAAAATAATTATTAGATTGGTAATATTTTTATAATGTAGATAAACAGTCTTGTTAATTATCCACCTCGTTTTTCCCCCCACTGTTTGTTTCTGTTTTGATGTTGTTGACGTGCACTTAAGCAATAATGAAATTCATGTGGAGTTTCAAATTATTTGTAATTAAAATCTTGGAAACACATTTTTTTGTTTGTGTATCGTTGGAGTCTAACAAATCTAGGGCCGAAACAAAAGTGATTCGGAGTGCACGCACAGACCCATACACACCCACAGACACACCAACATATTATACATTCTGTTTTATTATTATCTGTAGATTTGAAAATGTAAAATACATAGATATACATAAAAAAATTATATTCTGTGCAAATGGCTATAGAGCCAAACAGAGCAAACATTGACGGATAGCTCAGTGCTGTTGTTAGCACAATGCAAGTAGTGAATTTCAACATTACAATTTCATAGACGGCTTAATAACACTGTTTCTGGGTCTGCTGTAAAAGTACTAGATTGATTGCTTTTGAAGTCACCACAGGTGAAGTCCAGAAACTGTTCTACATGGTCATCAATAGAAGGTTCGTGGCTGGATGGATGGATGAATGTAGTAAAATTTGTGTGTCGGCTACCTGATTGATAATCAATTGTGTTCTGCCTTGGTGAGTGACTGTGTAGTTGAGCATCATAAACCAGGGTGGTCTTCTGAGAGGTGTTCGGGTTGAGCTGCTCGGGGGATACTGGTAACCATGGCAAAGCACACACAGACACAAACAAACACACACACACACACACCCAACACATTCAGTCTAGTCCGCTCTCCTCAGCCCTCTGAGTCCATGATGAAGGTCTCGAAGTCGGGGTTGAGGTCTGAGACGAGGGCGTCCACAAAGTCCTCTACTGAAGGACTCTTCTGGAGCATACCTGCACACACATACAACAGAGACACACTTCAGTTCCATAGAGAGAGAAGTAGTGTGTGTGTGTGTGTGTGTGGCTGGGTGTGCCAGAGATGCAGTAGGCACATGTGTGTGTTAAGCAGGAGGATTCAATTAGATAAAACAGTAATTTTCTCTCTCTCTCTCTCTCTCTCTCTCTCTCTCTCTCTCACACACACACACACACACACACAAACTTACTTTACTCCACAACTAATATTACTTGGGTGGTGTTTCTCCCGAAAGGACATTGCCCTACAGGTGCTGGGTAGAGATTACAAGGCTTCCAAACCCTTAATTGCCTCCACATTAAAATCTGTTCCAGCTTGAGTGAAATACAGCTTAGTGTTTCTCAGGCTTTATAATCAAGTGCATTTCAAACTGGAAACACAGCAATACATGACCAGAAAACACACACACAAACACACAGAGACATGAGAGTCTCTCTCTCTCTCTCTCTCTCTCTCTGACACACAGTCAACGCCAACAACACAACTGCATATGCATGGACATAATCAAACAAACTTGCACACACACACATGGCCAGACAGCAAAACAGGCAGACTGTGGGTAAAATAACCCAAGACAGATGAACCAGCATGAAGCTCAGGGTCAGTAGACGCTTTCAGCCATGTGAAAGCAGAAAGCACAGCATCTGTAACTGTGCGTGAGGGAGGGAGTGAGGAGAATGTGTGTGTGTGTGTGTGTGTGTGTGTGTGTGTGTATGTGTGTGTGTGTGTGTGTGTGTGTGTGTGCGTGTGTGAGGACAACTATGGGGGTGGAGATGTGTCTGCATTTGTGTTACACAGAGAGTTTAGTTAAAGTGAGTGTGCTGTGATGGAGTGTGTAGTCTGGGTGGGATCTTGTATGATGGAGTGAGTGTGTATGTGAGTATTTGTGTGTGTGTGTGGGGTGGGGGGGTGAGCAGGTGATGGTTTTGGTAGTGTTGTGTGGGTGTATTGTGGCGTGTTATGGTGTGATAGTGTGTGTGTGCCTGTGTGCGTGTGTGTGTGTGTGTGTGGTGTGAACACTGCACTGTCATTTTGCCATTCCTCCCCTGCTGCAGCTCTGAGGCTTTGAAGTAGGCCCATTTCCCCTTGTGCAGCTGCCAATGTAAATAGGCCCTCACTCCCCCACCACTCTCTTTCCTGCACGGGTCACCTCCACACACACACACACACACACACACACACACACACACACACACACTCTTGAATGTCTACACATACAGACACACACACACACTTGAATGTCTACACACACAGACACACACTAACACGTAGGCTATGAACACAAGCTTGCAAGCTTGTACACACACAGATGAGAAGTGTGTAGACACACATTCACTCTGACACAAATTCTGATAAACACACTCCGGTCGGTCTGTGTGTGTGTGTGTGTGTGTTACTGAGTGTCACTGTCTCTCAGAGCACACTGTCACTCTCTCACAAACACACACGTATGCATGGACAGACAAATAAACAGACCCACACACACACACACCAGGGGCATATCTATCCAACATGGAGAGAAACTTTCTGCACTGCCAAACACCCACAGGATGACTGACGCACACAGACAAAGACCAAAACAATCACACTAACGTGCATGGACATGTACTAGCATGCACACGCACGCACACACACACACACACACACACACACACACACACACACACACACACACACACACACACACACACACACACACACACAAGCACACACGCACGCACGCACGCACGTACACACACACGCACGCGCACAGAATTTAAGCATATGAATGCAGAACAGATAATCGGCACATTCCCCTTAAAGTAAGAAACTATTTCCGCAGAAAAGAAAACTCCAGAAGAAGCGCCTCCAGTATTGGGATTATGACACGGGTCAGAATTTATAGACAAACTCACTTCTCTAAAGTAGAAGAGACAAATGTTACACACCCACTGTTAAGGCAGTCAGACTTGTTTCCGATGCTTTTACAACGTTCGACGAGTACAACAATAATTCGTTCAAAAGATCACACCTAACAGATGGTCCTGACGGGGGACCTAACAGGACTTCAACTGCTGGTCATTTGTGAGTTAGCTGAAATGAATGCCATCTTCATTGCCATTTCCCTTGGTAGAGTT
This sequence comes from Sardinella longiceps, assembly GCA_027497455.2. Lineage (NCBI taxonomy): Eukaryota > Metazoa > Chordata > Actinopteri > Clupeiformes > Clupeidae > Sardinella > Sardinella longiceps. The sequence goes on along the minus strand of JAODXP020000021.1, from coordinate 26,760,253 downwards.
TTAATCTCTCGTAATGAAGGCCGCACTCTGCACATCTAAACATGTAAATACGAGACGGGGTGTGTGTGTGTGTGATAGAAAGACAGAGAGAGTGGGAGGGAGGGAGGGAGGGAGAGAGGGAGAGAGAGATAAAGAAAGTAGGAAAAAAAGAGAGATGTTTTAATGGGGCAGACTGCCCTGAGGGGATACTGCTGTAACAGTCCAACTTTCTACCCGCCCGTCCTGTCCTGTTCCTCACCCCGAGACACACACACACACACACACACAATGGCATGCACTAGCACACAAACACACATTTTTAGAATTTTACAAACACGTACACACATGCACGCATGCGCACATACACACACACACAAATCACATACACATGTGCACACACACACACACACACACACACACACACACACACACACACACAGATACACCACAGAGTCTCTCTCACACACACACACCACAGACACACACCCATCTCACTTATCACCCCACCGTGGTTGCTGGTGCCTGCCTGCGGCCCAAAAGTGTTTATCAAGATATGCAAGGTAGAACAACAAGAGACAAACAAAACACCCAAGTCAGAGCAATCTGAGCCCAGACAACAGACTTCTGCTTGCACACTACAGTGTCACACAGTATCACATCAGTTTGTGTTGCTTCCCCTATATACCAACCGTATCTATGTGCGCACACGCACACACACACACACACACACACACACCCCTTTCATTTTGGTACTAGTGGCAATAAATAGTGAGGGTTAGGTAAGGACATCATCATTTACAGCCAAGTTTTCTGAATACTTTGAATGTGTACTAGAGAGAGAAATAGAAGAGGGAGAGAGAGAGAGACCATCAGAACTAATGCCTAGTCTAGCCTAGTCTTTTTGCTTCTGAGAGAGAGGTGAGGGGGGTTGGTGACAGAGAGAGAGAGAAAGAGAGAGAGAGAGAGAGAGAGAGAGAGAGAGAGAGAGAGAGAGAGAGAGAGCGAGAGAGAGAGAGAGAGAGAGAGAGAGAGAGACCATCAGAGCTTGATGGCCTGGCAGCATAGACTTAAATCACTATCACTTTCTCTAACCACAGCAATTTCCGGAGCCCAACACAGATTACTCCCTGCCCCACTCTCATTTGTGCTCGTCTTGTGCAACTAAGGAAGTAAACCCCATCAGAGACTTGAGAGAGGCTGGAGCATGCATGTAACATTATGCTTCCATTGCAGACATCAATGTAAGGGCCTGGGGGAAATTTTGAGAGTAAAAAATACGATCACATTGTGGTGGGGGGCATATACCAATATATGAACAGGATGGAGAGGAAGTTTTAACATCCTCCATCTCTACTGGGTTTGATGTAGGGCAGCACACTGGTCCTCTACGGCATTCTCTACAGCACTCTGGTCCGTGTAAACTGTGTTTAAATGTGACTTAGAAATAAATTTAATTACTTACTTACTATTTTTAGCTGCAGGTCAAAGCACGATTGCCAAGGAGACAATCCAAACAATAATTTCAACAGAAACTCATTTTTAACTGTTGCACTTAGTGGAATGCCATAAACAAAAGCTTCAGCAATGAAGGGAAAAATCAACAAAAACCAACAACAAAGAGAACTTTCTCTCCATCACTTAATTTTTGCTGGAGGTCCAAGGGTGGAGTTGAGTTTTGCTATGTGCATCCTAATGAAGCGATTCATCCAAACAGCCACATACAGTATACTGATGCTCCTAACGCCCCAGCTGCAGATTAGAGGCGGCCCATTAATAGCACTGCAGTGCTGCAATTTGTTTACACACATAATTCTATTTTGGTTGGCAGCTACTGTGCTACCCAACCAGAACTTTAGACAACAATTTTGCTTTGACTATCATATAATGTTATGGGACACTATTCTGTAATCATGCTTCTATGATTCTTAGTCAAAATCCATGGACAATTTGTGATCTATCACTAAATTACTGACTGCACTTGTAATTCACTGGGCCTCTGGCAGTTGTGTTGAGTGCTTGAGTTGTGGATCTTCTCAAAAAGAATTTTTACAAATGAAAGGAAGTTTTTCTGTGCCCTTGTTTCTCTCAGGTGCTCCTTGTATTGTCTTTAAAACACAGTGAGACAAGTGCATTGTATCTGGCTCTCTACAAATAAAAATTTTATTGAATTTATTTACTTCAAGTCAGAAATCGAGACAGACTACGCCAAATAAAGTCGCACCAAAGCCAAGTCAAGTCATATTGTTTTTTGTGACCTCACCAACAAGTTAACGACACTGGTTGATTAGTGTGGATGAACAGTGCATTCTGCATTTGTCTGGACGGAGTTTTAGGCTCTGTACATCTTTAAGGGCCTACACATAATATCAAAGTCAGTAAAGCTTGTAATCAAACTCTAATAGGCCTATATTTTAATAGGCTAAAGCTACTTACCGGTATGTTTTTTTTTTCTATTTTTGTCATTACGTTATTCTTTTCCATCCTGCTCATAAGTTGGGCTTTGTGTTGTACTCGGTGCATTAAAAATAGCGCTTTTTGGCACTTTGTGTTGTACTTTGGGCATTAAAAATAGTAAATAACTACTACTACTACTGCTACAGTACTACTTCTAGTCATGGAGGTTGCAGCTATGATGCATCTTCCTTGTGCACAGGGCTGTCATTCCAGGCACTTGAGTAAGAAAGAAAGCATCTCCTTGCCTCCAAAGCCATGTAGTTAAAAACATAATGCATGGCTGGAGAAGGTAATGGACCACAAGCTCTCTGAAAATAAACACACACCCTTACATGCCCTCTTTGCCCTCCAAAAATGTCCCCATTGTGTGAAGACGAAAGGGAATGTGTGGAAAAGCTAGTGGGACAAGAAAAAACACCAAACCAAACCACATACAGTATGTGCACACACACACACACACACACACACACACACACACACACACACACACACACACACACACACACACACACACACACACACACACACACACACACACACACACACAAGCTTACACTTCGAAACAACTCAAAGGCATTCGTACATGACCCAATTCAACTGTTTTGGGAAGGATACTGCCATGCAGGGGGAAAAAAAGAGTGACTTATTTTTTATTTTTATTTTTCAGCGTGAATGTTCTTTGGATTGTTTTTTTTTTTTTTTTTTTGAAGATTGAAGTTTTTTTTTCTCTCTCTCTCTCTCTCTTCTTGATGGCAAGAGAAATCCAAATGGGAATGTTGTGATTAAACAAGCCCCAATGTTGTAATGCTGCCAAAAGCACGCCTTAATCTGCAGTTGTGTGATAGCTGAAGAATCTGCCTCTTGTGTACGGGGTGTATTTATTTGTGGCGGTGGTGATGGAGAGGGGGGGGTGAGGGAGGGAGATGGGTATCTATGTAATTGAGGTCTACCTCCCCCGCCAACAACAACTCTGTGCTGACTTTAATGATGGCTGCGCGCTTGTAATCGCTATGTGCGGCGGCCTTTAAAACAGGGCAATAGGGATCCATTTACCTCATATTAATTCTGCTCCAAGACTCTGCCCAAGACACTTTGTGTGTGTGTGTGTGTGTGTGTATGTGTGTGGTGACCGAGAGAGAGAGAGAGGGTGAGAGATGGACATAGATTTTCTGAAAAATTTGTGTCTGTTTGTACATGAGTCCTTGTGAGTGACCTCTGAATGTGGATTCAAAGTAGGTTACAAAGCTGTGGAGGAAGAAGTAGTCATTTATTTCTTATTGCGTGTGTGTGTGTGTGTGTGTGTGTGTGTCCCTCTCCACTCACTTAAGACACCTGGACAGGGATTTCTCATAGATTTATATGAGTCTGTGTCCGTGAGTGGTTGAGAGAGTGGGTGTGCAAGTGAGAGAAACATCTGGACAAAGATGTCTGAGTGTCTGTAAGCGAGTGTGCGTGTGTGTGTACGTCTTTGTGCTTGTAGCAGACAGACTAGCCAGACACACCTGGACACAGATGGTCAGTTCCAGTTCCAGCGCACACACATACAAACACGCACACAAACCACTACTCTCACACAAGTACACACAAACACACACACACACACACTCCACCCCTCTGTACTTTGGTGCGGAGATTATTATTTAGGTTTGTCATCAACCAGCTTAATTGGTGTACAGAGACGTGTATTGCCTGTAAACAACACAGAGGGAGGAAAGGTGTGTGTGTGTGTGTGTGTGTGTGTGTGTGTGTGTGTGTGTGTGTGTGTGTGTGTGAAGGAGAGAGTGTGTTCCTCAGCTCCTGTGCCAGATGCGCAGCCTTGATTCGGTCGAGTTGAGCAACACTTAAACACATAATTATAAGGCTTCCTGTGAAGCTGGCCTGCCGCTGTTCTGTCTCGCTGGCGTTTAGGACATGTCAAGATCTGCGTGGCGCAGGAGGAATAACCTCCAGTTGGACCCCCAAGGCAAAGCCTCTCATGATTGCCTCTGTAATTAACCGCTTTGAAGCAACACAGGGACCACAGGGCCCTTTTAAAAGAAATGATATAAAAACGGAGGGAGGGAGGGAAGGAGGGCAGATCTAAAAGAAAGAAAGAGGGAGGGAGAGTAGATTTAAAAAGAAGGGGAGGAAAAAAAGAAGTGATGATGTACAATCCAGAGAGAGAGAGTGAGAGAGAGTGAGAGAGGAGTAGCATGTCTCCTGTTGAAGGAGTGCCATAAAAGGGTTGGCTGGCTACTTTTCTTTTTCTTATTCTTCCTCTACCTTTGGTTATAAGAAAGGCAGTCAATGCCAAGGTTGAGAGGGGGGATTAGACCCTTTATTTGGGAGATGTAGCCAGAGAGGGTAAAAGAGGACCGGGATGTGCAGTTCCTTGTTCTGTTGTCACAAGCAGGGATGGAGTGGCAAGTAAAAACAGTTTACCCACCTCTTCAAACTTTGGAAAAAGTTTATCGAAAAAGAGTTTATTGACCTCTTAACAGTCTTTGTTTATGTGGAAAATATATCTTTTAACATTGCCAAATTCAACTGCATTATTATACTTTAAAATCAACATCATCAAATATGTTTCTCATGCCTTTTTAAACATCTGATTCTGCATATTGTGGCCCACTTTGCATTGGTCACAAAATTCATAGCTAACCCACCTCTTTATTTTACCACTACAACACTGGTTGCAAGGGGGGAGGCTCTCAATGAAAGATTATTGAGAAGTGTATAGCGACAAACCACACTCCCACTTATGTAGCCCTTAGTTATTCACGCTGGTAACAGATTATGTTGCCCTGTCTTGGTCAGTGTTCAATGACCTTTAATGTAGCTGCCCAGGGCTAAGTAGAAGGCCAAATATAGGATGAACATCTAATATGTACACAGACAAGACATGACAAGACTGAAGAAGTTGGCACTTGTGCACACTACTCGCTGTTATTGGCCCTAAACTCCTCCAAGAAGATAAACTGTAACTGTAGTTTTATTCACTTAATGGTGCCTGTTAAAACTGCTGACACAGCAGTAATGGCATCTTCCACAAGTAGCACATGGTGATTGATCTTTACAACTGTATTACTTTTATTACATTCATTTCATTTTTCACTCCAAAAAAAGGAAAGTACTAGACAATGCCTCTTTGTCCCCATGCAGTGTGATACGCTGTGTGTGTGTGTGTGTGTGTGTGATTTCTTCAATTCTGATTGTTAGTTATGAGAGAGAGAGACAGAGAGAGAGAGAAAGAGAGAGAGACAGTTATTTCCCATATTGTTTGTTTGTTTGTTATTCCAGTGTGTTTAAGTGTGTGTATGTGCATGTGTGTAACTCATCCCTGAGGAAGGGGTGCGGTGGACTAGCTTGGGACTGGATCTGAGGGGTGGAGAGCTCGACTCTTCCTGCACTGCAGAATTGACCATTAAACTGTTGCAGTTCCACTTTCAAATCTTCAAAAAGAAAAACTAAAATCTTAGACCTTCACTTTAATCACACGGATTAATAGCTGTATAAGTAATCATGGAAGAGAGGCAATGCTCCTATTTTTAATGTCCCTTTAAGTGCAGGTGATGGTGAGGAATAGTCAACAAATGCAGTCTGAATGTCAGCACCACTTCGGACTGTGCTGCAAATACACAAAGGACTGCTTGAGCTCTCACTGCCTCCAAACTCTCCTCTCCTGGGCTATAAAATGGAAACCACTGCTTCCACCAGGACAACAAAACAATCTGCCAGAAACATTCTGTCCTCCGAAATCCATTACATGAACTTGAGCCCGTTGAAACCTGAAATCTCTTATAAAAAGAGAGGGAGGGAGGGCGGGCGAGAGAGAGAGAGAGAGAGAGAGAGAGAGAGAGAGGGAGTGAGTGAGTCAGAGAAAGAGAGAAAGAAAGAAAAAAGAAAAGAAAAAACGAGAAAGAAATAGAAACAAAAGAAAGAAGGAAATAAAAGCGAGCGAGATCATACATGCGGCCATCTGCACTCTCTGTCCCGAGCTCCAGGCCGCAGCTCAGGTGCCGATGGTGCGCCATTGTTCCCAGGGCCTGAAGGACACTGAAGGAGACTCAAGTAGAAGGCCGGACGCTGGGAACGCCGGGCTTCCATGAAAGCCTTCTCTGTGCCGGCTCCAGGTCCAGAACACTGGGGCTCAGTCAGCACGCTTGCCAGTCTGTCACCTCCTCTCTCGCTCTCTCTTTCCCTCCCTCCCTCCATCCCTCCCTACCTTCCTCTCTGAGCTCCATCCTGTCGGCCATCTAATCCTACCTGACTTTTCAGCACGGCAGCACTGGGAGAGAGCCAGGGGGAGAGGGCCAGGTGGAGAGCTCAAGGCTGGCCGGAGGCTGGATGGAGGGGCCTCAGTGAGCTGAGCTGAGCTTGCTTGGCCTTGCATTCTCTCTCTCCCTCTCTCTCACTCACTCACTCACTCTCAAGGGGTGACTCCGGTTCCTTCACTGCACACACACACATCCATCCAACTCCCTCAAACCAGGTCCACCCCGGTCCAGTTGAGGGAGAACAAAGGGCTCAGGTTAGCCGGATGCTGGCGGAACAGTCTCCCCTCCCACACAGCCACCCAACAGACACACACACACACAGACACACACACAAACACACAGACACACACACACAGACACACACACACACACACACTCTTCCCCTTTCCTCGCCTCAGGTGAGTTCATTGTTGGAATGTTCCGGAATGTTGCGCTGATTCTAGAATGTCTCGGAGACTCTGAGAGACCACCCCCAGGGGGTGAGTCAGGCTTCGGCCCAGGCCAGATTACTAGCTAGAAAGACATAGGAGGCCTGTTTCACTCAATACTACCACTGCCATTGGCAACATACTCCAGTGCCAAAATGGAAAACCATTTTTTCCCCTTGGCTTTGGAGAATTAGGAGAGCTTGTCAACGGCCATAGAGCAGTCTTTAGCATGAAACGCTATTGTACCCTCTATTATATTCTATGTAAACTTTAACTAAATGGGGGTATATTAAGAACAGTCAGACTTAGAGTACATGAGGACAGACAGTGATACTACTCTAGTTTGCTTAAGGTTGACTAAGAGGATGCAATGTAGCCACACAGCACACCATTTAAATCCCAAGCCTAAACATAAGGTTGTAATTTGGGCTTGTGAAATTGCCCCTGAGAACAAGGCTCAATACCCCATTTCATCCGTTCTTTGTCGCCTTTAAACTGACAAGTTGAGTGGAGTATGAATGACAGTTGTGTCTGTGGAACTTTAACCCTAGCCTGCCTTTGGGGAAAAAAGTCCCTCCTCAAAGGTGACACCCCATGTCTGATACTCAGGCAGCAGTATCCATTAAGGTATACCACCAGCTTACTTTTCAGTAAGGTATATCTATGTTTTCACAACAAGCCATACCTTCATACCTTCAGCACTATTATTTATCCATCTAGAGCAGTGGTTCTCAAAGTGTGGTCCGGGGACCAATGGTGGTCCGTGAGCAAGTTCAAGTGGTCCGCGAGGGGATTTCCAAAAATAAATCTGTGAATTTAGTCTGTGTTTCTTACAACATTATTTGGAGTGGTTCACTGAATACTATGAGGCAGACCAATAATTTATTAAAAACGTCAAGCTATCTGAATTTGAAGTGCATAGAAATGCTTATTTAGAAATGCCTGTGCATGGCCACTGATTATCAACATGTGACATAGAGAGGGGGTGTAATGGCAGATGGTCCCTGAAAAACATTTTTTGGGCAATGTGGGCCCCGGTCTGAAAAAGTGTACTTGTACCTTGACAAAAGGAGTGTCCAGACACAAGTCAGGGGCTGGATTGTTAAATAGTCTCTACACACTTGTAAAATGTTCACCTTCGAGCAAAAGTACACTGTCTGTTGTCTATGTAGATGACTTTATACTGAAGAAACGTGTGCTAATACAGAGTGAAAATGTAAACACAGAAGCTCTTCTGCTGCTCTGTCAACCAGAAAAGTGTTTAGAGACGGGAACAAATGAAAGAGCTGTTCAGACCTGAGAGCTTGAGGGGGTTGGAGGGCTGTGTTAATGTGTGTGTGGTGAGTGTAGGAGCGTGGGTGTGTGTGTTTGTGTGTGTGTGTGTGTGTGTGTGTGTGTGTGTGTGTGTGTGTTGGGGGGTGACAGGTGAGAAATAGATTGCAGAGGAGGAGGATGCAGGGGTAGGGGCAGGGGAATAGCGCGGTGGGCTATGGGATTATTTTGGCGTGTGTGTGTGTGTGTGTGTGTGTGTGTGTGTGTGTGTGTTGTGACTGAAGCGGTGTGCGGAGGGGAGGGGTGTGCTGTGCTGCAGGTGTTCTGGGAAAAGTCTGGCCTTGTCCAACCCCTATGAAGCTCAGCCACCACAAACAGACACTGAAGACAGGCACTGAGGCGGAGAGCAGCTCACAAAACATCCTCCCCTAGCACCACCACTACCACCAGAGTATGTGTGTGTGTGGTTATGGCCCTGCGTGTTTAATGTGTGTGTGTGTGTGTGTGTGTGTGTGTGTGTGTGTGTGTGTGTGTGTGTGTGTGTGAGAGTGTTTGTAAGAGAGAGAGAGACACAGAGCGAAACACAAAGAGAGAGAGACAGAGAGATGGTGTAACTGTGTGTGTGTGTGTGTGTGTGTGTGTGTGTGTGTGTGTGTGTGTGTGTGTGTGTGTGTGTGTGTGTGTGTGTCGCTTGTGGCTAACCACATACAGACAGGTGCAGCCCATGATGGAGTCACGATCTGATGCCTCTTAATGATGTGATGGCTCTAAATGGCACGTCGTTTAGCTGCTAAATGAGCCGGACGCCATCAGACAACGATAAAGTCTGTCTCTCTCTTTCTCTCTCTCTCTCTCTCTCTCTCTCTCTCTCTCTCTCTCACACACACACACACACGCACACAAGGAGGTGTATGCAATATCCTGGGACAGGGAAGTGAATGGTCCTCTTATATCTACATCAATGAAAAACAAGTACTACAAAACCATGAAATTAATATCAAAAGGTAAAAAACAAACATCTTATGCCCTTGCTGAAGAGGAATGCATGTGAGCTGGCTAGACTTGAGAAGAGAACCCAGCCATTCTGTAGGGTGGGCTACTTCCTCCCAACGGTACTGAAATATCTGATTATCAGAATCAGTTCTGTGTGATACTACTGCTTTATGTTTTATTCTTATTCTGTAATAGCTTGTAGCTGTATATTTGGGCAATTCTGTAGCTAGGCACCAATGAATGTCTGTCACCATTAAAAGGATTTGAACTCTCCACAGATGCCCGGTGTGTGTAATCAGGTGATGCCACAATTTACCATCTTCTGAATATCCTGGAACACAGGTATGTAAGCTCACGTTCTCACAAATGAATGACTCCTGTCCTTATGTATAAATCCCCTAATTTAAGAAAGGTCAGCTCTTTGTGTCATCACAGGTGCTTGTGGAACTTGTGCGGTCTCGCTTGTGTATTTCCCTTCATGCATCATTGTGTAGAATAAAACCCGTTTCCTGATTGATCCGAATACAGAGCGAGTCTACGCCATCTGTGGTACTAGGAAAATGACCATCAGTGCACATGGCACAAACTCGACTGTGTGTGCCTCCTGTGTTAGAATGTAGTGAGCATTACAGTATGCAAATCGGAAACCTCAGAACCATGTTATTTTCCAAAGCCGATCCTGCAATTAAGATAAACATCATGCCAAGAGAGATGCGCCGAGATGACATCACAGGGTAGTCTCTTAGCCGCAGAGAATCACAGTATGGTTTTGGTCTTTTGCATATAAACTCCATGAACTTCCTAAAGCAAACACCAGACTTACTGTACATAAAAGTGTGTGTGTGTGTGTGTGTGTGTGTGTGTGTGTGTGTGTGTGTGTGTGTGTCTGCCCTGTACTATGGTGTGTGTACATGAAAGTATGTGTAGGGTACGCGCGTGCGTGTGCACGCATGTGTTGTGATTTTGTCATCTAAACCAACAATGAGTGTCATTCACCAATATTCCCAAATTGTCATAAATTTGTACTTATGGTCCTATATAAAAACCTATATTGGTGAATGCAAATCTCCTTAAAAAATGTAGGAATGGTAGGGCCATGGTCTATAACCTGGCTTTGTTAAGATGAACAATGTTTGGTCTTGTGCGTAAGAGCTTTCAGCACTACATTGCCAACTATTAAAGCCACAGTCCCAGAGTACTCTAATCTTGCTCCCAGACTGAATGACACACTAGCAGCAAATGCTAACTGAATGCAGCCAATGAAAAAGAAACTGAAAGTGAGTTACTAGACCCCACCGTTAGCCTTAGCATAGCCTACAAGTGTTGAATATTGGAACAAATTCAGTTTTTTTTTTTTTTTTACTGTCAGCATTCAACCTCAAAAAACAGATTTAAATACTCTGTAATGTCACTTTAATACTGCAGTCAGAACCATCTTTGTAGTCAGTTAAACCAGTTTAACTAGGAAACCAGATAAACTAGGAAAAAATGCCGCCCATCATAGTGTTTTTTCCCCAAACCCAAAGCAGCGAGGTTGAATGGGCAGCTTAATGTGGGTATGTGGGGTACCAGAGGGTATCAGAGCTACAGGGTCTGAGGGTGAGGGGGCAGAACTCCAGTATAAGGGTGTATGGGGCAGTATGGGGGTTATAGGGGTATGAGGGCAATAGAACTGACCTTCCACCATGAGTCTGGGTTCTTTGCCTCCTCCGTGGGCCAGCATCTCCCTCCTGTAGCGCTCCCCCATCTCTCTGCATGACAGGAGGGCAAGACACCATGACACACATTCATCCATCAAACTACCTGCATCCATCTCCCCGCCACCCCCCCCACACACATGCATGACAAGTCAGTGCATCCAAACACAATACACAGTACGCGTTACCTTGACACACACACACACACACACACACACACACACACACACACACACACACACACACACACACACATGCACACACACACACACACACACACACACACACACACGCCTTTGTCTATACACCCAGATGTTAAAACATGCAAGCGTTGAGACAAGAGACCGGCGCTTCTAAATAAAAAGCACAGATACGGATCTCCTATGGGTGCTCAGACCTCACTCACCTGGCACAGATGAACTGGCTGCTTATCAATGGAACTGGTCTAACTGTCCCAAAAAAGTGCTTCTTTACTTTTGTACTGTTTTCATTCTTCCTTATTCTTTCCTTTTATGGGCTTTAAATCATTCATCCATTTATTTATTCATATATATACATAAACTTGAGTCTTCTTTCCTTATTGTCTTTCTTTCCTTATTGCACTCATTCTTTCCTTCCTTCTATCCATTCTTTCTTTCTCTCCTCTCCTTCAGCATTTAACACTCTTATTCTTTCCTTCTGTCCATTCTTTCTTCCTCTTTTCTACACCACTCTATTCATCTATCCATCCATCCCTCCCCCTCTCTTTTCTCCAATGCTCCCCTCCTCCCTGTGCGGGGTACTGTACCTGTTGAGGGGGTCTCTGAGGAAGCACTGCTTCCACACCATGGAGGCCACCGCCCGGGACATCAGGTAGGAGTAGTACTTGGCCCCGTAGCCAATCAGGTGGCTGAACCTCAACTGCCACGCCTGTAAAAATCACACAGAAAAGGAGACAATCACTATATTTGGTATGGTACTATTTGATGAGTTTAATCAATAAACTAGACACCGATCTCAACATGACATGTTCATTTAATAGTCAATTCACAAACCTGTAATTCTTCTAAGTCCCACTCATATACACAGTCCTGACCCCAGGAGGACGCCACCATAGGTAAGGAGTATTACACATAACTACAATACATCACAATCACGACTTGTGTGTGGAGAGAATTCAAATCTGTACAGTGGTCTCAGTGTGACCCACCTAAAGATGACTTGTACAGCTTGAGTTTCAGCATAAAACACAAATCCATCAGTGCAGAAGCATACAGTAGCCATGACTACCGAGAATGTGTTTGTGCGGGGGGAACATTGTCTGCTGCAGTGTGGTATGACAGCCCCTCACAGAGGGAATATAAACAGGGATAACTAGAGGGACCAAAGGCAGAGCAACGCTCCAAAGATGGGCCTCACTGGACACCAGTTGGCTGATTTAAAGGCAGATTTAAAATAGAGGGCATGTAGGGACACTGACCATCGCTACACAGCCCCCCTGTGTGTGTGTGTGTGTGTGTGCGCATACTTGTCTCTTCGCCTGTGTGTGTGTGTGCGTGCGCATATTTGTCTCTCTGCCTCTGTGTGTGTCTGTGTGTGTACTTGTCTCTCCGCCTCTGTGTGTATGTTAGAAGTCCCTGCTTGCAGTAGGATGGTGTGTGTGTGTGTGTGTGTGTGTGTGTGTGTGTGCGTCCCTGCTTGCAGTAGAACTGTGTGTGTCTGTGTGTGTGTGTCTTCCCTGCTTGCAGTAGAACTGTGTGTGTGTGTGTGTGTGTGTGTGTGTGTGTGTGTGTGTGTGTGTGTGTGTGTGTGTGTGTGTGTCGTCCCTGCTTGCAGTAAAACTCTGCGTTTCTGCAGCTGGCCATTGTTTTGATTCCTCGTGACTCACTGGGACAGGAATCAAAGTTGATTTAATGAGCACTGTCAGGTGAAGTCAATGCGAGTGAAACCGCTCCAAAGACCGTTTGTATTTTATCGTCTCCCAGCAGAGATGCACCGTCTTTATGGAGATCCACCACACAACGGCAGTGAGGAGGACTCCAATAATTCATATTCTCGCTCTTTCATTTGAGCAAAAGGTGCATTGTGGACAGCTTTACAGCTTTGCTGTAGAAATGGATTCACACAATAAATCTCTTGCTGATTAAGATCATGACATTTACAACCACTTATGAGAACGGCATCAGCGCAATAAAATGATATCTGAAACATCAGCAGTTCGTCCCCAAATGAAAACTAATATCCTATATAATTTTGCCTCCCATAGACAATGTTATTAGACTACTCAGGCCATCCAACCAGTAATCATTGAAGACAATGAGATAAACACACCCTGAATCTGGCTACAAATCTGTTCCCACTGCCATAAAAAGTTGAAAACTGCATATGTGTGTTGCATTTGTGTGTGTGTGTGTGTGTGTGTGTGTGTGTGTGTGTGTGTGTGAGATGTGGCGTCTTGTCTGATCTGAGTCAGTTTTATTCCAAACTTTGCTCTTGATTAGGCCAACATGAGGTCAAAGGTCATGGAACAATGACCAAGACAGAGCAACTTAATATGTTGCAATGGGAGCAAACATGAATAATTCGGGTCTGCATAAATGCATTACGTTGCAGTATAAACTTTTCAACAATCTCATATCAGTGTGTGAGAGCTTGACTCCAGTCTGCATAAAGGGAGATTTCCCCTCTCCCCCTTGCAAAAACAGAACACAGAACTTTACGAACGTTTGGACCTCTCGCTCCGATTTTACCCTCACTGATGAGGTGTTCTCCACCCAATCGCTAATGTTTGGCCGTGACGTAGCCCAGCATGGTCGTGAAGTAAGCTACGTTACAATAGCAGAAACCTGACGTCATCTCACACAACTCCCACCTTCTGCTCTGGGTCGATGTGTTCAATGCAAACAAGGTCAATGGTCGGAATCCCAGACGGAGTCGTGGAGGGAGATGAAACTTGAGCAGAAGTAGGTAGGAAGGTAAGGCCAGGCTACAAGTATGGTAGGCCTACTGTAGTGTCATTTTTAGGCAAGACCCAAGCAAGACAGGGTGGGATTGTTTCTTCAGGTGAGACACAGGTACACTGAGCAAGAGAAAGCAGCCGCATTAGGCAGCATTATATACAGGTGAGACACAGACTTCACCAGAAAGAGAGCAGTAACGTTGTGTTCAGGTGAGACATAGAAGTGCAGGGCAGGAAGTGGAAGTTTAATCTTCAGGTGAGACAAAGACGTGCAGGGCCAGAGATGGTAGCGCTATCCTCAGGCAAGAGACAGGCACGTAGAGCCAGAGAGCGAGAGCGTTATTTTCAGGTGAGACACAAGGCTGCGGGGTGAGAATAGGAGCATTATCTTCTCCAGGTGAGACACAGGTGTGCCTCCGGGGCCAGCGATGCGGGCTGGCTGATCCATCAGCAGTGAAAAGGTCTTAAGCCGAAAAGTGGCGGTGTAGCGTGTCACCTCTGAAGGCTGTGTATGCTGACAAGTCTTTAGGGCCTTGGAGCACACACAGAGGCCTTTAAGTCATTTACAGGAAAAACATAAACATCAGGGCCAGAGACAGGAGCAGGGAGAAACTACACACCTGACACACAGTGAAACCTAGTCATTAGCAGCAGCCATTGGAGAGGCTATTACCTGAGAGGGTGGAGAGGTGTGGAAACATTCGTTAAGTTCTGGGTTCTATTTTCACAGAGGGGGTAGGGGAGAGGGGTTGTCCCCCTTAACGCTGACCAGTCAGGCTCTCATGACTTGGATACAGACCAAGAATTATTCATGTTTGCTCCCATTGTAACATATTCTGTTACTCTATCTTGGTCAGATTAGGGGTATTATATTCACCAATTCATTGATACATTAAAATTTCCAAAATGACAGATTTTGTTCCAATCATTTAATTGTTTATAATATTTTTATCCACTGCAACAATGAAAATTGTTGAACATTTTGTCCCCTGTCCCATTCGAGACTCGCACTCTCAACCCACGCATTTCCATACCCTGTTGCCCAAACTAGATGTAGCCCAGCCGGCTTTGTTAGCATTCGAACGTTCGTTCGATCGTTCGTTCATTCGTCCTCCGACACACTTGCTGCTTTTGTTGCCGAAATCGCCCGTCTCCATACAAAGTCAATTTCTTCTGTCGCCTGAATGGCTTTTGGTCTGAACGTTCAGTTAGCGTTGTTTGAATCGACTTGTTTGTTGCTCTGACTGACTGTCCCATGGCAAAAGAAGGGGTTTTCTATGGCTCTGGTTACAGCGCTAATCTATTGCGTGCAGAGGCAGTCTGAAAGATTCCTCCCCTAGGATTGAGCCGCAGTCTACCAATCGTCACCAGACTGTCCATATTATGTTATAGTCTGGCTCGTCAGGCTACAAAAGTAGAGGAAACTGTGGATAATAGCACTGGAAATATTTCAATTTGTGTCTGCTTTTGATTTCAACTGAACACTCAATGTAACACTTCCAACCACTGTAATATTGTGGTGTTCAATTTCTATATTGTTTTATTCCTACCACAAAGTGACACAATCAATAGCACAGTTTAGAAACATCTAAAGACTTCTATTATTTGCCATTTCAGCAGAGGGGTTACTATACAGAAGTGATATACATCTTTGACTGAGGGTGCTGTAATGTATGATGTTGATTTGGGATCACTCGTCTTGCACAGCTGCAAAAGCTTTAGGTTTAGAAATGTGATATGCCTCTCTAGCACCGTGTGTGTGTGTGTGTGTGTGTGTGTGTGTGTGTGTGTGTGTGTGTGTGTGTGTGTGTGTGTGTGTGTGAGCCACCATTATCATGTGTGTTTATACTATTATCTGCTTCTAAGCTTTCCTCTTGACGGACTGTTTGAGATGGTGCACACCTTTCCAAGAGTGTGTTTACTGCGGATGTCCACTCTGCACAACCTCACAGTGTGTGTGTGTGTGTGTGTGTGTGTGTGTGTGTGTGTGTGTGTGTGTGACAGTGTCACTGCACACGTCTCTAAGTGTGTTTACTGGGGAGCTTACTCTGCACAGCTTCACCAGGCTCACTCAATCGCAGGGCAAGAATGCGTGTGTGTGTGTGAGAGAGAGATTTTATGTACGTGTGTGTGTGTGTGTGTGTGTGTGTGTGTGTGTGTGTGTGTGTGTGTGTGTGTGTGTGTGTGTGTGTGTGTAATGGCCTGACTCTCCCGCTGTCATCTGAGCAGATAAGGTTCTTACCATGCAGCACTCTCTAAACATTAACAATCTCTCTCTCTCTCTCTCTCTCTCTCTCTCTCTCTCACGCTCACACATGTACACACTCTCTCTTACACACACAGAAGGTTTTCCATATGGTCTGTGTGTGCTCCACTTGTTGACATAAGCCCCATGGATACTCAAATATACTACAACATATATAATATAATATATATAATGTATAATATGAAACATGTGTAAGCAACTCGCACACACGCACAGACACACACACACATAAACACACATCAGTAAAGGTTAGGCATATTCACCAACATATATGAAACACATGAAAACAGATAAACACACACACTCATTCTGCACACTCTTAAACACACACACAGACACACACTCATTCTGCACACATCTCACACACACACACACACACACACACACACACACACACACACACACACACACACACACACAGCAGTGGTCGGCAGACTGTTTATCACGGGTCTATTGCTGTAAGCCATTAGTTCATTCTGGTGTGCAGTGGAGCGCAGAAACCTTAAATCACGTCCCCCCTTGTCCCAGCACTGTTGCTGTTTTAATGTCTCTTCTCATATTACTCCCTCCCTAACAGCTCAAACCACACACACACCACACACACACACACACACACACACACACACACACACACACACACACACACACACACACACACACACACACACACACACACACACACACACACACACACACACACACACACACACACCTTTATCCTTTCTGCCTGTTGCTGTTTCAATGGTCGCTCTCATTTTACACAGTTGGTAACAACTCAAACCGCAGGCAGGCAGACAGACAGACACACACACTCTTTTTCCTTCCCTTTTTCCCTTTTGCTGTTTCAATGTCTGTTCTCATGTTGCACTCTGTGTAACAAGCCTGTTAGTGTGCTAGTATGCTACAGACCCTCTCTCTCTCTCTCTCTCTCTGACACACTCTCTTTCTCTGACACTCTCTCTGCAGCCAGAGTCAACAGCCACCTAATTCCATTTACAAGTGCTGATGGAAGAGCAGGAACACTGGTGACTCTCCGAGTGTGTGCATGCACGTGTGTGTGTGTGCATATGTGTGTGTGTGTGTGTGTGTGTGTGTGTGTGTGTGTGTGTGTGTGTGTGTGTGGATGTGGAGGACATAGGCTTAATAGGCAGAAAAATGGCCACAGATGACAGCCCAATGCCATATGGGACAAGATGAGATGCTTAAGAGCACAAAACAACCTCATATAAATGTTCCTCTCTCTTATTTTTGCATGTGTCCATATCTGTGTGTGTGTGTGTGTGTGTGTGTGTGTGTGTGTGTGTGTGTGTGTGGTGTGGGGGGGGAGTAAAAAGACAGCAAAAGAGAGGTGCTTACAAAAGACTGCAGCTGTACACTCTTTAATTGCCTTTTTAAGAGCCTCATTCCTGAGGAAAACAGCTTCCTGCTGTCCTTGCACTCATAGTCTAGGTCCCACTCTCCCTCTCTCTCCCTCTCTCTCTCTCTCTCTCTCTCTCTCTCTCTCTCTCTCTCTCTCTCTCTCTCTCTCTCTCTCTCTCTCTCTCTCTCTCTCTCCCCCTCCCCCCCCCCATTTCATCTTACCTACCCCCTGCTACCTTTCCATGCACGTCATGAGAGCATAGGAGGCTCTCCCTCCCCTCCTTTTATTAAATGACTCTGGCGCAAAGAGCTTCAAATATTTCCCTCAGGGAGTACTTATTCAAAGCACACCCTCGCTTTGTTATCCTAGAAGCACCCCTCAAGCAGGGGGGGAGAGGAGGTGAGAGAGGAGAAGAGGAGAGAGGGAGAGACAGAGGGAGGGATAATCCTTTAAACAGTGTGGTTGCTGGGTAGGAGAGGAGAGAGCACACTGATGTAAGGGTGATCTGAGGAGAGGGAGGGAGGGAGAGAGAGAGAGAGAGAGAGAGAGAGAGAGAGAGAGAGAGAGAGAGAGAGAGAGAGAGAGAGAGAGAGAGCTGGGAACACTTTAATGTTCTACTGATCCTGTCCCTGTAGGTTCCTCAGTGAATAATAGTGATTTTGTGTGTGTGTGTGTGTGTGTGTGTATACTTTGCCTTTTACTTCTTTCTTAAGCACCATTGCTTCAAAAAGTTTATAAAGGCACAACTTCCCCCATTTCAAACTATGCACCAAAGGCAGATTCTCTGTGTTCTAATAGAATGTTCTAATAGAAGTGGAATCTTTTATGAATCTTGCAGACAGGATGTGCATAAATATACCACACAAGCAATACTGTACACTAGCAACTAGGACATACAATAAGCATTCCAGAGAGCACATTCTTCAAAATCACAAACAAAGTGGCATGGACATAGTTCCACAACACCCAATGGTGCAGTGATGTTCTACTGGTACTGTCTGTGATGGGTGTGTAAGAAGTGCCGACACAGCTAGTGTGGTTCTACTCACTGTGTTGGGAATGTAAGGAAGGCCATAGAATTTCTGCTGCAGTTCCTTCAGAATATCTGTACTGGACCGGTTCTGTGGTTTACCGTGATACACCTGGTCCAGGGCTGCGTAGAACACCTGCAGAACAGAATTAACAGATAATTGGTGTGTTATTGTGGCTCACCAAAGAACGCATCTTGCAAAGTGAGGAGCACCAACCCCAGGATCATAAAATGTCATCAGACAGACACAATTACCAAACAATGTGTTGATTCAGTGTGTTGATTCAGTGTATCTTTTGTGTGTCTTCACAGTCAAGCACTTTGGGTTGTTAACTGTTCTTTTTAAATGTGCTTCACTTCATTTCAAGTCACTCGTCTTGAGTAAGTGTCATCAGATACTATAATTACCGGACAATATGCACAGTATATTGATTCAGTGTTACGACATGTTGATATTGGGTCTCCTCTGGGGTTATGTGCTGGGCTTAAGGGGTTTAGCCCGGGGGCTAAAGTTAGCTTTGTGCAATAATAATACCCACTATAATGATGACCTATATGCAATAATACAGTGCTAACAGCAAGCTATTCACAATAATAGATGGTAATGGGAGAGGTTTGCAATATGAAGTCATTGCTTACGCAAGTAAGGGATAATGTATTATCCACCAGTCATTATAGGTCATCTTCTTTGGAAATATTTTGCTTTAATGACTGGTAGACATTATCGGTAATACATCATCTCGTTAATTATACAGCTGCTTTCCAAAATGACAATTAAAAAAAAAAACCTTACAAATGTCTTGCAAAGGCCCATGCAAAGAGAATGGAACCTTTGGCAGCATTCTGGAGAGCTACATTATATAATGAAGGAACACTACAGTAATATAAAATGGGACAACCAGCTACTACAACCAGTCCAAACACTGCATTAGATCAGACTGCCCCCCATTAGGAGAGCTTGTGCCTGAGAAAGACCCATCAGTAAGTGGCTCAGTGGACAGACATTACAGACATTACACACACACACACACACACACACACACACACACACACACACACACACACGGAGAGGGGATGGGGACATGGAGATGGGGCGGGTAATATACAGTACAGAAAGCCTGGAGAGGAGAGGAGGACAGAGGCCGACGTAAAAATAAACACAGATAAGTCCTATAGGCCGCATGTTTATGCAGACCTGAGAGAGAGAGAGAGAGAGAGAGAGAGAGAGAGAGAGAGAGAGAGAGAGAGAGAGAGAGAGAGAGAGAGAGAGAGAGAGAGAGAGAGAGAGAGATTGTGTTTGAGTGTGTGAGAGAGATAGAGGATATCATCTACAGTATGGCAGATTGTAAGAATGAGTATGAGTGGGTAAGATATGTCCGTTTGACTGTCAGTGTGTGTCTTTTATGATCGGCATGTGTGTGTGTGTGTGTGTATGCGCGATACTGCATCTGCGGCCATTCTATGTGTGTGTGAGTTTCTAAAATTATACATTTGATTTGAGTGACACATGTGTGTGAACAAACAGTATGTGTGTGTCAAAATGTATGGCCATGTACTGTATATCGTGCGTGTGTGTGTGCGCACGCGTGTGTATGATTCAAGGAAGAGCCTTGTGATGTTTCCCCAGTGTGGAGTGTTTAGTGTGAGCTGTTTAAAGTCTAGAGGCTATTGTTTATAAGCACCTGGAGCTGAGTGTCTGCAGCACCACACACTTTCTTGGACTCACACAGGCGGGTCACCATGCTCTTCGGCAGAGGCTGCACACAGAGAGAGGATACACTTGAACTTGAAGTTGAACAAAATGAATAAAATCATGTTTAAAAAAAATAAAAAAATAAATAAAATAAATACTATTATAAAACACAAAACACAAAAAACATAATACATAATAATTACTGAGAAAATAAACCATGCAATTAGGAACAACAAACTATACCATGACACCATCAAGCTGTCTTGTCAACAAAAAATGGTACACCATAGACTAGCCTACAATTTAATAACATAAGTGGATATAACATATTTATCACTAGCAGAAGCATCTAATTACTCAAAAACTAATTATTAATAACTAATAATGAAGACAACTCAGTTCTACAAACCATACATGCTACAAAATCAATGTAAATATCAGACAGAAACGATGCATCCGTCCTGGTGATATTTAACTCAAATTTTGCATGCTGGTACATAGATAGGAATAGTTTTTAGCAAAACTGTCAGTTTTGGTCTGGATGATCCTGCATGGTCATAGCATTCCCTCAAAGATGATAAAAATTTTATTGGAGTTTTTGGCTGTGCTCTGTTTAGCCTTCAGAAGACATATTTGTACCCAACATAGGTTCTTGATTTTTTCCCTTGTAGAGATAAGTAGAAACACTTCATAAAAAGCAATAAATAGAAAGGAAACTCTATCAGTGTTTGAACAGAAGACCGACAAGTCTGACAAATCATTTTGGGTGTCATTTTCAGAGCACCAGAACACCTTGTGGGATTGTCCACAGATTTTTTGTATATCTTTTTCTTTATTCTCCATGAATTCTTCTTTTTAAAAATGCCAATTTGACTTGTCTTATGTGACCATTTCTTTTTAATTTCCACCCTGAACATGAGCAAAATGCACATTGAGAGCAATATGTTTTCTGTAACATTAATGTAAAAAATACATAACCAAAGGCAGATTTTGCCCTGACATGATCACCTGAGAGTCCCTGTCCTAACATGGCCTGGTGAAGCTAATGTGATGACCTGAAGGCACCTAAGTAGAGGTGGGATAGAGGCCTTTTATTTCAGTGATCCCAGTGGCAACTTTTGTCACTCTTGAATCTTAAAATTGCCACAAATCTTCCAAGCTGCTCTTTTGGTTCTGCTGAAAGTGAATGTCATCAGTCTCATTATACAAGGTTGGTAATATTTCCTTCAATTAATGTATTTATTGATGATACAACTCAGGAATAAATTCTTGATTGGCATATTTCTTTGAAAGAAACATAACCTCCTGAGGCTGAGTGACCTGGCTGAGATCAATGTTGAACTCGTAACACTCAGAAAGGCCTCTACCCCACCTCTACTCATGTGCCTTCAGGTCAGCATGTTAGCTTCATCAGGCCTTGTTAGGATAGGTGGAGGTGCACAGAACCACTACTAAGAGTAACCACAGGTGCTCCTTAAATCATTGAAATTGAAAAGGATACCTGCACCCCTGCACAGGGACTCTCAGGTGATCATGTCAGGGCAAAATTTGCATTTGATTATTTATTCTTTACATTAATGTTATAGAAAACATATTGCTCTCAATGCGCATTTTGCCCATGTTCAGGGTGGAAATTAAAAAAGAAAACGTCACATAAGACAAGTCAAATTGGCATTTTTAAAAAGAAGAATTCATGGAGAATAAAGAAAAAAATACAAAAAAAATCTGTGGACAATCCCACAAGGTGTTCTGGTGCTCTGAAAATGACACCCAAAATGATTTGTCAGACTTGTGCGGTCTTCTGTTCAAACACTGATAGAGTTTCCTTTCTATTTATTGCTTTTTATGAGAGTGTTTCTACTTATCTCTACAAGGGAAAAAAATCAAGAACCTATGTTGGGTACAAATATGTCTTCTGAAGGCCTAAACAGAGCACAGCCAAAAACTCCAATAAAATTTTTATCATCTTTGAGGGAATGCTATGACCATGCAGGATCATCCAGACCAAAACTGACAGTTTTGGTACGAAGCAGATTCTGTGAGGGAAATGAGCTGAGCAAATGAGCAAATGATCACCTGTCCGGTCTGATAGTGTCGCGCGAACTGGTTCACCACCCGGTAGTCGGTGGCAAAGTACTCCATGAGGATTGAGGGCACTTCTGCAAAGTCAGTGGCGCACCTCGTGCCTGCAGAAAATACAAACATAAAGAGCCGATAAGCACCAAAAATGGACCAGAATAGAACCAGCACAGAATTGGGTAGAAGTCTGTGATGTGGCTTATAGTATGAGCCAACCAACCTAGGGTTAGAACAAGCCCCACTAGTTGGTGTTGGGTATGCGGCAAACAGAAAGTTAATTTCTAAACTAAGTAACTAAAATCTGGTCTGAATAATTGTGCATTCATCTTGAGCTGAAAGTGTAGAATTATTCTGATTAACACGGCCACAGTGTTGCTTTTGAGGGAGCAGCGTATGGAATTAACACAGTGCAGTGTAGACCAGAGCAGACCAGACCAGACCAGAGCAGAGGCCCAGCTCCAAGCCCATATGTTCTGTGTTGGCACTGCACTGTACTGGGATGGGAGTTAGGAGAAGAATGCTGGGGCAGAGAGAGACACAGACACACACACACACACACACAAAAACTGCATTGGGTTAGGCTGGGCTGGGGTTAGGAGGAGGAGGGACACTGGGTCAGAGACACACACATACACACACACAAGCGGTTGTGACACTCCAGATAAGCAGGCCCACTTGGCCCCTCTATCATGAGAGAGGTCCTGGAGGGGAGGCTGCTAATTTCAGACACATGAACCACTAAGTGTTACTGTAAGAGTGCATACATATATCAGAGAGAGAGAGAGAGAGGGGGGGGGAGAGAGAGAGAGAGAGAGAGAGAGAGAGAGAGAGAGAGACTTTGCATCCCCTAGACCAGGCACACTTGTGATAAGGGAAGACACTAATCACTTAAAGAGTCAGGAGAGAGGAGGCCCCATGGAACATCAGCGACCTTGTGTCCCAGGGACCCCCTCAACAAGAGTGTGAGTGTGTGTGTGAGAGAGAGAAAGAGAGAGAAAGAGAGAGAGAGGGAGATATTGTGTGTGTATGTGTGTGTGTGAGTGTGTGTGTGTGTATGTGTGCGTGTAGATGTGTTAATTACGAAGCCACTTAGAAAAGTCCTGTTCATGTCAACCGTGTGTGTATGTGTGTGTGTGTGTCTGTGTGTGTTATGTGTCAGCCTCAAGGTCAAGGGTTACGGCCAAGATAGGGATGAGAATCTCACAATAGCTCACAGTAAAATATAGTCACGAAACTCTGTCCACAATAAAGCTAGTATGCTAGTATCGTATGTTAGTATCCGTACTGTGTAATCTGTGTATTCCTATTCCACACAGATTATCAGTATCAGTAAGTAGGCCAATAACATAGCCTATACCACTAAGGTGCTAACAGCTGTTTACTAAAATGAGGACAACTACATAGGGCTCTGTTATCAATTTCAATCTAGAAAATAGAAAATTGGATATACCGGTACTTTAATAAGTGGAATTGATTGATATATGATCATCGATTATAATCGATTCTCACCCCCAATTACAAAGCACTTACAGCTGGCATGAAGCACTTGGCAATTGGGATATTCAGACCTTGACATATGTCCCATCCCCTATATAGGGAAATATGAAGATGCACAGACATACTGTAAATTGTATCATTTAGGACAATATTTTCATATTTCAACATTACTTGCAAACTCCAACACTGGACTTATTCTTTGTGTGTAATTAGTGTACTTTTAATGCTGGTTCAGTGTGGGTATTTCTTCCCTAATGGCTATTTCATGAAGTGCAGTGGCTCACTGCTGGGAAAAGGTCTTGCATAGTTGCATAGTTGGGCTGGTGGACAGGAAACTACAGAGAGGTTAATCATGCAGAAGTGAGCGCAAGGGCCAAAGCTGGCAGAGCTGCAGGCCTGATTAGAGAGGTTAGATAACCACGGGACCTCTGCCTCCTTTACACTAGGATCCGATCATCCACACTGCTCCCCTGTTAGGCTAACAACATCCCAGCACTCTGGGAAAAGTGTTCTGTGTTAATGCAATACGCCACTGTGATGGTGAATGGACTTATTTTCCACCTCCCATAGAGTTAAACAATTGTGTTTTCTCTTTCCTCAGTTTAACTAGTCATTCGGATTGTATTGTTTTTAGCTTCGGGTTAACATATCATTGAACTAGACGGATACACAGCATCTCCACATTAGCATCTTGCATAAAAGTGTCCATAGAATTCCTGTATTTTTTATTATGAAGGTGAATTCTACTCTACTCTGCTGTATTCCAGGACATTCCATGTGTGAACACATACAGTGAACACGTGTATACTGAATTACATTTGAAATGCATTTCATCTTAATGAACTAAAACTAGCTGACTATCATACATGAAATACAGTGCAATTGTCCTCATGGTGCTTGTTGAGAGTGTGTTGCTTGTCGTTTTGCTCACCGGTGACGTGCTGGTAGCGCGTGCGGCCCAGCATTGAGTGCATGGCGTGGCCCATCTCGTGGAAGAGGTTCTCCAGCATGCCGGGCGTGAGCAGTGTGGGGGCGCTCACAGTGGGCTTCGGCAGGCTCAGCATCAGAACCACCACCGGCAGCTGGTACTCGCCGCTAGACAGCTCGCGCCCGCCACGGATGGTGAAGTGGCAGTCCTGGGACAGGGGAGGGAAGGAGAGAAGGAGGAATGGGGAGAGAGAGAGAGAGAGAGAGAGAGAGAGAGAGAGAGAGCAAGAGAGAGGCAAACACATGAGTGTGTGCGCATATTATACACTAATACACTTAATAAACTAAGAGACAGACCAGTGGGAGAGAGAGAGAGAGAGCGAATACAACAAAGATTTCAATGTAAACAACTATAAGCATTTAAAATGTTTATTTTTTAAGTCTATGTCATTTTTCCTAAAATATCCTGTAAGAGTTTCTTTTAAAATGTATGCTGCAGTGGTGTCTTTATGGGGCTCCTTCGTTAAATCTGAAAATCAGACGTTTCCCCAACAGTCTCATTTAGGCTACCAGGAGACCGCCAGGTAGTTAAGGCAAACCTGTCAGATGGCACCTAGTTCTAAAAACAGCCTTGACTTGCTTTGTTCGAGTCTTTTTGTTCCTGCTCCAGTCAGCTTTGATTGGAACTGAACAGTTAATACAACTCTTTAAATGGGTGGAGAACTATTCTTAAGTGGACTATTTATATATTTATAGCTTGTTTGTCAGTCAGTCAGCTCGTGTGATGACTGAGGACTGATGGCACACAAGCATTAAACACCCCGTTACCAAGCTGGAAACCGATAAACATCGTCATAACAGAGCTATCAGCACGCACACACACACCACCTACACTCCACCATCAGAAAGGAGGGACGTGCAAAGCTTTGCTTGTTTTGGAGAATCTCATCACAATTCTAACACCACCACGGCACACACACACACACACACACACACACACACACAAATCAAATTGCAAATCACTAAATAATTGCTTCTCAGTGAGTCTTTGGAATGCTTCCAGCAGTCTTAAGGTGCCGCACACTAAAAACAAAACAAAACAAAACAAAAAAAACCTTTGGGGAGTGTTTTGGCACAGTTGGGTAGCCGTACCAGCCAAACCAGGCACAAATGAAAGCATTATTTCGGTGACTTCTTTCTTCACTGCGGGCCCTGAGCCCATCCAAGCTAATCATTAAATGGCTTCAATCCTCAGTCAGGGGAGATGAAAGATCTGGAGTTTGATGTGTGTGCTACTTTGAGTCTGTTACCAACCTGAACACACACACACACACACACACACACACACACACACACACACACACACGTTTTCATGTGGTTACTTGTAGTCGACTGATACTTCAACACTGCCCACAGATGTTTACATGTGCGACTTGATGTGTGATTCAGTGTGTGTGTGTGTGTGTGTGTGTGTGTGTGTGTGTGTGTGTGTGTGAGTGAGAGAGAGAAAGATCATGTCTATGAGTGTGTAGTGAGATTCGTCTTTGGAAAAAAAGTCTTCAATATGTCTGTGTGTGTGTGTGCTCATAAATTTGTTTGTGTGTGTGTGTGTGGGTGTGTGCACTGCACTGGCATAAAGTGTGTGTGTGTGTGTGTGTGTGTGTGTGTGTGTGTGTGTGTGTGTGTGTGTGTGTGTGTGTGCGTGCATACCACCTACCTGGTGAGGTTTGTCAGGTCTCTGGAAGAAGTCACAATAGATATATCCCAGAAGCCCCTCTGTCTCGTGCACTACGGCCTGAAGACAATCAAACAAACAAACAAACAAACAAAACAAAACACAATAGATGAAGGGACTCCTCCTCTCTCAAGATGAAGGTGTAGCAGTGCTGACGAGCTAAATGTTTATACAGCACAGCAGGGCCCGTTTGTGTTCAGTGCCTAAGGGTTACTGTAGGTTATTCTTTAGAGCACTTCAACAAACACAAAACACAAACACATGGACATGGACAACCTAACCATCACACTCCACAATAAGGAAGTGGCATATTACTGTTCAGTGGTATTTGTGTGTGTGTGTGTGTGTGTGTGTGTGTACAACCGAATTCCCAAAAAGTTGGGACACTTTACAAATTGTGAATAAAAACAGAATGCAGTAATGTGGAAGTTTCAAATTTCAATATTTTACTCAGAATACAACATTGATGACATATCAAATGTTGAAACTGAGGAAATGAATCATTTTAAGGTGAAAATAAGTTGATTTTCAATTTCATGGTATCTACACATCCCAAAATAGTTGGGGCAAGGACACATTTATCACTGTGTGACATCCCCTCTTCCTTTTAAAACAGTCTGCAAACGTCTGGGGACTGTGGAGAGAAGTTGTGGAGAGAATGTTGTCCCATTCTTGTCTAATACAGGCTTCTAGTTGCTCAACTGTCTTAGGTCTTCTTTGTCATGTATTCCTATGTATGATGCACCAAAAGTTTTGTATGGGTGAAAGATCTGGACTGCAGACTTGATGGTGCCTTTCCAGATGCGTAAGCTGGCCATGCCACACACACTCATGCATCTCCATACCATCAGAGATGCAGCCTTCTGAAATGAACGCTAACAATAAGCAATAACAACTTGGGTTGTCCTTGTCCGGATGGTATGGCATCCCAGTTTTCTGAAAAGAACTTTGAATTTTGATTTGTCTGACCACAGAACAGTTTTCCACTTTGTCACAGTCCATTTTAAATGAGCCTTGGCCCAGAGAAAACGCCTGTGCTTCTGGATCATGTTTAGGAATAGCTTCTTTTTTCACCTATACAGTTTTAGCTGGCTATAGCGAATGACACAGTGGATTGTGTTCACTGACAATGTTTTCTGGAAGTAGTCCTAAGGCCAGTTTATGATATCCATTACATTAGCATTCCTGTATGTGATGCAGTGCCATCTAAGGACCCAATGATCATGGGCATCCAGTATGGTTTTCCGGCCTTGACCCTTATGCACAGAGATTGTTCCAGATTCTCTGAATCTTTGGATGATGACATGCACTGTAGATGATTATACCTTCAAACTCTTTGCAATTTTTATCTGAGAAGCTCCTTTGTGATCTCGGACCACTACTTTTTGCCACAGCATTTGGGGAACTGGTGATCCTCTGCCCATCTTGACTTCTGAGAGTCAATGCCACTCTCAGAGGCTCTTTTCATACCTAATCATGTTGCCAATTGACCAAATAGGGTGCAATAGGTCCTCAAGCTGTCCCTTATCTGAAAATTTGACTTTTCTGGCCTCTTATTGCTACCCGTCCCAACTATTTTGGGATGTGTAGCTCTCATAAAATCCAAAATGAGCCAATATTCGGCATAACATTTCAAAAAGTCTCACTTTCAATATTTGCCATGTTATCTATATTCTATTGTGAACAACATATAGGTTTATGAGATTTGTAAATTATTGGATTCCATTTTTATGAACAATTTATGCAGTGTCCCAACTTTTTTGGAATTCGGTTGTACGTGTGAATGTTTAGTCGCTACAATAGTTTAAATTTTTACTTGTGAATACATGCACGTGTGAGTGGTGTTGATATGTGCACCCTCTGTGAGAGTGTGTGTGTGTGTGTGTGTGTGTCTGTCTCACCAGCTTGCGGACATCATCGCTCCACACTTCCCCTGCTCTGGGATGCTCCGCCATGAGCGAGACGCCGTAGAGCTCAGTGAAGAGGCTGTTGAGGCCCTCCATGCACGCGCCCAGAGAGAAGAAGGGGCTGTACAAGCTTGGCTCAATGTTAAACCTGTGAAGCACCCCACACACACACACACACACACACACACACACACACAGACAGACACACACACACACACACTTAGGGGTCCATTTCCCTGTAGAAACTTTGGCTAAGAAGCCTGACTAGCAAGCTAAATAGTCTGGAAGGCATGGGTTTGAATCTCGGCTAGCACCGTTGTGCCATTGAGCAAGGCACTTAACCCAAAGTTGCTCTAGGGCAGGGGTCTCCAACCTTTTTTGCACCATGGACCGGTTTGCTTCCCAAATTTTTTTCAAGGACCGGGGGTGTTCAATCGTAATGTTCAATTCACATATATGTAATGTTCAATTCACATAAATGTAATGTTCAATTCACATGTTGTTGTTGAAAATAACTAACTCCAGTTATTCATGAACATTGAACAGTACTTAACAGTAAGCTTGAGGAAGTTAAATTTGAACAACCAAACATGAATGTATTGAACTATTGAACTGAATGTTTTGAAGCTATATATCAAGGACACCTAAACATGCTCAACAAAATACAGTATGTAGACAAGTGAACTGAAAGTGCATTACTAATGAAGCCACATAATCAGTGAGAGCCCTATGCTTGTTTCCCCGCAACAAGGCGTCTCCAACTCAGGGTGATGGAAGATATTGACGCTCTTAGTGCGTTTGAAACGTCCTGTCGATTGTGCAATTTTGTCTTAGTTGCAACCATTGCCGAAAACGTAGGTATGTGAGAAATGGTAGCAACGTTTTTAGCGCTTCCGCGGTTATCTCGGGATATTCCGCTTTGGTTTTGTCCAAAAGGTTTGCTCAAATTTACTTTTAAGACCACCGTCATTTGTTATTTCGATCAATTGATCTTCCACCTGCGCTGACAAGTGACTCGAATTTCGAGTGGGTTGCGGACCCTCTCATTCGTTTGCGTGGATCTTTGGAGGATGGGAAGTAATACTCAAACTCATTTGAAACTAGATGATCGCGCACCAGCTGCGAGAAAGGGGGCCCTGCCTCAGCCACTCCTAAAATCCCCACTAACATATTAAATACCCTCCTGTCCACTCGTCTTCCCAACAAATCAAGCTTGCTTTAAATCCAGCAACTTTATCTGCCAATTTAAAGACCGTGGCCACATAAGTACCACACATAAAGGACATGGTGCATGCGAGTACCGGTCTCAATGAATACATATTTTAGATAGGACTCGTTATATTTTCTCGTTATAACATTATCAATGGGTCTTTCCCCCCTTGCCCTTCCAAATAATTCTCTAGAGACGTTAGTTTTTTGCTCATTCAGTTAGAAGTTTTGCTAACCTTGACACTACCGTTCGCCAAGGACTGCTCAAGTGAAGTGACCAGAGGCTGCGCTGAAGCAGAGAGGGTTGATCAACGCAACCAACAAATGTGTTGAAGGCGGGACAATCAGACATCCGAAAAAGACGTTGTCAAATGCAAACATGCATGCTTACTATCTAAAAGCAGTAGGCTATACGAAGTACATTGAGTTTGCATATTATTATTATTTTTTTTTTTTTTTGTCGTCACAGCCCTGTTAGGAAATTCTTTTTTTTCTCTCTCTCTCGTCACGGCCCGGTTAGGAAATTCCTGAGGCCCGGTACTGGGCCGCGGCCCGGGGGTTGGGGACCACTGCTCTAGGGGACACTTGAAGTAATTGATGACTGTAAGTCGCTTTGGATAAAAGCATCAGCTAAATAATAAATAAATAAATAAATAAATAAACAAACAAACAAACAAACAAAAGCTTTGCAATTAGTTGCTTGCAATGCACTTTCCCATTGGAAAATAACTGAGTTGCAAACTGGCTAACTCTTGACACCTGGGCAGTATTCCAAGTAGGTGATTAAGTAATAAACTCAATAAAAGTCATAACCTAGCTAATAGAGGAGCCTGCTAGCTACGTTTAGTTAAGAGAATCAGGAATTGAGGCTCCTCTATTATGTGGTTTACCACTACTTCAAGTCTAACTTACCCAGCTTTGCCACTTAACGGCCTTCTTGGAATGCCCCCCTTGTCAGATGTAACATAACAATAACAATAATTTCTGTCAAAGGTCTCATTACGGACATTATGCTCGTATATCTTCACAGAGAGAGCCAGAGAGTTCCCTACACTTCATTCTGTTGAGTTTTAGGTGTGAAACTGTCCCCCAGGGTAGATCTCCCTTCACCTGCACTGGCTCATAAATCAGACTGGGGTAATGCTGGGGCCTGCACTGGGCCTTCCCGGGCCCTCCCGTCACACCAATACCACTCCACTCCACACATCATTTACTTCACCCACAGGCAGACACACACTTAAACGCCCTCACACCACCACTGTACATGGGCAATGCTTCATGTGCATGTTTTTTTCTTTTCTTTTCTTTTTTCTTTTTTTTAAATGGTGGGGGGTGGGGGCATCCCATAGCCACTGAGGGGTGAACTGTTGCCTAGTTACACCCAAGCCCTCATCTGAGGAGAGTGGGGGGAAAAAACAGGAAATGCCCCGAAAAATTTTAATCCTAGGAACATTTATCAGTTGAATAGTTTTTTTTTTTTGCTTAGACATTCTGTCGCACGCACACACGCACACACACACACACACACACTCTGACACTTCCTGACTTACTCTTTTTCTTGCTCCCTCTCTCCTTCACACAAGCCCTACAAATGTCTCTCACACACACACACACACACACACACACACACAGGGGAGATACGTTCTAAGCAGGCCTGACAGAGAAATGAGAGAGCCCTCTTCAAACTCTCCACAAACTTAAAAGCGGGAGCTTAAGATCTGAGCTGTCAGTCACTGAGACACTCAGTCCATGTCCCCAGGCCCTCCACAATTAGCCTCTTCCCCAGCGCGCGCACACACACACTCTCTCTCTCACACACACACACCCTGCACCACCCCAAACTACAGCCGCCAGCCATACCTCAACTGTCACTTTGACTTTAATTAAAAAAAAGAGGAAGGGGTTGGAGAACTGAGGTGATCTCTCTCGCTCTCACACACACAAACACACACATCCAACAATTACAGAGGACAATTACAGTACTACCATGAAGAGTGTGACGTAAACAACAGTGATGAAAGCTTGCAGAAACACAGAATAGACCCAGTCTATTGTGCATTTTCTCAGTTTTTTAGTGGTAGCACAGAAGCATAACAGTGGATACCACACATAGCTGGGGGGTTTGGAGTCACAGAGTTCAATCCTTTTTTCCCCTCTTTTTCCACCCTCTCTCTGTCTTTCTCTCTCCCTCTCTCTCCTCTTTTTTCTTTTCAGTCTGTCCTTTCTTCTCCTGCACTGTCCTCTGTGAACTCTGAACTCCAGGAGGAAATGCTATCTCTGCGCTGTGGACATCCGTGACCATGTCCGTGTCTGTGTCCGAGCTGCAGAGGCCACAGGGACCTGGAAACCCTCTCGGTCCAGCCTTCATTTCCTGTGCTTTGGGAGGACTCCGTCCAAACAGAGCTACA
The DNA here is from genome assembly GCA_027497455.2 of Sardinella longiceps. NCBI lineage: Eukaryota > Metazoa > Chordata > Actinopteri > Clupeiformes > Clupeidae > Sardinella > Sardinella longiceps. The sequence goes on along the minus strand of JAODXP020000021.1, from coordinate 26,728,125 downwards.
TTCAGCCACCTAACCGCACGAACACATGGCAAAAACAGCCAACAATCCTTTGGGTAAAAATACATCATATTCTGCATGCGAAGTGCAGATTTGAATGGGCCTTAAATGTTCCTTTTGAGACTCTTTCCAATGCAATAGATGGTTTCGACCTTGATGTGAATAATGAGGTCATCTTGATTTTATTTGGACACACAGGACTTGGATGGGTAGACAGAATTACGTATGTGGAAATGAGGCATTAGTAGCACTTTCCACTATGACAACCGAGGAAATTTCTATCATTCTTTTTTTGTGTGATAATGACAAATCTAAGGAATGTGGCTTTGTAGGCTGATCCCAACTAGCAAAGAAAGAAAGAAAGAAAGAGAGAATGACAGAAAGAAAGAAAGAAAGAAAGAAAGAAAGAAAGAAAGAAAGAAAGAAAGAAAGAAAGAAAGAAAGAAAGAAAGAAAGAAAGAAAGAAAGAAAGAAAGAAAGAAAGAAAGAAAGAAAGAAAGAAAGAAAACCTGTGTTCCTTTTGCAAGCAGGAGCACCTGCATCAAAGACTAGTGAGCCAGTAAGCTGACCTTCCTTCACCCAAACGCTTGTCTGACCACGCAGCCCCTGGGCTAGCCAACTCACTGTCCTCCAGTGTGCAGCATAAAGCCAAAGGATCCGCACAGTCAGTCAGTCATTCTCAGCCTCAAGGCCTGGGAGACCAAAGCTAACCATGCGTGAGCAGGCTGCAGATGTCCTGTCCAACACACACAGGTGTCCAATATGTCTTCAGAAAGTCTCTCCTGACCAAGTGTTTGTTAGTAAAACAAAAAACAAAAACGTCAATGTAGGTGATGAGGGACTAACTGATATCGACAGACTAATTGTGCTTTTGGGGCTATGCTACTTCTACTATATGACAGACCACAATTTTCAAAGTCCGAGAGGCCAGGAAGAGTAGCGTGTATTGAGAATCTCAATTTCTTTTCCTGAATTTAGATTTTCTTCATCAGTTCCTGAACTGTACATGGGAGATTTGCTTTAAGACTTTGGTGGATATTTGCCAGAAATGTCTCTGGGTGATTATGTCATGCATCAACATGTTGGCAATTGAACTGAACACGCTGAATTGGTATGTCACACCCATTACTGGTAGATCACTGTAAATATATATATATATATAAAAAACATATATTTTTCGATGTACCCTTTTCTTTCCTGCAAGGATCCAACTTAAGGAATATTTACAAAAACCTGACTAGATCAGCAGAATTGAAATCAGACTCAACTGATAGCCAACCCTAATAAAAGAACAGAAATAGATTCTGATTTTACTTTCTGTTTACTTGATTTGCTCTACTACTTCCAAACAAGGAGCATTTTTTTTTTGCACTATAAGCTACTTTAAGTAAGTCTCCACCAGATACTTTACAGCAACACTTTATGAGGTATAACCATTACTTGAAGAATTCTGTTAGTCAGATAATATAATTGGCATCTTCTTCAAATGAATTTGAATGGTATATAGTCACATGAAGAAACACAAGTGTTCTTTCCACCAGCTATCCAGGATATTTACTTGGTGGATATTTTCAGGGTACAAGGTAGGAAACTACAGCCGAATACAAGAAAACCTTAACAATAGATTATAACCTTATAACTGCAGTTTATAAAACAATAGATCCAGTCCTTGATTGTGATTGGCTTAATTGCGTTTGATTCAGTTCGATTTGCGCCCCAGCTGCGCTATATTAACGTTATCTAGAGGCCTCTCCCGAAGTTTATTGCTAACTATATAACTAAACATACTAAACAACCATCAAGACGTTCTAGTGCCAAGAAGCCTCTGGCATTGCTTGAATGCAAACTTTACACCATAAGGTTTGATGTCGTATGCTGTCTTTAGTGCTCATCAGGGATATAAACACTATGACCAACGCTAAGCACCAGCATCCAGGCAGTCCGCAGTCAAAAGTGAAGTTCAGCGACCTTGGAGGAGACAGCTACACAGAAATAAAATCATCTGGTTTTCCAGTGAACCCAGAACTCAATAACAAAAGCTTAAGTCCACCGCAAAGGCAGAGCCATGCCGAAATCCTGTTGATTCGCATGACAGGTCATATTAAGAAAAAGGAGAGGGGGGGTGTGGGTTGAATGGAGAGCACATCTGGTTGCAGGATTAGGGCCAGATGACGAGCAGCGTGGCCAGAAGAAGCCTGTACTTACAATCAAAAAGCCCAAAGAAAGAGCAGAAAGAAAGAAAGACCGGCGAGAATAGAAGGCGCTGGGCAGCGGTACACTACTCTGTAGCTCCCGCTCCTGTTGCCTGCATTGTAATAATCTCCTCCAAAGCCTCAGATACCGCACAGCTGGACGCTACTCCACTTCAGGCTCCGCTCTGTCAGCAGAGACCAGAGCAGACGCATACCAGGCCTGACGGCCCCGCGCTGGACCAGACCAGACAGAGCGGAGATTGTGCAGAGGGACGAGGAGCTGAGGAGGCGTCTGAGGCAGAGTCCAGCTGCCGGCCTGAGCGCCTGCCAAGGAGCCCGAGAGGTCCGCTTCATCTGCCGCCAAATTAATATTTCAATTACACTTCATTCCCGAGCTTCATATCACTGACTTCCACTGGACAGGAGGAATGAGGGGGCTGTGTGTGTGTGTGTGTGTGTGTGTGTGTGTGTGTGTGTGTGTGTGTGTGTGTGTGTGTGTGTGTGTGTAAGAGAGGGAATGTTGTGTGTGTGTGTGTGTGTGTGTGTGTGTGTGTGTGTGTGTGTGTGTGTGTGTGTGTGTGGGAGGGAATGTGTGTGTGTGTGTGTGTGTGCGTGCGTGTTTGTGAGAGAGAGAGAGAGAGTATAACTGTGTGTATGTGTGTGTGTGTGTGTGAGTGAAGAAGTGTGTGTGTTATGAGGGGGTGATTGAGTATCGCCCCCCCTCCCCTCCAGCACCCTCTTTTCTACCTCCTGTATGACGCACAGTGGTGTTGGGTATTACTGCGCACAGTGGAAACACTAGCAAGCTAAAGCCGTTCATTATGGCTCTGGAGCATAGAGCAGGCAAGCTTGGGATCAGCCGAGTGCGGATATCGGTTTTCCTCTCGCCGGGACTGCAGCGGCGGCTAACGTTACACTCTCCCACCAGCCCTGGACACAGGCCCGGCAGGAGAGGGTGGACGGAGGACAGACGCTGGCTATGGAGGACTCACTCGAAAAAGGCCCATTCCCATTCCCAGTGCATGCCATTAGCAGGCTTATGAGGGCTTTGAATCTGAGTGTGTGTGTGTGTGTGTGTGTGTGTGTGTGTGTGTGTGTGGTTGTGCGTGCGCAAGGCAATTAGTCCCACGCAAACAGGAAACGAAATGAACTAGAATAAAATTAAGTGAGTAAATTTTTCCATTTTAGACCAACAGTGGCCATGACTTGTGGTTGGCCCATTGCATGCTGTGTAAATTAAGCCATGGGGATTTTGCCATCATTCTGCTACTTTTAATATCTGCTGTTGCATCTGAGCTGAGAAAACAGGGAAGTATGGAATAGATGTTAGCCCAAACAAAACTGACAAAGATGACAGATATACTTTAATTATATACTATCAATAGTATTTAGTCTTTATATTTTTTCATAAGTTAGAAACTGTCATGCCATTGTTACTGCCATTTCTTTTTATGTTTTGTTTTAAAGACTCCAGAGACTTAAAAGTGAGAGTTAAAAGTGCGAGACTTCACTGAGACAGACATAATAGGCCAGAAACAGATTAGAGCAAGGACCAAGTCTGCAAAGCACCAAATCAAGCATTTGACCTTCTCAGTCTTGGTGCAATGTATTTGGATTACATGGACCGCACTGCATTTTAATGATTTTAAACTTGACTTTTTATTGTGAAGGAGCACAAACCTTTAGAAAGAACTTGTCCCAAAAAATCATTCATCTGTTCAAATGAACTCAAGACTACAGCAGTATTCACCACAGAGAGAAATAAAAGTTTGCTGACGTCTCGTGGAAAGACACAAGTGAACTGTGCTATTTTGGCGGGGTACTTGCATTGCGTTGCAAAGCCAAGCCAAAGGAAAATACTTCAAACCCTTAAAAATGTGCTTTTCAAGAAAAACACACTGTATGCCCATCTGAGGAAGAACAAAAATGTACATTCGCCCCCTAGGAGGGTGACACTCCGATCCCATCCAAAACACATTGAGATTGTGCTGAGATGGCGATCCCAAAGCGTACAGAACCAGAGTGAATTAACAGGGCTTCCTCAGTGCAGGCTGAGGGCTACAAGGCAAAGATCCCCACAAAACTGAGATCTGCATAAAGCCACCAGAACTCTTAAGTCTGCATTTGACTGCATTTGTAACCGCTAACTTGCTAAAGGGATTCCAATTTTCTCCATGTTTGTGTAGTTGTTGCCTATATTTCTCACATCATTGATATAAAGGAATCCAACGTCAGCAGTTGTGGTAGTGGTACTGGCAAATGTGAATGATGTGATATTTTAGACTTCAGGCCATGGTAGTAGTAACTATTCATGTTATATGTTGTGATATAAAGTGTCTAATATCTATGAGATCTGTCGAATATGAATAGTTAGTAGTATAAACAATACTGCCAATATAGAGATAATATCTGATCAATATTAATACCTGCTTATCTGATTCTTTGTGTGTGTTTCCCTCTCTCTCTCTCTCTCTCTCTCTCTCTCTCTCTCTCTCTCTCTCTCGTGTGTGTGTGTGTGTGTGTGTGTGTGTGTGTGTGTGTGTGTGTGTGTGTGTGTGTGTGTGTGTGTGTGTGTGTGTGTGTGTGTGTGTGTGTGTGTGTGTGTGTGTGTGTGTGTGTGTGTGTGTGTGTCCACAGCACCTACCTCTCTGCCCTCAGCACCCCACTGAAGTAGGGATGGTCCCAAGGCATGAGGTCCTGCACAGGGGAAACACATTACTGCTAATGACCATTAACATAACAAATCCAGTACTATTCAATCAACTATGCTAACTACCAATACATATATGGGCAATTCCACGAAAAAGTAAACCTCACCTTAAAAATTTAAGTCTCTCCTACATGGACATACAAATTCTTTCAGAAAACTTCCAATACAAAAAAGTATCGTCTCAATGTAAATATTCAACTGAGCAAGTTTCGAAAGGATATCTGTTTGTTAAAATTTTTACCCTATTCAGCTATAATGTAAGTCTATGGAGGGGCTTATAATGGGCATAAGTGGGTGATAACACACACAAAGCTGCAATGCTATCAGTTATTTTTTATTGTTGTATTACTATTTCTGTCGTTACAGGTTAAAATCCACCGTTCACAATTGTTTTGTATCGTTTTGGAGGGTTTTTCCAGATGTCACGTCCATAACGTCACATCCATAACGCCATTTCTTCCAATGAAAACCAACTTTTTTAACATTTACATTTGAAATTAAGTCTTTCTCTGTCTTTACTTAGGCGTCCTGATTGGTATGAATGCAGTAATATTTACATTTCTCTAAAAATTTCACACACTTCACAGCAAAAACTACGCTCTCTCAAAAGTTTGTCCGTTTTTCGTCACGTCCATAACGCAAATTGAATGGCTCATATTCTTATAATGTAAATCATGATATAAATTTTTTGTGTTTGTCTATATTCAGCCATGGAGTTTGCATAAGAATATGAACAAAATTGTGAAATACTGCTAGTTTTGCGGAGGTTATGTGGCAATTTGTTCATCAATAATGCATGAAAATGTCACGTCCATAACGCTGGAATTGCCCATATATGTATACTACTGTACAGGCTACAGTATACTGGAAATCTACCGAATAGACATAACATAACTGGCACTATCATATAAGGACGCCACTGGACTAGGCAACCTTACCGCATTTCTTGGGTTGAGCTTGGCCTTCATGTCTCTCATCATTGTGAAGTCCTGAGCAGCTCTGTCGCCAAAACCAAGACAAGCCCATTGTGCAAAAGATTCAATGTTATGCTCACTCCAATAATAACGACATCACTTTAATAACAGTGACAGCGTAATACTATGTAATACTATGTAATAACCATACTGAGATCTAAGTAATGCTGTGCTGTGTAAGCAATATTACAGTTTATACTGTACAAACTGACATTATGTTTAATGATACATGAAACACTGATGCAAGTCACTAAAACCATTTATTCTCGATCACAGGATCTTCTCTCCACTTAATGGAGTGCACTGCCACCTAGTGGCTAGAGTAGTCAGATTTAATTTATAAAACAACCACAGATGCTTTGTGAACTCTACACAAGTTGAATAAGCCTGCCACTTTACCTGTCTGAGAGCTTGTCGGTGAGAAGTTGAAGGAAATTCATGACCGTTTCTACAGAGCAAAAGCAATTTCCAAAGTCAGTTACAAATCCTGTTAATGCACTGTAACATCGCTCAAACAACAACACTATGCAATGCTCTGGAAATATCTTTGTGTAAAACCAGTAATGGTTTACCTGGGCTTTTCGCCATTGTCCCCTTGAGGGCCCTGTGTGAGAAGGAGTCGTAGCCGACTAGTTTGGCCAGCTCGTTTCTACACACCAACAGCTCCTCCAGAGTGTGCATCAGCTGGCCGTTAGGGTACAGGAAGATCTTATAGGCGACCTCTCGGACCTGAGGGGAGAGACTGATTCAGTTGCAGTCCAAATATAACATGAGGAGCATAGCTGTGTGGTGGATGGAACATTTTATAATTGGTCAATATACATTTACACAAGAATGCATGCACATGTCCAATAATCAATAATGCAAGAACAATAAGCATCTTTTATCACCGTTGTAAGATTCCATAGATGTATTTTAAGTTATACATTTGTGGGTGAAAGTGAGTGTGTGTGTCGTCATAAAATTGAAATCTAAGTAGCGTAAAGGGAAAAAAAGAAACTGCTATTTGTTAAAGTGTAGGTTCGGTGTAATTCAGGCGTAGACTGAACACTGAACAACATAGACCAAACGCGAACGCAAAAGCAAATAAGCAGTTCACATTGAGTCAATGGCACCTCACATCTTAATTTGACTAAATGTAAAGTGCTGGTTCTCAGTTGCGTTCGCCTTTGGTCTATGTTGTTCCAAATTCTTCCATTACACTCACTACCTAGTGCATTAAACTGGGCTACGCATGAATTACACCTACACTTGAATTAAACTTACGCTTTAACACAAAAAAGACTGAACTGACCAACAGACAAAAAATGCAAAGGGAATACTTACCAGGTCATCAGAGGCGTCTGCGTGAAACCCACTGACGTGGATGTATCGGCTGTCTTTGGCGAAGTGATGCTGAATGTGACTGGGTAGAGCATTCCTCTCAATCTTATTAGGCGTGTGTGATCCCAACAGAAACTCATTGTTTAAGTCCAGCAACTTCACGTTGAGATTGACTGCTTCCTTGCGCTTTAAAGACACAGAGGAAAATATAGAAATACATAACAAAGTACAAATTATTATCGTTATCCATACTGATATATCAAGACACAGTCATTAGTCATTAGCCTGGTCATTGCCTGCCTTCGCATTTCCACTTAATTCTCATCTCCTTCCAGTACTCCGTCTGGGATTACGGGCCGGCAATTAACCTTGTTTGCTCAGGATGCATCCCATCCTGGCCAATCAGCGAACTTTGAGAAAGCAACACGATAATATGATAGGCTATCAGGCAAGGGTTGATCTAATCTTTTTTAATTTAAACATCTCCAGAAATCGGTTCGCAATAACTGGAATACCAGACCCTAGTGTGAAGGGAAGCGTAGGCCGAGGGGCTGCTTATGACCAGGCAATGAAGTCATGTCAGTGCAAGTGTTTAATTGGGGACAATGGGTAAGGGGTTCATAATTCCAACCAACCTTTTTTTCATTGAGGTGTATCCCACTTATCTCAAAGTCGAACATGAACAACTCCGCCACTCTCCTGGAACATAAACCAAGTTAACTATAAATGTATTGTTGCTTTGTTCAAATATTCCAAATTGCTCAATCAAAAGAGAGAAGCTTAAGCCAGGCTTAGCCCAGTCCAGTGTCAATGATTACTTCAGACAATCCATGTCTGAAAATGTTCACAAGACAAAGGTGTGTAGTAGACAAAAAAAAATTGGTTAAGATAAGAGCTATAATTGTCTCTGAGGAAGAGAGTTCATTTGAACCTGTTGCAAACCGCTTGATATTTTAAATGGACTAAGGAATGCTTGCTTAGTAAGGATTTGAAGCTTTGAAACAAAACATAAAATTCTACATTGCCTACCACAGGTACAGGTCAACAGTACAGACAAATTTAGGTACAGTACAATACAAACCATAAAGTAATGAACAACTGCCAACAGAAAACCAAACACACTTTTTTAGAGAATGGGACACACTGTTTTAACACACCTTGTTTCTGGGTCCAAGCTGTTCATTACGTCTTTGTTGTCCAGCAGATTCTTCAAGCTCCCACAAAGTTCCACATTGGTGTTTAGCCTATTGGACAACGAGAAACCAGACACCACTTACATTAAAAAAAGAGTGTATTCCCATAAATGGAGGGGTTTATGTAACATGTCTGTGAGGCTGTGTATATGGGAAATATTGGGGGAAATGAGAATTGGTGTGCTGTAGGCCTACATGTTGTACATGTTGATGTTGGGAATGTTACACTCTGTTTTCACACTCTGTCAGACACATGATGTTTACACCTGCTGCTTGGGAACAAAATGAATGATGTGTGAAAAAGATTATCCTTGTGAGACAAACAAGGACTATCTATCTAAAACTTACTTCTCGACCATGGTGCCAATATTTATACATGTCTTCTCTGCTGCCTCCCGATATGCTGGATCAGGGTGGGCTACTTTTACGAAGTCAGCCTGCAAGAACAGAATACCAAATCATCTTTGCCGCAATTGCAGCGATCCTGCAGTCATTAAGAGCAACAATCACATCACCCCATGGCTATATCAGAAATGGTTGATGATCTGAAGTAGGCTAACATAAAGTATGGCTATTATACCCTTGAGTCAAAAAGGTCCAACAGTTATGAGGGCTATTGAAGAGCAAAGCCATGTTTGCTACAATAATGTATAAATAGAAACAGGACAAACAATTTCCAATGTCAACATTTAAGTTTGTTTACCAGATCTGCCACTTTACACAGTGTGTCGGATAGTTGGTCAAAGGTTTTCACGGTGATGGCTCCAGGTGGGCTGCGACAGGCTTTCTCAACCAGCTGTTCGGTCTCTCGCAGAGCCCTGTCCTGAACCACCGCAAACCCATCGGGGGAGCTCAGTTCTGGTACTCCAAATAAACCCTGCATTTCAATTGATGAGACTGGATCAGTATTTGTGTTGCTATGATAGATGTCCACAAGGAGAAATGAACGTTGTGTCATGTTGAACACTTCAGGCAGTGGCCAAAGTTAAGCAACTCGAACACGAAAACGCAAACTCATCATCCAACGTTACTATTTGATTGCCTATATCGCAAGTCTACGTACCACATTTTTCTGAAACAGGTCAAGTCTTTTCTGTTGTTTGGCATTGAAGGCAGCTCCAACAGGTGACCAGGTAGTGACTTTTCTGACAACCGAAGACGTCCCTCTATGGCGCAAAACTGACAGCAATCGTTTACAGGACGACATGGTGGCGAATGTCCTAGGGCTGTTGGTAGATTATAGTAAAACATAAGATTTCAAAACAAACACTTAACATATCTTTGTCTGAGTTATTAACGTTAGTATAACCTTGCTACATAATGTCTAACCTCCATCATTAACGTCAATGTTAACTTACAGCCAATGCAGCTCCTTGGTCGGTTCAGTTAACGTAGGTTAAACGCAGGAAAGTCAAGTCGAAGTATTCCACAAGTCAAAACAGGCAAAGCAGACCATTTACTGTTTAATGTGACTGTGTAAGCACATCAAATTGTCCTTTAACCCTGTCTGTCACTTCTTGCAAACACAGCTACATTACGTTCACATGGCTAATCGAGTTTATGGCTGTCGCTGACTGATGACATCACAACACGACTTTAGTTTAGAGACGCTGGACCAGAGCATTTCTTTTTTTTTTTTTTTAATTACAGTACATGCTACAGCAGTTTTGTTTTGAAATGAATGAATGAATGAATGAATGAATGAATGAATGAATGAATGAACCTCTTCCCCCTGCTTTTGTTCTGTGCGGTTGTTCCTGGTCAGATTCAATAATACAGATCTCTCAGTGGTGAAAAATTTAAAACTTTATTAATAAGGAAAGAAACACGCACACTCACAAAATTAATCCTGTAAAATGTAAGATTAGTAGGCTATTTAAGTGCTATAAGAAAACATACATCAAGATATGTCATCATAGATGTGTTTCTATAACGCCAACCCTGATTGAAAGTCATGCACACCAACAACAGATTAGCACTAACTGCAACTGTACAGGTGCATTCAGTCAACATGTCACACATAACAAGGCAAGACAGAACAATAGAACGTCTTGCCAATGACAAATTATTCAATTTAGCAAAAATTATTATGATTAATCCACCAACAAGTTTAAAGTCATAATCAACATCATCACTGTTAAGAGTTCCCACAGACTTCCTCTTTGACCCTGATAACTCTCTTACTCTTGTTGTATATTTTTTCACTGAAGGTTTATTCTTCCTCTGTCTCTTCAGACTTGCTCACCTCTCTTTCCTCCAGCTCTTCATCCTCCTTCTCTTCGCCTTCCTCTTCAATCTCAGATCTAGAGCCACCATGTTTTTGTTTGAGGTTTTGTGACCTGTGGACACTTTGACTTGACTTGTCACCCTTATCTTCCTCCTCCTCCTCCTCCTCCTCCTCCTCCATCACAGGTCTCATGTAACTACATTTTTCTTGCAGTTTTGGTGACCTGGGGTCTTTCTTCCGGCCATGTCGAGGCATGCTCCTCTCCTCCTCCTCTTTTTCCTCCTCTTCCTCCTCCTCAGACAGCACCCTCTTTTTGGACACCCTGACGGAGCCTTTTGATGATGCCAACTTCTTTGATTTCCTTGGAGGTAAATCTTCACCATCACTGTCACTCTCAGTCAGTTCCCACACTTTTTGTTTCTTGCTACGACGTCTATCAGTTTGGTCCAACTCGGAGGCTTTGGCACGCTTGGCTCCATGCCTTCTGTCACTGCTTTTAAAGCCCTTCCCATTCACGTAGACCACTTCCAAGTCGGAGTCTGAAGAGTCATCCATGGCGTAGTTCTTCTTGGGTAGTGTCCTCAGGCGTAGGTTCCCTTTCCTCTCAGCTTCTTTGCACTTTGATTTCCGAGAAGAGTGTCTGGTTGAATCTGGTCAAAAGGATTACGTAATTATTATAACTCATTGAAAATAATTGATTAGAGGGAGTCTCCTCTGAGCAGAGGAGTCTTTGCTTTTTGTTTTTGCCCTCTATGGTGCCTTCCAGTCAGCGCTGCCTTGAAGGCACTAGGGTTATGGTTAGAGTGCGGGTTCGGGGGGTTCCGATTTAGGATTAAGGTTAAGGTAATGCCTTTTTAGGCTGTGCTGTCTGGAAAGTGCAGTTGAGGGCAAAAAACACCATTCAGCTCTTAGAGCATGGCAAAGACTGCAGTACTCACCATGTTGTCCCTTGCAGGCACATTTCCTCGTTTGGTGGCTTCCCGATTTTCTCTCTCCATTCCGACATGATGAAGAGATGCAACTCTTCTTTCTCCTCTTCAAATCTTCAGTAGCTGTGTCTTCATCCTCATTTATAACTGTGGGAGAACAGCATGATGAGACCCAGTATACATATCTGCTTCTAGGTTATGATAACAGAGCTTGGGAAATAGGTATCTTTCAGTTATTTGGCCACCAAACAATGAGGCCAGCTTACACCCTAGCCATTCAGAATACACAGAAAAGGGTTTGTTATCGGCCTTATTTTCATTGCACAGAGCAAATTAACATCGGAAAATGGAGATGCCGCCATAAGCTCTTATCACAGTACACGGCAGATGCCAGCTGATGGAAAATAGAATGTAGCGATTTCCTAAACGGAATGACATGGAACCATACTCGATACTTGATCAGTGGCTTTAAATACCTGCACTACTTGATTATTGACTACTTGATTATACACCATTTGGTCTTCATAACTACTGAGGGACAGTTATGGCTGTGATGATTTAGATAGTGTTTTTAGTCCCCCAGAGTTAAAGGAAATTCCACTATTACCGGTATCACTTTTAGCCCCTCTTTCTGGAGTGTTCAGGATGAAATAGAATGATCAACGCCAAAAGTTTGACTATTGGTCCTACATCTACTTCTATTGGAACTGTTTATCCTAGACACTCCAGAAAGGGCGTCTGAAAGTGATAAATACTCAAATTTTCCTTTAAAGGAATACTCCACCCTTGTATGAAATTGGGCTATTCACCCCTTACCTAGTGTTACGTGGGTAAAAGCATTTTGGTCTCAGTGCATGCATTTCCCTAGTGGTGCAACCTCAATTTCAGCTTTTCTTTTAGCCTTAGCTTAGCATAAGCGCTGGAATCTTAAGTAGCCAGATAGAAACTCTTTGGCAACATTAGATTCCAGCGCTTATGCTAAGCTAAAGCTAAAATTGGAGATGTCGGACATGGAAAATGCAAGCACTGAGAGATGCTTTTACCCAGATAATGTAACTCCAGGTAAGACGGTGAATAACCCATTTTCACAAAAAGGTGGACTATTCCTTTAAATTCCTTGACTCTGGCATGCTCTTACCTCTTCTCCAGTAGTGTTCCTTCTGGTGTTGAGGGTGTCGTCCAGACCGATGCCTGTGTCTTCTGACACGCCGCTCACGCGGAGGCCAAAGGTCATCGAGGTCACTCAGACTCACTTCGCTCTCACTCTCTAAAACCAAACACAGAAAAACTACATTAAACAGTTTACTGCACTCCTAATTGTTGTGCACTTCCTTTATTAAACAACTTAAACAATAAATCAATATGCTCAAGCATACAGTTAACACTGACAGGATGCATCTATCTCTCATCCAATAAATAAGCTATCAATTTCACAGCTACTAATATGATTATACATTATTTAATACAACATAAAGATACTCAATCCACATTTTAAGCAAGTTGTTTTTCCTTGGAAACACTTACCTAAAGAACTCTCTGAAGGGGAGGGAGAGGTAGAGGAGGAGGAAGAGGAACAGGAAGAGAAGGAGGAATAGGAGGAGGAAGAGGAGAAGGGCAAACAGGCCAGGGATATGTGACCTCTGTGTCGCTGCTTCCTCCTCTTGCGGTTCCTCCCCACACCAGTTGCTTTGGTTGAGGCTGATTTGGTTGAAGATGTGGCCCCCTTTCCCTGAGCTTTCAAAGCAGCTTTTGGGTGGTTGCTGCAAAGACATAGTAACAATCCAATCACTCAAAAGATGTGTTTGTGTGTGTGTGTGTGTGTGTGTGTGTGTGTTCGTGTTCATATATGTGACATTGTAAATTAGAGTGTGTGTGCCCAGTTCCCTGTAGCCAATTTGTATTCCGGGACACTCGTTCAGGGAATCCCTGTTCTGGCCAAGACCAAGGCAAGGGCCACAATTGGCCTCAACTGCACCTGTCTTTTCATGCAAGACAGACATCAAAACCCACCTTGTGGATCTTCTGGGAGCTGCTGTTGGAACATCTGGGTCCTGCTCCCTCTTGGTCTGGCTGTGGCACAGTTTCTTAGTGTTTTTCACTGCCCTCCTGTAATCAGAGATGATGTTCCAGATGTTCTCCTCGAAGACCTCAGACAGTCGCAGAGTTGTTCTATACATCTAAGATGAGAGAGAGAGAGAGAGAGAGAGAGAGAGAGAGAGAGAGAATTCATCATCACAATAAATATCAATACACTGGATATTTCTAAAAGACACATTGCAAAGCAAACCTTCACACGTTTGTTTGGGCAGTAGGCTTTAGCGTATCCAAAGATCAACTGCACATCTTTGCAAAAATCGATAGGATTCTTGTATCCATTCTGTTCCAGAGTGCGCTGGACAGTCATCAGATCAATTGGAGGGTCAAAGACGTCATCATAACACTGTAGAACATAAGTCAAGAGATCAACAGTGATCCTATATCAATGACAAACACTGATCAGATGTCATGTACAGCATGAACATTTTGGAAATTTAAACTCTAAACTAAATTGCAGTCATAATAGTCTACTGAGATGACAGGTAATTAATTTCAATGGCAAAAATCATTAATTAAATGAAGTCACCATCATAGGACCACCATGAATTACTGGACAATACCACTTCCTGTATTTACTACACAGTAACAACCCTTACATAGGTCTGAGCCTTCAACATGCACAATTGAGGGATATTATATTAATATGGTATAAAATAGTTTTAGGGTTTAGGCTAGTCTTTTAAAGATTTCTTAGATTTTTTTTTTTTTTTTTTTTTAAATGGATGCACTGCTTTCACAGATGTTGTGGCCTCATACCGAGAGAACTACCGGTAGTTGTTGCAGCATGCACTTAACATTTCAGGGAGACTTGGAGCACTTACAGAAGATAGATCATGTTTTTCACGCTTACGGAAAAGGCCGGAATCCTCAGACTCAAATAAGTCATCCAGCAGACGTTTACACTGCTTCTTCCAAGCCTCGGGGACAGCTGGCTCTTCCCCTAGCTAGACATGGAGATTAACACACACACACACACACACACACACACACACACACACACACACACACACACACACACACACACACACACACGCAGACACCCAAAATTTAGTGAAAGAACACTATGAAAGCTAGTTAATGAACACTGAGTGGAATTATTAGGGCTATCTAATTAAAAATTGTCTCTTTTTTACTGTCTGTACAGAGTGTCTCTTTACATATTGTCTGTAAAGTGCCACTGTTTTGTATTTGCATGCTCTATAAATAAAATTGAATTGAATTGAAAATATAAAAATATATAACACAAACATAAAAAATATAACATTACCTCACGCAAGCCAGATCCAGAAGACGTTCCAGGCACCTCAGTATCCATATTCTGCAGACAGTTAATCAGACAAGTTACAGAAAGACCCCATCTCAATCCTCTCAGAAATGCATCCAATTTGGCCCAGCCACTCCACTGTGTGTAACCAAGGAGGACTCAAGGAGGTCAAGAGGACTGCTACTGTATATCTTAAAGGAATATTCCACATTTGAATGAAAATTGGTCTCTTACCTGGAGTTACATATGTGGGTAAAAGCATTTAGGTCTCAGTGCATGCAACTCTTGGCTACATTACATTCCAGCACCTACAGTATGCTAAGTTAAAGCTAAAATTGGGGTTGCCAGACTAGGTAAACACATGCACTGAGAACAAAATGCTTTTACCAACAAATGTAATTCCAGATAAGATGGTGAATAACCCAATTTCATAAAAAGGTGGAATATCCCTCTAACATGAATGTACACATTAATGTAAAATTGCCCTAATTTTTTCTTGTACTCAACCAGCATAATTTCACTTACATTACAGTTGGCTTTCTGAGTGAGGAAGGTGTCTATTTTCCCAACAATATTCTCCAGTGCATCGTAGAGATCTAAGTCAATACACTCTGGCTTGATTCGTCTGAAAGACACAAATGAATCTGTTAATAATTCCACCTTCCGCACTTCCATCTTTCAAGATTTCTTAGATCTCTCATTTGAGCACAAATCACTACAGACAGATCCAGACCTGATTTCAATATCATTGTGAATTTTTCATGGATATAAGACTTTTGTGGATCAAAAGACATGGTCACAATTTTGATCACACAACCTTAGTGTTCTGAGTAAGGTTAGAGATTGAGTGCTTTCACACTTGTCTTGTCGGAATGGTACAAGGAACAAGTTCCCTGTGGATCCATTCGATTAGGTATATGTATGCGACAAACTGTGCACAAATGATCCATGGAACAATGGCAAAAAATTGCATCAGTTTTTGTATCGCAACAAAATAGGTGTGAAAGCAGCCTTAGAGAGCCTACAGAACTTTATTCTCTCCTCATGGATAGCGGAACCCACCTGCTGGGTGTGGGAGGTTCCCGGCTCGGTTGCCTCTTGCGGATAGCTGATTTATCTTCCAGCTTCTGGCCGCTTTTCATCGCCATCTTATAATCAGATATGATGGATCTCATCCGTTCTTCAATAACCGTAGACAGACGTACACTTATTCTGTTCATCTAAAGAGGAATGGATGAAAATATTAAAACATAACTTTTTTACGTTTTCAATAACTTGACTGGCATAGCTACAGTAGGTGCGGTTTCATCATCCACAATATATATAAAATTTTTTTCCAAAAATATCTGTGAAATAGGCCTAAGCCAATTGCAAAACAAACCTTTGTGCGTTTATTTGGCGAAAAGGCTTTTGCATAAACAAAAATGAGCTGAATATCCTTGAAAAGTTCAATGGGGTTGTCATATTTATCCTGTTCCAGGTTGCGCCGTACTGTCACAAGATCCATTGGCGGTTCAAAGGCCTCAGAATAGCACTAAGAGAAAAAAAATACTGTTATAAAATAATGTGTGCCACAGTTTTAAGACAGATCTTCCACTCAAATAGAGGAATGAACTTGTACCCTAAATTTTTTTTTACCCTAAACGAAATAAATTTTAATTGCAAAAATAGGCTAATAACATAGGGTATTGATAAGGGTACTGGTATACACAAGTCATTCTTGTCACACTGTCAAGCAATACTAGTAAAAAAAAAGAAGCATTGTTTGACAATGTTGGTCCTTCAGTGTTTGTTATCCCAGAGCCCCATTAAATTGTGAATCAAGGCCAGCTGGGTCAGTAATCACACTCAAGTTCAGTCCAGTTGAGTGGAGAACCAAGTATCAAGGACAGCTTACAGCATGCAATGTTACAGAAAACTAAGGCACTTACAGGGACTTGGTCCTGGTTTGGTGGCTGACGGAAAGGCTTGGAGTCCTCAGATTCAAATACTTCGTCCAGTAGATGTCTACACTGCTTTTTCCAAGCCTGGGGGGCAGCAGGTACAGGCTGTCCAAACCCACAAATAACGACAGAACAGAATAACAAACACAAACACAGAAAAGTGTATAAAGCTTTAAAGGGGGTCGGGGTGTGTAGATAGCTCACCTCAGTTAACTCTTCAGGTCTCTCCATGTCTCCTCGGTGATGTCAGTACACCCTTGCTGACTGGTAAGGGAATAATTAGGCCAAGTGTCAATGCATTTCCATAAGATAATCGATGAAAATTCATTCACAGTTGATTTGCAACCCTTGGCCTGCATATGACTATACAAACAACTAATACTTTTGATAAGTGAGTGTAAACACCCTTCAGGCTTTAGAAGAGAATAGTAGCCAATTCAAAAAGACTCAAATACTCAACTACAATGCAATAAGCTAGTAGTAGAGTAGATTTGTTTTGTCACTTGTAATCTTTAAGACAACATCCAAATTTCACATTTAACAAACTGAACATCAAACTCCAAAATAATAAGCCAAACACAGTTATCTGAATTTGGATTACCGGTAGATGTACACACTTTTTCCATGGAAGAATAAGTTGACGTAGCCTATCCCTCAAGATGTGCCCTTGTTAAAATAGGTTGATGTCCGTAGGCCTCCTTTTGATACAGGAAAGATTTTATAGATATTTAATTGAAGCTGATGATAGTTTAAAATAGAAGAGAATATATTTCAGTTATTGGAGATTCTGCTTGTCCTTGAGGAAAAATTGGATACTGTAGTAATCTTTAATTTTGTCATTTCCATGGAATAAATGAAAAGGTATTAGATTTCACCCTAAACTTTCTGCAATTTATCAACAAATGAAGGAATGTCAGCTTTACCATAATGAGCTGAGGGACTAAAGGGCATAAATTACATTTCACTCACTTCACAGCAGAGCCAGAAAATTGACAACAGTCTAATGCTACTTTCTGTAGCCTACTGATTCCACTTATTTAAGCACATACTGACAAACTGTAAATTAGGGGTGGCCAAACTACTGCCTGAGCGCCAAACGCGGCTCTCTGCCCTCTTCCATGTGGCCGCCTCAATAATGTAGCTTTGGACCATTGATACATAAATGCTGTATATCAATTGCACATCATAGTTTCAGTAGCCTACTGGTATTATGTTTCAATATTAACACTGTAGCATTACATTACATTAAATGTTTTTATTCTGCTTTTAATTTAGCCTTGGTCCTTGCCATCTTAGATTTTTAAGTAGCCTATGTCATAGAAATTATCCTATGTGGTCTGCAATCAGAAAACTTTGGCCACCCCTGCCAATCTTTCACACCAATGACTGTAGTCATTGTTTCACAAATCGCACTTTTGTGGCTCTATAACTCTATAATTCTCTAAAATTATTCATATTTTATTTGTTTTTTAGGTTATCAATATGCCCAAAATTTAACTCATGGCCTTTGGTTCTTCTCAGCCCATGATTTGAAACAGGCCTACAATTTGACCATGACTTTGCTAGTCAAATAGCTAGCTGGTGAGAGTTGGCAGTTACAGTACCTACACAGACAGATGGAACAGTGACAATGACAATGTCATTCATGCTTAATATAGTTAAATGTTTACCAGTGTAATATATTGAACATTAGCTTAGCAAACCCACCTGAAGATGGGAGGGAAATGAGGTTGCCCTAAGGCCAACATTGATAGCCCCTTCCCTTTTCTTTCAGTTTCAAATTATCAAAGAAAAAGAAAAAGGCTACACGAAATTTAGAACTGTCAGACATGCCAACGTTAAAAAGTCTAATGATGAAACTATAAGTCACAAGAACGTTGTCCATGCAAAAGATCATCCTTACCTGACTTGCTTGCAGTTCAATTAACCACCACCGCAACTACCCGGCTAGTAATGATACTATTACGCCGGTAGGAGGCTCTGGTGCGTACACGTGCAATTGCGCAATATGTTTGATCCATGCAAAATGGCAGAGTCCTTTTAAATTCTTCAAAGTCAATAAGTGTCTCTGGCCAGAATAGGCACTGCTGGACCTAGTTGGTTGCTTAGTTAAATACACATTACACAATCACTCAGTCGTGAAGGAATTCCTGAGGAATAAAAATAATTCCGACCTCATTTTTGATAATTCCTGCCCCAAAGTCTGTTTAAATGTCTTGTAGGCTGACATATTCAATAGTTCAGATATGTCCAGCAAATGCAATCATGGAATAACTGCTACAATGTTTATATAAAAAAACAACCTAATTTCCTCATTCACTTGACTAATGACACAAGAGAGTGATGTGTGTCACCAATGTTTATTAATCAAAAAAGTCCCTCACTCGAGAACCAAAATGTCTGATCCTGTGAAATGTGTTATATTTAACTGTTGGCTACAAGAAAAGGACATTAACTAAAACTGCCTATACATATATGTTGTCATAACACTCACTCACTCAAACTCACACTCACACGCACACACACACACAGACAGACACAAAATTAAGTCACTCAAATTGCAATTAACGGTTGTATCCAGTCAAAAACTGACAAGGAATTTAATACTGAAAGAACATAAACACAAAACACTAGAACTTCTTCCCAATATGAGAAATCACTGCATTTTGCAATAAGTACTAATGATTTCCTGTACTTTGCAAATGGGTACCAATTCATCTGATTATGGCAAGACAATGCATTCAACGTAGACAGGGAGAAATAATGCTTGACTGAAACCATTTAAATATGCCATATTTCTGCTACATAATGGAAAGAAAATGTTGCACATAAGTCATTCAACAATCAAATGTCAACTAGTAGGAACAAAAAAAAAAAATGGCAGGTAAATTTACACGATAAAAAAATAAAAATAACAAAAGTGAAAACAAAAACAGCAGGGGATAAAGACTCAAATTTGTACATTTTGGCTCATACAAATTATTCAATACCACAATTACCATGGATAATGCAAGGCGTCTTTACAAAAGGAGTGTTGGAAAGGGGGTGACACGTTTCTTTCAGTGAGTGTGCTTCAACCGCAAAAACCGCCCTATCTGAAATAATTCCATAAAATGCTACTCTATATTCTTCAGTATTTAACAAAATATGGGACAGAAAAATTGCAAGTTTGAGACTATGGTAAACGTAGTTGACCCCTGAGTTTCTATTCTCCTAGAGCTAGTGTAGACAGATCAACACCTCAGTACAGTGTGCATCATAGTGCAAGCCAGCAACATATGCTTGATTAGAGTGGAGGTATATTAAGATAGCACCCAAAGCACCCCCCCAAATGTGTTTGTGTGTGAGAGTTTATTTTATTTATTTTTTTTCTTCTTCCCACTTTTGCTGGCCAAAAAAAAAAAAAAAAAAAAAAAAAAATCAATCACAAGTCACTGAAGCAGAATGGCACTGGTTTGCCCAAACCAAAAAACCAGCAGTTCTATAAATCCTTTTTTCATAGAAAATATAAATATCCCTGAATTAAAACAGATTCACAGCATTTGCTCTGTGTTCACTCCAGTGCTGCTACCAATTTATTTTTTCTTCCCTGGACAATCAAGTTGTCTTCAAGGTCTCCAGTTAGTGTCTATGTATTTATTCATTTATTTATTTTTACACTGTCCTCCTTCCTGGTCACCTGTATGCTGGCTGGCTTGAACCCATTCATTCATTCACTATCATTGTAGGTCACAGTCCTCTTCCCACGGTTCCTGGTCCGTATTTTGGTGGCCCTTCGGGGTTTCCTGTACGAGTCATCGTAATCGCTATCTGCTTCCGAATCGCCGCCTCCCCGTTTGGACCTATTCTTTCGCTCTGGCTGTCGTCTCTTTGCTCGTTGCTTAGTACTACTCCCTGAGCCTGAGCTGGAGAAGCTCACGTCAGAACCTGACTCGTCCTCTTCCTCCTCTTCATCTACTTCCTCTTCCTCCTCCTCCTCTTCCTCACTCTCAGGGCTGGAGCCACTACGTTTTCGTTTGAGAGTCTGTGACCTATGGCCTCTACTCCGGCTATGTTTTGACTTGCTCCTCTCCACCTTCTCTTCCTCATCTTCTTCCTCAGAGAGCAACTTCCCTCTTGGCTCCTTCAGGGAACCTCTAGACGACGCAGACTTTGATGTTTTCCTCTTATGGTAATCTTCATCTTTCTCGCTCTCCGATTGGTCCCGTGATTTCTGTCTCTTGCCGTGGCTTCTGTGGTCATCTTCTGAGTCTCCTAAGCCCACGTGACGCTTCCGTTTGGCTCGATGCTTTGAGTCACTGGTCAAGCTTTTACCGTTCCTCGAGGGACCCGATTCCAGGTCGTCTTCAGAGTCGTCGGCTACATACTTCATTTTAGGCAGTGCCCTCAGCCGTGGTTTTCGCCTGGACAAGCGTTTCTCTTCCCCGTCCGACTCCTCACTCTTGCTCTGCGACCAGTCCTCAGAGGAGGCGCCTTGTTTTCTCCTATGGCTTTTTCGTGGCTCACTTTCGGACAGGGACTCTTCCGATCTCCTGCTGGATTTTGCCTGCCTTCTGGGATCACGTCTTCGGGATCCATCTTTGCTTCGTGAGGACCTTTCCTTAAAGGTGCGGTCTTCCTCAGTGGTCTGGCTCTGTTGACTTTCTTCTTCTGCATCCTCTGAGGATTGTTCTGCCTCTTCCTCCTCCTCCTCCTCCTCCTCTTCAGAGATGATTTTCTTTTTCGGCAACCCTGCTTTCCTTGGTACGTCGCTGGGGTCGTCAGAGTCTTGAGTAGGAGGCAAGCTTGCATCAGCAGTAGAAGGTTTCTTGGTGGTATGGTTGTCTGAGGCAGATGTTTGTTCCTGTTTTACAGAAGTGGCTTTACTCCTTCCGCCTTTTTCTTGGGTGGCTTCATGCTCATGTTTCCATTTGGCATGTTGCTTTGGATCACTGGTCAAGCCTTTGCCATTCCTCGAGTGACCTCCTCCCTCAGAGAAGTGGTCTTCCTCCGAATCAGCGATATACTTCTTCTTGGGCAGTGCTCTTGTTTGTGGTTTTCGACTGGTGGAGTTTTTCTCGTCCCCCTCAGACCAGTCGTCTGAAGAAGCACCTCGATTCTTCCTGAGGCTCTTTCTTGGCTTCTCATCTTCATCGTCGTCATCCTCCTCCTCCTCCGCACTTTCAGAAGGGGAATCTTGTGCCCTCTTGGAGTTTCCTCGATTCCTGCGTGACTCGTGTCTCTTTGAACCATTTCTGCTTCCTGCCGACCTCTTTTTACTGGTTCCATCTTCCTCAGTGGTGTTGCTTTCTTGTGTCTCATCTTCAGACTGTTCTTCTTCCTCCTCCTCCTCCTCCTCTTCTTCCTCCTCCTCCTCCTCTTCTTCCTCTTCATCAGACACAATTTTCTTTTTCGCCGACCCACCTTTCCTGGGAACGGTGGCAAGGTCTTCAGACCCTTTAGTGCATGGTGAGGCAGCCGCAGCAGCATCAGAAGGTTTCTTGGTGGCATGGGTATGTGAGGCAGATGTTGTTTGTTCTTGGCTTCTTGAAGTGGTTTCAGCATCTCCCCTCATCTTGCGTCCATTCTGATGAGGGTGCTTCTGGAACTTTGTGTCTCTGCCCTCTTGTTCATCATCTTCCTCTTCATCTTCCTCCGAGGATTTAGGGGGGCCCTGCTCTCGGGGTTCCTGTTTATGTCGTCTACTCCTGGAGGGAGCCTCCTCTTCCTCTTCAGCCTCGCTGGTGTTCAGATTTTTCATTTTGTTGACAGCAGCAACTGCAGTCCTTCTAGATATCTTCCGACGAATGATAAGGCCATCTTCATCCTCATCCTCATCTAAACTGTCTCCAGACTTAGCCTCTCTTTCAGAGTTCTCCTCACTCTTCACCTGATGCTTGCTGCTATGGCCATTCAGATGGGATTGGCGCTCTAGACAACAAGAAGGGAAAACAAAGTACTGGTTAATAAACAACCACTTAAAACAGCTAACAATTAAGTAAATGACAAACGAATGTATTTAACAGAGAATAATGGAAGATCATCGGAAAAAAAGGAAAACACAGAGCAAACACAGAGCTAAAAGGAATCTGAGGACTCAAACAACAGGATTATGTGTTGAAATGTTCTATTCAAAAACATGGCGATTTCTAGCACTCACCGTGGCGTCCTTTGGAGGCACTTTTTCTTGTTGGATGGTGGCTTCTTTTTCTCTCTCCATTTCGATGTGATGAGGCTCCACTCTTGTCACTCCCCTCACTCTTTTCCTCGTCACTGCCAGATTCTTCATCCTCACCTTCACCTAAAAGCCAGGAAATAAGAAGGAATTAAGTCTGCTTCTTCATCATAAACATACTGTGTAAATTGAATGGGTAGGAAATTAGCCATTTCAATGGCTGATAATTATTCATATCAGTGCAGAATAGATTACTGAATTCAACTCTACAGCTACATACTCTGTGAGGGAGTTTTGTTCTCTGACTCCGAGCTGCTGTGTAGCACTGCTTTACGCTTGCTGGAGCGAGACCCCTTGTTCCGGTTTGATCTCCTGCTTTCCTCCTCCTCTTCTTCCTCCTCCTCCTCTTCTTCAGAAGCATCAAGCATCTTAAACCTGCTGGCCGCTGCCCGAGCAGTTTTCCTCGTCTTGGGTCTGCGGGTGACCGACTCCTCCTCATCATCATAGTCATCGTCCCCCTCATCTTCCTCCTCGTCTTTGGTGAAGATGTCAGACTCCTGAGAGGTCTGGCGGTCAACGTGATTGAGACGTCTTCGTCTCTCTAGGCGAGAGGCTCTGCCGTCACCATTCACATGAGCATGGCTCTCTAGAGAGAGAGAAAAAAAAGTTCTGGTCTATGATATACGATGGCTTTTCATTTGACCGCTTTTCTATACTGCTGCACCATTCAAAGTGATAGTGACTGTGTGTAATTTGGCAACCATTCAGCTGACGTAGTTGGAGGTTGTTTCACTTTACCAAGATTCAAGTTGATTCAACACACAATTACTTGTATGTCTCGCAATGCAACAGTGTAACTCCCTTATTCTATTACTCATTTAAATCTTCTAGCTTTAAAAAACAAACTAAAAGTCATGTTCTAAATATCACCTTTAACTGATGCAGCTGAGTCTTTTTGAGTCGTTTTGTCTTTGTATTCGTCTTGTGCTGTTAACCATGTTTTATGTGTAATTATTGTCTGTTCTCCATGTCTTATGCATCATGTCATCATATCATGTCTTGTTATATGAATATTTTCATGTTGTATTTATCACAAGACCCCACAAAGAATAGTTGCTGTGATGCAAAAGCTAATGGACGCTTCAAATAAAATAAAACAAGACAAAACAAAACAAACCTGTTCTCTTCCAGTCGTCTGTGTGTTTTCTGCTCAATCTGGTAGTTCTGCTGGGGTAGCTCCTTCCAGACGAGCCCTCATTCTCACTTTCGCTATCTGCTACTGAACACCAAAGCAATATTTCCAGTGTTAGCCATCTTGGAGACTTCACTGACAAGTAGGAATAATAACTTCTGGGGGTGTTCCTACACTTATCAATGGTTAACATAAGAACTTAAAGCGTAGCTCCAGAGTAAGTTTAAGCATAGCCCTGTTACACGAGCCTTCTAACACCACTAGATTTCGCATGGAATTAAAGAATTTCGAACAGCATAGACCGAACAATCAGAGTTACCACTGATTCAGTGTAAAGTTCTTGTTTGCTTCTGCGTTAGTGTTCGATCTATGGTGTTCCAAATTACTGGTATTTTGGTGTATACTCGCTAACCAGTGCATTTAGCAGGCTCGTTCAATGGGGCTATGCTTAAAATCACTCCTGAGCACCCCTTTAAGATGTTATGTACTATATTAAGAATGCTAAAAGTGGAATTGAAGGATGCACATGTGCTGCATCATCGTCGCTTTTTCTACTAAAAGTGCCAATGGCATAATGGAAAATATGACTAGTAACACAATGGCACAGTCGCTAACAGCTAAGAAGAAGAATGTCGAGTTTGAGATGACTGAAATAACATGCTCACCCCTCCTTCTGTGGGTGCCTCGGCTCCGTGTGGCTCGACCTGACCGCCGTGTCTCTCGCCTGAGGTGCCGTCTAGATGAGCCCCGTGAACGTCCCTCTGAGTCGCCCTGGCTCATTTCGCTCTCACTCTCCGAGTCTGAAAATGACCAGGTCAGAGATGCATCAACATGGAACTTCAATGACATTACTATGCAGAATGCAAGGCAGGTTCTTGCCAATTCTTTTACCCCTTCACAAATTGACCCGTTTCAGCGAAATAAGCATCAGTCAGACTCATTCATTCTTTCACATGAAAAACTGTACATGGTCCCTATACAAAAACAAAATAGATTTATATTTTCCCTTTCCTTGAGTTTTTTGGTTTGTCTCTGTGTAAGTTTTTTGTGATATGTGCTGGTGGGATACATGTGTGTGGGTTTATGTAGGTGTCTTGGTGGTGGGTGAAGAATTCAAAGCTGTGTGCATCACGCATTTCATGTTTGAGAGGCTTGTATGCACAATCAAAACAAATTTCCCATCACTGGACAAATAAAGACTAAGTAAATAACTTTTAGGACCCAGCTTATGTTTTTCAATTGAGCTACTAGTATTGTGTGTAATGTTGTAAGACTGATTAGCATTTTATTATTACTGACACTCAATTATGAGGCCTGCAAACCATGGATAGAAGAAGAAGAAAACATTTTTTTCCAAAACACCTCTAGATGGTTAAAGATCAAATAAAGGCCAAACTCGATCCACTCATTAACATAAACTGTTTCCCTTGGGATAAGCAGAGACCTACCAGGTGTGGAGGATGCTGCTTTGGAGTCGTCGTCAGAGGAGGATGTGCCAGTAGGGGAGTTGCGCCCGCCGTGTCGCCGACGCGTCCTCGTGCTGCTCCTCTCCACTGCAGTCACTTTGGCTGAGGTAGATTTGATTGAAGATGTCTCCACCTTTTCCTGAGCTTTCAAAGCAGCCCTTTTCTGGTTGCTGTGATGACAAAGTAAAGGGGAGTGTTTACTCAGTACAATACATCTCGTCCAATCAAAAACTACTTAATAGTTACCAGACCAGACTTAACTGTTGTATAAGCTACAATAAAATGGGCTCTCAAACTTTGGATCATTTTGAACTCCCACAGTCATGTTCACATGCAAGCAAATTTAAAGGAAAGCAGGGAGTCCAGGAGGTTCATTTCTAAACACTACACATACACAGGAACTTACCTGGTGGATCCGTGGCTTGGCGCCTGAGGCTCCTGGTATTGCTGTCGCTTGCGGAACCTCTGGCTGCGGCGCAGCTTTTCGCTGCTCTTCACCGCCGACTTGTAGTCAGATATAATGCTTCTGATGCGCTCCTCGAAAAACGCAGAGAGGCGCAGGGTCATGCTGTAGATCTGAAGAGAGAGAGAAACTGATATTATAACACTATATTCCTCTTTTTTATTACAATTACATGCATTTTCTTACATTATATTATGTACATGCCTGACATATCACCCATATCATCTTCACTCATACTGTCCCCATATAATGACCTACACTAGACTGGTCTTCTCTTACTTGGTGGATTATCTCAATGCACAGAAATGCTTTGATTTAACGTCATTTTTGAAGTGTACTATAAAGTGTATAACTATTTTTTTAAAAAAATAGTAACTATAGTAAGTCATTGCATTACATCTACATCAGTATTTGCATTTACCAGGGGAAATCCCATCTTTGGTGTCGACACCATAAACTGAAACTTCAAATTTTTACATTCAACATGGTAGCACAAACAATGACAGTAAATATTATAGAGGACACATTGCAAAACAAACCTTTGAGCGTTTGTTTGGTGTATAGGCTTTTGCATTGACAAAAATAAGACGAACGTCTTTGCAAAATTCAATAGGATTTTCATATCGGTCCTGTTCCAGGATGCGCCGGACACTTCCGAAATCCATTGGCGAGTGAATAATGTCTGCATAATCCTGGGGGAAAAAAAAGAATGTTAAAAAAAAAAAAAAAAATCACATTCCACAGTTATCCTCCTGCCTAATCAAGACTTTATTCTGATCAAATACTGCCATGGTCTGATGGAAGTCCTAAAATCAAAAATAATGCGCCATAATGTAAACAAGGAGAAGAATATTTTAATGGTCGTTTAGAATATTACTTTGAGAAGTGAAGAATACATTATCAAAAGTGTAATGTTACACAGTGACATCTGTTGGACTGGTTTTTAATAGCAGGATTGAGTCAGATAAAGAAGTTGGGTTTTTTTTTCCCTTCAAACTGAGAGGGCATCTCAGGGGCTGGAGATTGGACCAATCCAGCCCCCAAGCCATATGATAACCATGTCTGATGCAAGCTCTTTACAATGGTTACTGGGATTCTTACAGGGAATTCATCCGGGTCCACAGGCTGACGGAAAGGCTCCGAGTCCTCACACTCAAAGATGTATTCCACCAGACGCCTACACTGGTCCTTCCAGGCCTCTGGGTCAGGCGCAGGCTCTACTGCAGTCTACACAAACAAACAAACAAACAAACAAAGTTAGATGGTGAAACCTACATGTAACTGTGTGTCTGACTAGTCAAACTAGAAAACTGCCTGATTTGTCCAAAATATAAAATCACCTGACGCAAAGCACGTCCAGAAGATGTTCCAGGCACATCGCCATCCAGGTCCTGCAGACATTCAAACAAATGTGTAGATTTAACACACTAATACACACAATCAATAAAGACTTCATGGCAGGATTTTTTGATTGATATGATGAAACAAAACCAGACTATTTACAAACTCTACAGGGTACTTGCTATAGGCCCTTCTCATGGCAGCCATAGTAGGAAGTGGAACAGCTGTGTTCCTTGGTGAGCAAAGGCATTTCTAATTAAGTGTCAAATTCAGCCACAGTTACTTTAACCAGAAAGTTTGTTAATATCTTTAGGAACACCTGTGCTATAGGAAGTGGAACAGCCCTACTGTTGTTGCTGCCCGTAGGCTTCGGTGATACAGGCCTATTCAACACCTTTAGAGTTAGTGGAGACATACAACATCCACCATTTCCAACTCCTGCGTTAGTGTCTAAATCCCACGCAACTACATTAGGGCTTTGTGAATGGGTGTATGGGTGTTTGCGCGTCTTCCAAGTTAAAATGAAGACCTTGGATGATTAAAATGATTTTCAAAATGTGTTACCTCATCAGAGTACTCCATGTTTTCCAGTGCGTTGTAGATCTCCATTATGTCTGTGCACTCTGGCTTACTAATGGCAGAAAAGCAAATTACAGGATTTAAAGTTTGTTTATATATTTAGCCGTACTGAGCCCACTGACCACAATTAACAGGGAGACACAACAGGGACAACCAAAAAAGGGTCAAAAAAGCATATCAAAGAGAATGAGATCAGGAAAAAAAAGCAATAGGAAGAGACAGTGTCTCACCCAATGAATTTAAGGAGGGCGTCAGTGATGAGTTTGGCAGAGTGTGCAATTTTGCTTCGAGGCTCATTGAAGGTCATGGCATTGTGGAAGATATGTCGGACATCCCAAACTAGTGCAGAAACTCGCCTACATACAGACAACACACACACACACGCACAAAGCCTTGTCAGGAAGTTTCATTTTGTACTTGCACATCTGCAAATATGCATGACACAACTGATCATCCCAAGCATTGACATTGCTTAACAGACATAGAAAGAACAAATTCAGTGGAATAATAACATACACAGAAAACAAAAAAGAACAGGACTGACCTGTAGAAGCGATGTTGGAGCCTCATACGGACAGTGCCCAGGTCTGTAGGGTAGGCGATGACCGTGCAGTACGTGGGATACTGGGCGATGTCCACTGGACCAGAGAATGGAGCAGCGATATCTGGAGAAGCAGGGGCAGAGGATGAGTTGCATTGCTATTCAAACTTGATGACATATTAATCTCGATCAGATATTAAGCTTTTGATTTCACCAAAATGGAAGCTTTAAATGTTTTCAAAACTGCCATGATGCCAGATTTGAGACTTCTGAACACCACAGAACAACAACAACAACAACAAAAAAGCAAGATGTCTGCATATTTGTTTGTGACCATGTACATCTCCCATCCATAATAAATGTGTCTGGGGTTAATACAGTTTTTGATTTGGAGTAGATTAAGTTACTGATCATTTACTTGAAGAAACACTAACATTGCAACTGAAGATAAATAAATCTGAAGCTAAATAAATGTAATAACCTCGGGTAATAGTCAGGAAATAACAGTAACCATTACAGTATACATTATAGTTTGGGGTAGCTGAAGCTGAAGTGTGACACATACCCACGGTGATGAGTTGGTCAATGCCAGCCATGATGCGTTCACTCTCCTCATCACGTGTTCTTTGGCCCCATTCTCCCAACTGGGGCTTGTAGAGAACTTCAGTCATCTCCTCACTGGTCACAGGAACACCTCCCCCAGGAGACTCAGGCTGCTGGGCTGATGACACAAACACACACACACACACACACACACACACACATATTCAATAAACTAATAAAAATGTACCAATTGCCAAGAGAATTTTGTGTGCTAGACTAAAGAAAAAAGAACTATCCTTTATGCTACAGAATGCTACAGTGGCGCAGCTGGCTATAGTATCTGTACCACTAGTAGACACGTGGCCATGCAGTTGGGTCCGATCTACAGTCTATTCAATACTCCACCGTCTCCTCCTCACACTCACTGTCCTATCTGCACAATCTACCTTCCATTTCCCAAAAGCAAAGTTGCAACTAACCAGTGAACAACTTTGCAATTCCCCATAGCCAACCAACAATGTTGCTGCCTTACAATGTTGCTGTCAGTAACTATGCTTTTTGGAAATGGACCTCGGATCCCAGTTATCAGACTCAATTCAAAATGGGAAAAACATCATTTTAAAAACACCCTCAGGTGTGTTTATTACCGTTCTCTGGAATGGCCTCCATGTCCCATGGACTCAGCTTCTCCGTCTCCTCAGTGTCCCACCTGGCATGAGCAAGACAAAGAGACAACGCATCATGGGATATGATTACTTTAATGGAGGATAACGATAAGATCATGAGCAAAACACACAATTGGGCATCTGGGCCCATAGTTATCAAGCCTCAAACAGACAGATCAGGGATGGTGATCGCGACTGCCTCTGGCACTTTGATCCCTGTGTTTTAGAAGACTACACATCGGCTCCAACAGCATTGCGGAGCACCTTCGAATTCGACTATTTCGCAACAAACCTAGTACAGTAGCATGTGGAAATAACAATGGATGTCAATGGACGGCTCTGACAAAATAGACTTCAATCGTAATTCACAAACGACGGCGGAAGAATTTGGCGCTGGTGTGCGGGGTTGGATTGAAAACCATGGAATAGAATGTTGAAAGCGGAGTGCTCAGCACTGTGTTAAAGCACCGCTTTAAGTCGAACCTTTACATAAGCTCTTTGACAAGTATTGCATTATACAAGTTCAAACAAACAAATTAAGGTGACATAAAGCAAGCATAAAGGCTTAATGGCTCTCTGGCACTTACTTGACTTTGAAGCACTGGAAGTGACTGTCGGGATATTCGAGTTGATAGGGCTCCTGACACACAATGGTCCCAAACCACCAGCAGTCATCGATGACGGAACGGAACCGATCACCTGGGAGAGAAAGAATTAAAACAGAAAAAAATATATAATCAATGGAGTGCAAATTTACATATAATTTATGTGCAATTCCATATAACGTTGATATATCTGAGGGCAAAATAAAGAGAGGGTTGAAATCGGGTGCAATGCGCTGTCTGCTTGGATGAGAAGTACCAAAAAAAATAATAAATAAATAAAGAATAAAAATAAAAACAGGTGCCTTCTCAGCCCTTTCTGTTGTTTTCTCATGGACAAACACAGCCTTTCTAATGTACGGTATACATACTGTAAGATGTACTAGGTCTCATTTAACATTAAGACATGTCTGTTGTGGCCACCAAGTTCTGATGAAAGCCATAAGGAGTGATGACTGATGCTGAGAGATTGTTCTGGGGATCGACTTACTCGGCTGCCATACTCTGTTGCGGGCGTCGTCATAGCACTGCCGCAGAACCAGGAAATCAATCACGTCTGGCATATCATGGTACCTAGACAGACGAAGAAGAAACCACAGGGTCACAGTTCTGCTTTTCTCAAGTGGTTATGCAGCTGTTTATGGTTTTGCAGTGCAGAAAAATACAATCATTGTTCATGATTCAAATCACTCCTACTACAAGCTTGGATTATCAGGCTTTGTCTGATCATTCCATGATTTACCATGACGACACATGCATGGTAGCATTGAAAGATACAGTATATTCTGGGATAAATCAACCCATAGCCTAATAGATCAACATCACCAAACGCTGTCATTAGAACAAAGAACAAGAACATTTGATACAACTTTGACCAAATAGCAAACGGGCAACGCTAACTGATAAGGTCACTGGGTACCGTTAGCCACCTCTGTTTTGCTATTCAGTCTATGAGTTAACAAAGTTTTCCCATCATGAGCAATCAGTTACCTCAAAAAGGGCTATGGGTTGATTCACCCTAGTAAATTAAATTCCTTTTATGTGCCAATGCGGGTACTGAACCTTGTCCCAAGTACTAACTGCTCAGGTGATGTTCAAGCAAAAGCTGTAAATGAACAGCCAATAGCGGTCAGCGATTAGCGTGACTCACTTGATAGAGAAAGACTTGTCTGTGGTCCTGCCGGTGCCGTGGTCAATCAGCGAGAGCTTCACACAGCAAAGAGTGGGTGGACACACCTCATACTTGATCCCTGTGATCTTCACAAACTCTTGGTCCTGCAAGATGACGCAGACACAGACACACACACACACACACAGAGGTTAGACATGGCCAAAAACTGCACTGCAGACACAGTGTGGATGTTTAGATTTAATAATAAGGTATTCTATAACATTAATTCTATACTAATATTGTATCATAAAACAGTAAATTATTGCATAATAAACTAATTATATAGCAGTTCCCACCCTCAGTTCCATCTTCTTCCAGGGCTGCTTGTCCAGGTTGATGGGGTAGAGATTACTCCTGCTCACCGCCTCCACGTAGGCCTCGTGGCCCTGACGGAAATAAATCACCTGCAGGGGGCGCCAGAAAGCCAAGGGAATAGAATGAGAGGGAGGACACACACACACACAAACATACAACTACATTTCTTCTTGCATGTGGCAACAAAGCCGTACTCAAAGTAAAAAAATTGTTAAACATACGTCCACCGCTATACATTAAGTTCTAATATTACGGGTTAAGGGCTTTTTTTCTTTTTATTGTAACAGTATGTACACCATGGACAGGAACAGCAACAACAATAAGCTATTAATAGCACTCACCTCATCGCCCATTTGGGGGACGAAAGGAGACTTCCTGGGAATGACGTCAGTGATCCACGCAGAAGGTCTGAACTCGTTGGACACTTCCCTGTTGATGGATGGCCGTACTTTGGGCCGCTGGGGACACCAAGAGGTCAGAGAGAGCAAAAAAATTTAGACATTTTTCACCGCCACACTAGATTTTTAAGCCTGGCTTTGCCTTTCTACGTAGCTCCGCTCAATAATCACTTCCCTCCTCGACTCCGTCTGGCATTACAGCCATTGGAATCGTTTGCAGGTATCAATTCCATATCGCACTAAAAGGTTTTCTGTTGTTGTAGTGTACTGTAGCTTACTTCAAGACCAAGCTGGTGCATAATGTTAGGGATGGGGGGAAATCAGATTTAATTGTTTCAAACTTCTACAGTTCACACCTCCAGCTTGCAATCGTTTGTCAATGGTGAAATGCAAGACCCTTGTACGAAACTAAAGTGTAGACCAAGGGGATGGCCAAAGCCAGGCTATAGATTTTTAGCCCCAAATTATTAGTCAAATCGATATATGGGGCTTTTTTGTTTTCAATATTAGCCTAAGCATAGCTCCACTGTATGTCACTCCGATATCTTGCACTCTACTCTTGAGTCGCAAATTACATAATTAGTTCATCCCATCAGCCCCTGTGACACACACACACACACACACACACACCTTGGGCGTCTTGCTCTTAGCCTTCTTCGGCTTGCGAGGCTGAGAGGGCTGCTCCTCTTCATCGCGTGTCGTCTGCTCTTCCTCCTCAGCCTCCTCCTCCTCTTCCTCAT
The DNA here is from genome assembly GCA_027497455.2 of Sardinella longiceps. NCBI lineage: Eukaryota > Metazoa > Chordata > Actinopteri > Clupeiformes > Clupeidae > Sardinella > Sardinella longiceps. Next base: position 26,695,106 of record JAODXP020000021.1, on the reverse strand, counting down.
CTTCATCAGAGCTGCTGAGTTGCCGTCGCGCACGTCTCCGTGACGACAGTGGGCTCGTGGGCTGCAGGTTAATGCCAGCGTCGGCCATCCAATCAGAATACTCGCCAGATGAGTTACTGTGAGGCAGACAGAAGTATGAGCCACTTTCTTCACCCTTTTCTCGTTATCATTTTTTTTCATGTAATTTTTCTATATGTTGTACTTTATCTTTGTCAATCACATTGAACTGCCTCTGAGAAATAAATGTTTTATATGAACAACCTTGTTCTGCAGAACTGCCCACTTTCTACAAAGACAAGCAGAGAGATTCCCTCTACAGTTCAGTTTCTAATTAACTGGTCTTGCATTTTATCGCAACAAATTTGCCCTTTCTCGCTTCATTAATGTCAGATAATATCTCCATGTAGCTTGATTATTAGAGGAATTGGAACACATCGGGACAGTCACCATGGCTACACAGGGCTCACGAGTTCTGATTTGTACCTTGAGCTGTCACTCTTCCACTCTTCTTCCTCATTGGACGTATGGATTTCACTGCCCACGATTTCATGCTCCTGATAAAAAAAGCAAAAAAAATAACTAATCATAACTAGGTCTTACATAGAACATAAACTTAGCTTCTGTGGTTTGCACTATAGAGCAAATAGAAGCATTAAGTGCTTTAAGTAGAATGAGAACATTTGGCAAACCATAGACATGAATTTGTGTACCAGTAGCTAACCATAATGGGGCAAGCGGAAATAAAACTGAAACTGTTACCATGCCCTTATTGGTTAGTGGTCAACATATGTTGCTAATAAATCGATGTTGTACATTTATTTCTTGCAATCTTTCACTTTGTTTAGGATTGTGTACTTCTGTTTAGAATTGTTCAAACACAATTCTAAATGATACACAGTATAAACAAGCAGCTATAAGACATAGGCTGGCATAAATAATACAAAGAACACTGATCTGGAGTCAGCCGTACCTCAGAGCTTGCAGAAGTCTCTTCGCCTTCCTCGCAGGAGAACTCGATGAACTCCTCACCCACGCTGTCCCTCCACTGACGCTTGCGTGACGGTGGCCGCTTCACACAGGGCACCTCGTCGTCCGAGTCATCCTGAGGTGATTGACGCAAAAGATCAGTCACCGCACATACTCAACATACCACTAGCATTATTATGTATTTACTTGTTAAGTTTTTATCTTGATCTTAAATTGATATTCTGATGTTGACTGATTACTTGATATTATCTTTAAACATATTGAAATGTTGTAAAGAAATGTGCTATATCAAAATTGGCCTTCCTTCCATGGGAATGTCTTGCTTTGCCTTGCCTATCCAGCTACGTTCACAAAACATTATGGGACTATGGATCACTTCCCCTTGGCCACCTTACCAACCAAGTGATCCATAGTCCCATGAGATCAATGGGCCTCATTCACCAACCATTCTTACGAAGAAATGTGTTCTTAAATCACACTTAGACACTTTTGAAGAAGATTTTCATTCCCCAATATAGGTTTTCAAATGGGACCTTAAGAGCAAATTGAAGAAAATTCTTAATATAAGGAGATATTGGTGACTGAGGCCCATTCTGATCAAATTAATTAGTCCTGTGCCTTTTCTCATAGGAAGTACATTAAAGTATAAGTCCGGAGTAAGTTTAAGCACAGCCCTGCTGCAAGAGCCTTCTAAAAGCAATATCTTTCGCATGAAATTAAAGAATTTCGAACAGCATAGACTTAACGCAAACACAAAACACTTTATATTGAGTCAATGTAACCTCAGATCTTACTTTCGGTTTTAAAGAGTCAGGTCCAATTGATTCAGTGTAAAGTGCCTGTTCGCTTCTGCGTTCGCGTTCGGTCTTTGCTGTACCAAATATTTTGTTCCACTCACTAACTAGTGCATTTAGCAAGCTCTTTCAACAGGGTTATCCTTGAATTCACTCCGGTATTTCCCTTTAAGGTTTACCAAGTTGCTAGCCTATAAGGTACCAAAGGTGTGACCTAGGTAGGTACTGTAGGTAGTGTGTTGTACCCTGAAACTGCCGTGAATGATCCTCCGCTTCCTTGTGTTGTAGAGGGTGGTTTCCTCCTCGCCTTTGGCCATCCTGAAGCCCTCCTGGTGCCTGTGGACACAGTGCAACTGGACTAAGCACAATACCTCCATAGTCTTTATCTGTTGTTGTAGTTGTTGTTTTTGGAACAGCCATCCATACATCCTTGTAGCATGAATGCAATTTGCTTACACCTTCTCAAAACTCAAAAAGTGCCAATGCCAAAGATTATCTGTGTTCATAATGCTGGATTGTATAGAGTAATTAAGTAGAGTTGTCATTAGCATTACATAAAATCTCCAAATTTATGTGAGTGAACACATTTAATGTATTTGGGTTTATGTGTGTCATGTTCCTGGTATACATTTAGGCACACATGTGAGTATGTTAAGTTATGTCCCTAATGTATTTAGGCGTGCGTGTGTGTGTGTGTGTGTGTGTGTGTGTGTGTGTGTGTGTGTGTGTGTGTGTGTGTGTGTACAAGGGAATCCATGCTTCCTCACCCGTAGGCACTGCTGGTGAGCTCAGGCACAACCACGCGGCGTCGCCAGGCCTGCAGGTCTCTCTCAGTGGCCATCTGGCTGCGGGGGGCATTCTGGTGCATCTGCCGCACGCCCTCCACCTGACCACTCCGCCGCAGCCCCACATTAGGAGACGACTGCAGCTCCATGCGCTCATTCAGAGACACTGGCAGAGTGGGAGAGAGAGAGAGAATGGGAAGGAAAGGAAAAAAAGTTATTACGTGTGCTTTTTTTTAAAGCAAAAGTCTGGTGTACTTCAAGCATAGCTCTATTGTATGATTCTACACTGCATAGTGAGTGGAATGAAAGAATTGGGAACATCATAACGAACACAAATGTAAACAAGCACTTTACATTGAGTCAATGGAACATACAGTACAACATTCAAAACGGAAAGTAAGATTAGACTAATTAAGTTCCACGAACTCGTCAGCAGGCTCGTGCAACAGGTTTACACTTGGATCACACTGAACCTTTGTTTTAATGATAAATCCTAAAGTTACCAAGGTAATCCAGCAACCTCACTTAGGCCGGTATTCTCCTAGGTGCATTCGTCATAAAAAGTGCTTAGCTCCATGCATTTCAGCCTGCACTAAGCCCTTTTTGGGACTTAGGCACCTGGAAGAATACCGCCCTTAGTATACCCTCAGGTGTGTAACTGTGGTGTAGTTTTACCTCTGCGGGGCGTGCCGGGGGCATGTAGAAGGGCCGGGGCGGGTGGTGCCGCTCCCTCAGGTTGTGCTACAACGCGCCGGTCCTGATTCTGCTGCAGGACCCGGATGGCCTCGTCCAGAGCACTCCGACCTGCCGCCACCTCCACGCTTTCGCCTGGTTGCTGGCTAATTACCTGCTCCACTACCTCCCCATCACCTGGACACACACACAGACACGGACACACACACACACACAGTCAATGATGTGAGGTTCATGGCTTCAACTTAAATGAATTTTAAGTAAAGCTTCAATTATAGGTTAGACACTAAATTTAACAATGGGGAATAAGCAAAACTGGATCTCTGGAATTGTTGAGCAGTATTCAGTCACTTTCATTATGCTACTTTACAGCTGCATTTGATGAAAACATCCCGCACTAAAATCCACATCTAAACTGATCAACCTCAAGCATTACAACATCACAATGCAAATGTCATCCTCCAACTTTGGTGCGGACCGAATCAAGTCATGACAATCCAATACTCCACAAAAAATGAACAGATAGTTTAACGAAAAAGAATCTCTAAATGTTTTTACAGCATTGTGTTGGACATCAAGGATCGAAAGCAAGGCAAGATGAGGATACACTTGTGTCACTTACTTGTTGCCACATAGCCCAGCTGTGGGACCAGGTGCTCATCTGCAATATTCTCTCGACCTGGGACAAGGCGCTGATACCTAGGGGGGTGTGGGTTGCCATCGACGTCTACCAGGAAGGGCGGGGGCATGAGGTGGGGTGCCTGCTGCGTCTGCTCATCCAGGACGAAGCCGTTGGCATCTCGGATGAGCGGCCGGTAGTCCGTATGGAAGAACACCTGGTCTGGAAGCTGTGGGCAGCAGCACAGCAGGGCAGAGGGCAGAGTTACAGTTCAACTGCGTCATCACAGTCCTAAAAATTCAATCACCTAAACAGCTTCTCAACCTCACATTCCTACTATACAAGTGAATTATTGGCAACTGTGAAATTCCTTGCTAGATTGTTTGATGTGTGTGTGCACAATATTTAAGGCTCTTTTTTTGACGCTTTGCTATTTAGGAGAAAGGATACTGGACTGTGAATGGAACAGAAAGGTAGTGATCAAGTGCTAATGGGAATGAAATCAGCACATGATGTAGTGGATCAGAAGAACAAAACTCAGGGCATCATAGGCACTGCTCCCACTTTCCCAAAAGCATAGTAGCTAACTAAGTTAGCAACTTTGGTGGTTGCAATGCAATTTCCCATTGCCAACCAACTACTAACTTGTTAGCAACTATGCTTTTGGGAAACACACCCTGATCGGTCTTTGGTGTTTTTGTTGCACTTAATGGCGCCTTCAAGGCACTACCAGCCCACCCCCAAAACTAGGGTTAGGGAGAGGGTTCAGCAGGTTAGGGTTAGGAGCTGCCATATTGAGAGCAAAAAAAATACCATTGAGCGCACAGATCAACCCACATTGATGCTTCATCTTCCGAGTCGGCAGTCACAACTAATCCTGACAACATCTTACAGAGGGCACCTGAGTGGTAGGCAATCTGTTTGATTTACCTTAATCTAACTTGAACAAACCAAGGAAGTAGATTAAGTGAGATTAACGCCTAGCTTTGGGCCTTGACAGCTGGGGTGTCTTTCCCCCTTCATTCTAAACTTTGTTTATCAGACATTGTTTGTGCCCAGGTAAACTACATCTCTGATAATTGTGACAAACGGCATCTGAAAGATAGCCTGGTAAAAATAAACATTTGCCCAGCTAATCCATCAAGAGATGATCCCAAAGCAGCCCATTTCGGACACACCAAAACTCAAGAACGAATCAAGACTGACAATCTAGGATAAAGCAAGCTTCATCATGCGCAACCAATAAAGGTAATACCATTAAACCGTGCAAACATGGATATTCCTTCAAATTGATGTACAGTCATTTCCCGAATGTTAGCTGCACTATGTATAAGGCAGTATTTGTACACATATAAAGTACATGTGTAGCCTATAGTATGTATTAACCTCATAGGTGAAAAGTGTATTAAACTGTACCAGTTAAACTGAATTGTTTCAAGAAATCAGAATTGCGATGAAAACAAGGCTTTTGCAGGACATTTGAAAAGATTTGGTTATATAGTTTTAAGTGCTAGTTTGGCAACATTGAATCACAGCCCTGTTGTATGAGCTTGCAGACTGCTGTAGAAAGCGGGGGAACCAAAGACTTTGGAACATCATGAGTCAATTGAAGTAAAATCCTCCAGAATTGAAAGTCAGATTAGTGGTCCGGTTGACTAAACACAAACTGCTTGTCCGCACGTGTGTTCCCTGTTCACGTTTGGTCTGTTGTTTTACAGAAGTCAGCAAGCTTATGCAACAGGGTGATTGAATGAGCCTGAACTATTACTTTGATGTGCCAATTTAACTTTGTTTTCCTGCTGGTTACACTCCTAAAAAGAGGAAGTGAAAGACTTGACTTCAGACCCAATCTTAATCTCTACTGAGGAGCAGTCTCTATCAAAAAGACATTTTGGGTAGTCATCGAGCATCAAATGCATGAACCAGATTGGCTATCGAGTGGCCTCACCTTCTCGTAGGGCTTGGAGCTCCCGAAGCCGAAGATGATGAGGTGGCCGTGCGAGTCGGTGCAGGCGAAGCGCTGGCCGTCCGGCGTAAACTTGCAGTCAAACACGGCGCCGTGACCCTGGCCCTCAATCTGAAGACAAATGCACAAAATATTTCATTTTCTGTTGACATCACCACAAAATGACATCCAACTGACAGCCAATATTAATTTCACAATCGAATGCAGTGCCCAACACTAGTAAATCAGTTTAGCTTTGTTTTTGTGTTTCTTTCCCCTAAAATAGTTTTTTCTTATTTCAGAATCAAACTACTTCCCCAAAAATGAACAAATTAACGATTATGCAAGGTCCTTTGTCTCCTACCTTGTAAGTGTTCCTCTACCAAAACAAAAATATGCAGCTCAGAGTCACAGTTACAGTAGTGAAGTCTTGGGGACATTCTTAATAGGTGATTAAATGATAAACCTGGCTAAATAGACCTACAGAAAGTGGCAAACCTGCTAAATAGCCTGTTTTTTAGCTTTATTTAGCTGAGAGAATAAGGACTTCTGGCTCTTCTATTTGCAGGTTTGCCACTACCTTTTGGGTTAACTTGAATTAACCACTTTCTTGAAACCCACCCCTTCCGGGCTCTTTACTTTGGACAGTCCTCCCCTTCTTACCATATTGAAGTAGTGCTGCGTCTTTGTGCCTTTCACAAGGTCCCAGATGTAGACGTTGCCATCGTGGCCGGCTGACAGCATGACCCTGGGGTCGAACGGATGTGGCTCGAGTACAAACACCTCAGCCTCGTGACCCTGAACAGAACACAAGGACACACAGGATGAGCAAAGGGCTTCCCCTCAACCCTTGTACACTGTGCACGATTGCAGGCACCAAAAACTACAACGCCACAACACTCAAAACTACAACTGAACACTACCTCCACTACCTCATTTCAACTGAATTAATACTATACACAGTTATTTTGCATATATTCCAAAGCCAAAATGAGCACATGGCTCAAGTGGTTCCAGCCTATCTGGCTGTGAGAGGTGGTTTGGGGGAGGCAGTGAAGAGGAAGAATAGGGACCTGAACTGCAGGTGGTGAAACAAGTGAGTTTGAGGTGCAGCCCCATGACATGGGTCTATTTCCATCCGCTCAGAAATCTGACCAAATCAGAGCGCCGTTTCCCAAAAGCATAGTGGCTAGCTATGTTAGCAACTTTTTGGTTGCAATGCATTTTCCCATTGCCAACCAACTTGGTTAGCAACAATGCTTTTGGGGAAACAGACTCTAGGGGTGCATGGTTGCCAACTTTGCTGGTTGCAATGCAATCTTCCATAGGCAACTAACTAAGTTGCTAACTTTCTAGAAACTATGCATTTGGGAAACTGATGCCATGGCCAATCTGAACAGTCATTACTAGTCTCTTCTCCCCCTCACAGTGCTGATAGAGGCAAGCTAATAATATGGGCCACATTTTCCAAATGTATATCCGCACTACAACCACCAGGGACACTTTCTGCTGGAAGAAATCCGGGTCACAAGATATAAATGAAAGTGTTGCCATCCGACGGGCAAGATCTGACTAATCTTCCACCCGAGGCAGACAGACAGACAGAGAGACAGACAGGCAGACAAACAGCAGAGGAACTGAAGCTTATCTTTACCTTCAAGACATGAAGCAGCTCCCCTGTGTATGAATTCCACACTTTGATCAGATAGTTGTTGACAGCGGTGATGACCATGTTGTCATGGCGATCCCAGGACACCATAGTGACCTTGGCTTTGAAGAAGTCACCAACTGTCACAGTTTCGGTCCTGGAGAGAAACCGTACACACACAAAATAAAAACTTTTTAATGTACAATTAACACTGAACACGAAAGTCTGAATGTGCATTTATCACCTCACCATCATGTCAGCAGCACCCATTGCTATTTTCATTGCAAAAACAAACTTACTAGTACAAAACCTAGCTTGCTCAAAAGCATGTCACTTGCTCAAAAGCACTTCAAATCATAAAATACAAGTTCAACGGGAACATAATCTAAAATTGTGGTATGGAGGCCAGTGACGTCATCAGAAAGCGTCAAAGGTAGAAAGCCCTGTCATACAGCAAGTGAAAAATGTAGTGTGCAAGGTAAATGTTTGAGAAAGTATACTACATGAGTGAACATCCAAGTCAGCAGGAGGCTATAGCCTAGAAAGGCTGGTGCTTACGGCAGTGTGGCGCTCATGTCCAGGAGCAGACTCCTCCACTGCTGCCTGTGGTGCAGCCGCCAGATCCGCGCCGTTCCATCTCCGCTCCCACTGACGAATCTGAGTGGGGGCGGGGACATCGCAGTGACAACAACGTCATGTCACACTGAACAACCATTCATTTTCACCCATCAGCCATCCCCATCCCCCACAATGTATATCTGTGATTCAGACCCTCTGCCTTCCCACCCTTCCATCATCTCCTTCCACCACAGTTCCAGGCTTCAAGCTCTTCAACTCTCTCTCTCTCTCTCTCTCTCCTCCTCCAAGTACAGCATGTATTCTCCCCCTCTCTCCTTAGTTCACCCTCTAACGGCCCTCCGCTTCTGTATACATTAGTCTCTATTCCTCTCCATGTCCTCCCACACAAAACCTGTGTGGGCCCTTCTCTTATAAACACACACACACACACACACACACACACACACACACACACACACCTCCCTCCCTCACTCAATCTCACACTCTCTTCACAGCAGAGCCTTGCCAGTTTCCTCCCCTTGTCTTCCCTTCTGTCTGAGTGTGTTAAATAACTATAATGCTTAGAGCAAATTACTTCCACAGCTCTGTTTCTGTGTTTCATCATATAGACATAGAAGCAAATAAGGCTTTAAATATCATACAAGTACTGTACACAGAGAAGGCAAGCTTTTTTCTTAAAGCATAAACTAAGAACTCAGCAAGGTAGGACTCAAGTCTGGCTCAATGTGGCTCCAGGTTATTAAATCAAAACTAAGCATTATGCCCACCATTTAACAATATTAATCTAAGCCCACCCTACCGGTAATGATTAAAGATGATAAATAAAAATCAGTTTATCATACCTCTCTCCTGTGTGACAGAACTGGATGCTGTCCACTTTATCCTGGATTATAAGGCACAACAATTTAGCAACAAATAGAAGGCAAACAAAATTTCAAAATAAAACCACCACCACAAATCTGTCAATTTATCTGAGTGTACTGTACAAGTCTGCCAAAGGAACTTGCTGTTTCCTAAATGCCATACTGTGCTATACTCAACGGGAGCTTGGAAATGCTTGCATGTAAAGAGAATGTGTGCTCATTGACTGGGTTGTGTGCACACTATAAAGGTTGTTTGGTTTGTTGGCTCAATTTTGATAAATCAGCAAGTATTGAGTAAAATCAGCGCACATTTTCTCAATATGCAACAATGACAAAAAGATCTAGGAATAATTGTATGCTCCATCCCAGGTCACATGCAGTACCAGTATATAGTACAACAGTATGCTAGCAACTGTCTGCACTAGACTGTGAGGGGTCTCTTACCGTGTGGTCGGATAATTCTGACACTTTCTCTGGACTGCCACATCCCAGGTAATATATTCTGATAACATGGTCTGTGCTGCCCGTAGCTAAAAACATGCCACCTGATATAAAACAAAAGAGTTTGATCAATTTTGTCAATGTTTGGTATGTTCATAAAAATTTAAAAAAGATGACAAGAGCGCTACGCTATCCTGTGTCCAAACCCGATTTATGACCAATCCCAAAGCCACTAACTGAAAGGGAAACCCTATAAAGCTTCTTCAACCGTGAATTAACCGTCACTTCTGTCAATTATCTACAATCTAAAAATGAAAACAAGTTGGTCATCATCTAACAGGTGACACACTCTGGTTGGTAAGTAGAACACATGAACATAAAACAATCAGCACCAACATATTGCTGAACATATATATTTATCTAGATCAGAATTTGAGAGTGTGAATAAGAATGTAGAGGTGCCTTAGTAGTAACCACATGTACTGTAAGTGGACTGTTATGGCTCACCTGGGCTAAACGATGAGCAGACCACTTGCACACCTGGTCGAGGTCGTTCTGTAAACTTATGTGGCCGATCACTATGAAAAAATAAAAAATTAACACACACTTCATTAGCAGACGCCATTCACTGAACCTCCACCCCCCTCAACGTCCCCAAATTACTGATGAAGTCGTTAAGACAGCTAGCAGCGAAGGATACACATTTACATTAATGTTTTGGTAAGTCATAATAATGTTACCATTTTACTCACCTGAAATTGATATTATTTACATCCCATTGCCAGAAGCAGACTGTTGCATCGGTTCCCGTGGAAACCATATATCGTTTTGAGCCCTTGGCAAATGGAGAAAACTGAGAACAAAAAAAATACACAAAAATGAAATCACGTCATGTCTATGTTTCCAGATATTACAGACTAATGTTGTACTAGAGGGTCTTTTTCACCGTGGGCAGAAGTCAAACATTCGTTTGACTACATTATAATTACAATGTACCTGGGTTTTAAGTTAGACTGCCAAGCCAAATGAGCGTATCAGTGCCAAGTCACTATTCTTAAAATACTAAAAAGGCTCGTCAAAGCATGATCCTGTGGTTGCTTATCAATAACGAGGTGTGTGCTCTGTTCCTAAACATCCTAATACACACACTATGCATATACTGTACCAACAATATTCTCAATGCTTGTTTCCATGTGTAAGCATGGGCCCCCCAAAATCCCTTCATGTCATACGGCACAGATGGTGCTACTATACTAAAGTCGTCAGACGAGACAGGTGAAATATAGCCTACCTGTAGCGAGGTAATGGAGCCGGTGTGCCCCTGCAGCACAGCCACAGGGGCGCAGGTCCGAAGGCACCACACACGGATGGTCTTGTCGCAGCTCCCGGCCGCGATCAGAGTATTCTCGTAGTTCACGGCCAGGTCCGAGATCTCAGCCGAGTGGCCCCTCAGCGTGGAGTGAAGACGCCCATCAAACGATGACCAGATCTTCACCAAACAGTCGTCTGAGCCCTAAAGTGGCAGATCAAACACATTTCACACACCAAAGACAAACCCGAAAGGACCGGCATGTTTTACACACCAAAGCCAAAGACTTAACTCATAACACACAGCCAAAGGGTAGAAATTCCAGCAGCAGCATGCACAACCTTTTAGTTTAGTGCATTTCATGTCAACCCAGATTCTCTACATAGCTTATCTATCTGTTCACACTAAAAGCTACTAAGCTGCAACATCACAAAAAGACAACAAGAACAGAAACATTAAGAAAATGTTTTTAAAATCTGAGTGACGAGGGCAACTAGCCTAAAAAGTTTTAATGCTGCTCAAATGAATGTAATTTTGCTTTGATGCAATTAGAAGGACATGAACAAACATGTTATGAACATCTTTGGCGATTTTACAACTTTAGAAGCTCTTCTACACCCTCATACACCAAAATTCCACCGGATATACACAATAGTCAGATATATAGCCAATTCTACTGATGCTCTCTGTAAGAGAAATCATCAAGTGTGACCACATGAAATGCAGTGATTTCAAGCACTACATTTGGAGGAAAAGTGAAAATAAGTGACAAAACAGAAGCACTGCCAATAATAACTGACAACTAATGAAGCCTGGTATGCGATCCAGGACCCTGAAGGCCTTCTACAGAGGCACTACAGAGAGCAACTTCACCAGAGGCATCAGTGCATGGTTTGGAAGCTGCACTGCAACAAAATGCAAAGCAATACAGAGAGTTGCGCATATCGCACAAGAGTTATGCAGATGTGATCTGACTTCCATCCAGGACTTATACAACAGGAGTTGCATCAGAAAGGCAAAAAAAAAAAAAAAAAAAAAAAAAGAATCTGTAAGGACCCCTGCTATGCTTCTCATGGTCTGTTTTAGCTGCTACCACCCTGGTAGGTAATATCAAAGTCTTGAGGCTTGGACCACTAGACTCCAGAACTGTTTTTTCCATACAGCGATGAGACTTGTACCAGTCAGTCTTTGCACAACAACATTCCTCCTCTTCATGCTCACACTCTTACCCATCTAGGCCAATTTATTTGTTATTTAAGCTTTGAGATGCATAAAACCAATAATATTACTCTTCTATACTAGTATACTGATATGCAATAAAAATGTTTTTAATCTTAATAAAGCTTTGATCTTAATGAACATATGCCAACTGTATTTCACCAGTTCTGTAGAAAATAAAATCCGTCACATCTTACTCTCAAGTAAGCTAAGGTTTTTAATTTCCGAGACAAAATAGGTCATACAAAAAAGTTCCTCCAAGTTGATGAACCAACCAATAGTTCAAATAAAAACTGACAAAGCAACCTACTGAAGCTGTAAAAACAACTGAACCCCCCAACCTCAGACAGCTTGGTATGCACATTCAACCCAACCACAGGTGAAATTGAAAGAAAGGCCTTGTGGCTTCACACTAGACAAAACTCATTTAAACGGAAAAGCAAGCAGAATTCATTTATAGAGCAGTTCACACATACTTTAGTAATTCTTTATTAATATGTTTATAAAGGTGCAGACTACATAGCCTAAGGCAAATCAAGGCACAAAAAAAAAGCAACTGCAGTTTGAGAAACTCACTGTGAAGATCCTGAGGCCGGAGCGATCGAAGGCGATGCAGTACACAGCAGACAGGTGGCCCAGGATCCTCCGGTGCATCTTCATGTGCTGATAGTTGCTCACAGGGTTCACAGAACTGAACTTCTGTGCACCGGTCAGCTCCCTGCCACGGCATACTTCCACTGTACAGGAACAGATGAACAGGCGGTGAGCATCCAAGAAAAACAACACTGACAAGAGCGGACACAGCAAAGCCCTACTCACGACTTTCACCTGGCTGGGACCTACAACAACATCTACTGCATTCCCAAATCCCAGTTTTCCAAATCCTACACAAGGTTGCCTGCAAGGTGAAAAACTAGAACAGGTCAGTTGCTTCTTTGCAGGTAAACGGCCATACTTGCTTCTCAATATTATAATCCTAAAAAGCCAGACTTGGAGCATATACTACAACTTCAATTAATTTTATATTAAATCTTAAAAGCTACATAAAACCACTACTACATCTATATGACACATCTGAACTCGACCAGGACCTTTTCGGTCCACTGAAATCAAAAATTCACTGTCTTTATGGACATTGTTAACACAAGGTCATCCTGTTTCATATCTCCTACATAACCTGTTGTGATTGTGCATGCTTTCACTTATTCATTTCCCTACAGCACACAAAACACTACCAATAATACAAATCCAAGCACACTACTAGGTTACATTAAATACTAAGGGCACTACTAAGTGGACTATATCTGGCTAGGATGCATCCTCAAGAGTCAGCAGCACCCTGATTCTATCTGGTCCCATGCTGCCAGAGACTATTTGGGCACTCCTGATATGATGTTATAACACTTAAAGGTACTCATGCACACACAACCCTGAGAGACCCTTCCTTTATTTCACAAAAGAACAAATCATAATCAAAATGCGCTTGGTCATGAGAAACAGCAATCCGAAGGCTATAGGCCATGGTGGCGTTTCACTGAATATACAGCTCATCTCAGGGCTTATGGGGCCATTCAACAGAAATAAAGTCACATCTATAACACCAAGAAAATGTCAGTATAGTGTCAATGTATGTATAGTGTGTCAATATATGTCAATATAGCATTTATATTTACATTAATTTCGAGCCTTTGCCAGTTAGGGCTGTTAACGTCAAGAAGAAATCACATAATCATTCAAATCACACAAATACCATTATATTGGTATTATGGATGTGAAAAATCAACGCACTGTGGAACTGGCAAGTCATGCCAAAGCATGTTGAAAGCAAAGTAACCTACACACATGGACTCACCTAAATTTGGGGCATCTCGGCAACTTGAAGGCCTCTCTGGTGGTCTGCCCCTGTGGAGTGCAGCGAAGGACGAGCCTTTCCACTTCACAACATTGCAATCTGAGGGTAGGAGAGAAGACACGAGAGAGAGAGAGAGAGAGAGAGAGAGAGAGAGAGAATAAGTCTTTCCATACACCCTGCAGCTGGGGACCTTGCACAACACGAATCCCCTTAGGAGAGCAGTGACAACTGGCATGAGCACAAGTGGCAACTATGGGATAAACTACTGTACACATGTGCATCATCAGTAGTCATCAGTGAAGCTTGAGCAGTTATGCTTTCTTACAATAGGAGTTTTTCAGCTGGGAAACCAACAGTCATGACGAACTGGATGAATTTACTGGCTTTTGAAACAGTCATGATCCACAAGGGGGGACATCATGTCACCATCTGGTCCCCAGGGGCTAGACTAGCTTCCAAAGATGCATATGAAAAAAACTGCTGCTTGCAATATGCAGTCACAGTCATATCCAGTCAGTGTTAAGAGATCAAAAGCCTACAGATGTTATTTTAAACAGTGGAGCGGCACTGAGCCAAAGGCACCTTTTGCTGTGCGGAGTAATGAATGTCCCCCTGTTCCCAGCAGTGAACTAACTCCTGCCACACTGGATGGCACTTCTTTGTCCAGAACGGGCCCAATGCGCTTGCATATTTGCAACAAGTGGTCCGGTGCAATGTGCCTGTTTGCTGCAACCTTTATGACAACAAACACAAGACATTTTCAGTGTTATGTCCAGAGCATCTAAGTGTTGTTAATACTTAAATAAAACAACATTTGAAGCTTGGCTATACATTTAATAATAACGGCAATATCTAAGCATATTTTGTTATGTATAACAAAACATTTTTAGGTGATCACAAGGAACAATGTGCAGGCATCAGAAGGTTAACAAAAACAACATCACTACATATCCTGGTTAAAAAAAAAAAAAAAAAAAAGCGCCGGTCTAACTTTTAATTTTTAAATGAAATCAATATTCATTAAGCCTATAACAAGACGTTTAAAACCGCAATCACACAGCTCATGTGAATGTCAGTTCTTTTCCTTCTCAGCAAACGTCTCCTAGCAGAGAGCTGTATGCAAAACAGTTCTCCCACACAGCCAATCAGGGAGCATGTTGCAAGCAGAAAGCAGAGTTGACAGTGTTTCAGCAGTCCGGATTGGCTGGCTGGGTGAACTTGACGTACCCTAAGCTCCTCAATCCCCACCCTATCTGCAATACAACACTAAATAATACGAGACAGTCAAAACACGTTTCCGCAGATCTGATAGTCATAATCCAAAGATAAAAACAATTCCCTTTTTCAGGAGAGTACATGGCAATGGGAAAAGAAAAATACAGTCCAACATTGAAAGCACTGATGTATTAAAATCCATCAAAGCTTGACAGAAAACTCTCTCTCGGGAATTAATTGTTTGACTAGTAATACAAAACAATTAAAGCAAGTCTGGTGTAAAATCTGCAAATAAACTTACCACATCTTCGTAAGATCTTGGATGTTCATTTCCTTCCCAGTCCAGCCTACGGGGAAGAAGCTAAAGAGGAAAGGTCGTTGTTTTAGCATTCTAAATACAGCCTAGTGTTCAAATTAAAGTCCCACAAGCACCACATGGTCTTATTTTTGTTTTCTCTAACTGATGTTGTGAGGCATTGTGTCAAAGTCACACACAAGCATTTGGAAAGTAGCCGGAGCTAGCAAGGCAAGTTTACGTCTGTTGCACGGAGCAGGGGATGCAACCAAAAGCTAAACTGTTGTGCTCCGGAACGATATTTACACACCTGATATTCCTCTAGTTCACTCACAAGAACCTGCAAAAGATTAAAAATGTCTCAGAAGCGTCTACATGAGCAATACAACAACACATAAGAAACAATACAGAGTGAAGCTTCGACGGCGAGCCAGCTCACCTCAGCCGCTCTCCGACAAGGACCCGTTGTCAGAAACCGTGAGATAAGATAATAAAGCTCTGTAAGTGGACAGAAGGAAATGGTTAATAAGGTCGAATATCAATTAAAGAATTACTAATATCCGAAAATATGTGAATATATGTTGCTACTTTTCTACAGCTTACCCGATTCAAGGAGCGAAATATTCCCATTTTTGGCCAGTGAATCGGCCATAGCTTTTCGGGATATACAATTTTGGTACTAACTTTACTTCTAGAAAAGAGTGTGATATATTTATTTAATTTCGGTTCCACTGCTCGGACCCCCTCCACAGTTGCTCCCGCTTTCTATTCAGCCAGCTAGTAGCCGCCATTGGAAGGATGAGGCCTCAGCTTTATGAGTTACTTCCGCCAGAGCAGAGGAAACAGGGGGTGGGGAGACGACAAACTCTTCCTCTGTCTTGCAACAAAAGGTGCGCGCTCGAAATGGTCTTCGTGCAGACCCCTACGGTGATTGTTGGCAAACACACAACACGACCGCGCTATTTATTTGCTACATAATAACTATGTTTAACGATTTGTTTTTGGAAGGTTTGATACATTGTATTTCTCGACAAGGTCGAACAACTTGGCAGTGACGTCATACACAATGGCGACCCATAGCAGAGCCTCAGCATTGTGGTATCTCTGTTGCCATTAGGTGTGTTTATCACACCATATAGTGCTTATGTTTAGGTTGATTGGTACATATTCTGGCAGACATATGACTATTCTGATGCAATATTGCACAATAGTCTTTTAGCAACGTATGCAAGAGAATGAAAAGGAAAGCACATTTTACTTGCCTTGTAGGCACAGGTATAGGCTATTATTATTGAGCTTTCGATGAGGTTAAGTAGGCCAACATTTAAGTAACTTCATCAATAGCTCCATGACAAAAGTATAGTTTTTTATATTTAAAAATAGAAAAAAAAAATTCTGGTCGGTGGTAACCAGACCAGGAAGCTCACTAAACCTTGCAATATGCCTCTTGGATAGGTTATTTTGTAAGCTGTCAAACTATCATTGGCCTAATGATCATTATTACTTTTGGATATTAAAGGCAGTCTTAAGTCAGAAAATTGGTCTATATTAGGCCAAGACACCAATGCGCTGTCTGAAAATACAAAATTTACATGCTCCATATGGGTGAAAAGATAGCCCCCAAAGATTGATTTTGCAAGGACTCCTAGTGGGCTAAAAAAAAAAAAACCTTCAGTGCCTGATGAAGAACCACACGGTTCAAAATGTTGTCTGTTTTTAATATTAAAGTTTTGTGATATGGAGCTGCAGCAGTGTGCGGACCGCTTCTTATTTTAAAATGTCTATGTCACCCATAGAGATGAATGGAAACTGTAGCAAAATGTTTCAAAACCTTGTAACCGCCAAACTTGGCCCAGACTTAACCTAATAACAGTGGACACTGCATATCAAGGCCAGACTGGGAGCAAAAAATGGCCTGGGTCCTGGCATTTTTGGCCATGTCGGCCCATCATGATTTTATTCAATAATAATAACGTTGTGGCTAACTAAAATAACACTGTAAGTTGGACATATTGCATGAACATGAGAGATTTAATTACACTAGCCCAATATCCTTCATGAAAATTATGAGTAGGCTAAATGACAGCCCCGGCCCAAAAATGACCATCGGCCCACCGGGCATTGCCGTGTATGCCCTATGGCCAGTCTATGCCTGCATATTACATTATAGGCTACTAAATATGCAGCGATTGCAAGCTATGAATGTGATGTAGGCCTTTGTTTTGAAAATAAACAGAAGTAAACCCCTTTATCCACCTGTAGCTACTGTAATTCCCCTCTCTGATCCACATTTCTCAACCAGCCATGGATGTTCACAGACACTGGAGAAATTACAACCATTTTATTGGTACGTTCATACCAATCATTACACAGATACCGCTACAAAAAAAATGAAACTGTACATTTGTACTTCAAACCTAAAACCCTTGGGAAAATATTGCTACTGCTGGTATGTTCAAGTGAAAATACAGTCATTTCTCTCATCACTTAGCTATAGCATTAACACTGTAATGTTGTTCATGTCATTAGCTTGGCTAAAACATGATTCCCATGTTTTGTCATCCTTAACAAGTACCATTACATACTGCATACAGAAATTAATGAAGACCATTGATGTGTTCACAGCAGCTATACACATGTTATTGCAATACTATCACCAAACAGAGAGTCATTATTTGTTACGCACAAAGCTTGATGAATGGGTGATACAGTACGAGGGTAGTAACGGGATGATCAATCAAATGTTGTTGATTCAGCAGACTGCATGGAAAAGAGAGTGTAGTTTCATAGAGCACAGCTTACAAACAGTCAACCCCTGCCCTCCCAACCATAAACAACAAAACAAACAATGTAATATCGTATACAACCCACCCTTCTCCCCTTTACGATACAGGTTACATACACAGTCCCTCATAAAGCCTATGGAATGTTAGTCTCTCAGGCAAAAACTCCCCCTTCAACAAAACTGATTCCTCAAAGAAATGGCATGATTGCATGGCGTCACTGCCTCAACCAGCCACACTCCCTCCCCTCTTTGAAACAATACAGAGTTGTAAAAATTAAAGAACAAAATAACAGAAACACATAGATCACTCAATGACCACTCCTTTCCAGAGCCGTTTAAAAAAAAACAAAAACAAACAAACAAACAAAAAAAAAAAACAACTCAGGATACTCTGAGATCCCTCTCCTAACGCATTTTCTTTTTTTTGTATTTTTTTTCTATAAAATGTGTTTCTACTACTGAGCTACTAAAAAACCTGCTTTTTTTTAGAAAATAGTTGATAAAAATAGTCCTCTGAATTGTACAAGAAAAGAGGTATGGGGAGCTCTTTTGAGTATTGTGGTGCTGTTATTCGGCAGCCTCCTCTTCTTTCTGTTCAGCTTCCTCTTCTGTGGCTGTGGCCTCCTGATTATAAACACAGAAAATGTGAGAAATTAGATCATCTCTTGTGATGTAATCTCAACATGTGCAAAGATGTCAACAGGGTTGATTACAACCTAGCTAGCAGCTAATACAACTATAACCATATGAGCAGCAGATACCTTGGCATGAGGATGTCTGCCATTGCTATGGATACAGTTCATAGACCTGTCCCCCCCCCCCCCCCGACTGAATCAGCGCTCAATATATTTCATGCTTTGTGTGATGTGTGTGTCAGGTTTTTAAAGGCAGTCGTTGACTGCACAGCATTATTTATTCATAAGCACAAGGTTTGATGGAGAAGCACTCCTTGTCATTTCAAATCTGAACAGGTGCTTCATCACCAAATATATACAGCTACTCAAAGGTACAAAAAAGTACCTTTAAAGCTGTTTATTCACATCTAACCTATACTGAACAGGACGTATGTCTTACCTCCTCAGCCTTAGCTTCACCATTCTCTGCGGGTGCCGCCTCTTCCTCCTCCTCCTCCTCAGCTGGTGCCTCTGCCTCAGCCTCAGGCTCAGCCTCTTCCACTTCCTCCTCTTTCTTCTCCTCTGGCTTTGCCTTCTCAACCTCCTTCACCTTCTTAGGCTTGGCAGGAGCTTTTTGCTACAAAACACATAATCGCAAAATAAACAACAACAACAACAACAACACATGCATTTCAGAGCCGTTCTTATAGAAATATAGGAATATTAAAACAAACTGTATGGATTGTATTATTTGTTTGTTTTGGTAAACATGCTGACCTTTGGTTTTGGCTCAGGTGACTTTGGCTGTGGTTTCTGGAAAATATAAAGTTAACCAAAGATTAAATTGATTTGATTAAATATAAATAAATGAAAATAAAATAACAGTATTACATTTATTTATTCATTCATTTTTTCCTCAGGAATGCAGTCATAGCTTTTACAACATTGTCACACTACTTACAGCTTGGAGTCTTTCAGACCTCCTCTTGGGCTGTTGGGGGGGGGGTAAAAGAACAATAAGTCCCTTCATATCACTGTTTACAATGATTAGTTATTTGTGTGTATTTATTTGTCATCAAGAATTCAGAAGAAAATATGTATTTTGCAGTTATACTGACCTCACCGGCTTCAGTGTCATTGTTAGCCTGTTTGGAGAGAAAAAAAAAGTAAAAACAAAATGTAAACCATAGTAATTTCAGACACTCGTGGGTGGGTGTGTAGATTTCGGCAGGGGGGAGGGGCACACCACAGCTTCCCATCCCCCCACTCCAAGTTACTGGGAATTATGTAATCTGTAAGTGGGTGGGGGATGGTAGACAAGCACTTGGGTATTTTCACTACAGCCCTTGAGTGGTCTTCGCCTTTTCACTACGTGGACCGTCTGACCGCCATTAAATGATGAACACCTATACATTTCCGTATTCAAAAGTAGCCTTGCCATCGGCATGGACTACTGGCTCATACAGTCAGACTGTACACAGAGAGGAGGGGAATGGCAGCTCCGCCTCCACGCACTGCATTCATTCACCAGCAATTCGCAGGGATTTGTTACATGAAAGCATCTACAGCTACGTCAACCAGACTACTTTGTGTTCCCGCCATTCGCTCGAATGTATGCTGCCCCTATAGAACATCCTCAATGCATTTTTGTATGATAACGATCACACGACCTGGTGGCGATCCTAGCGGCGCTATGTTGGAGGACAAAATTGCATAATACCATACTCGACTGGGGTGCCAGAGGAAAATCAATGCGCACCGATAACACCGACCGAAGGGGAAATTCAGGTCAATAGTTGTCCCTTTTTCGCTTTATAAATGAGGGAGTAACACCTTGTAGGTGTCTTCATTTTAAACCCAGTAAAATCATATTAGGATGCAGGAAAGTCATTCTTTTCCTGCGCGCAAGGGCAGCCATGACACCGTACCCTCTCCAGGAACCAAAGGGACTCGCGCATAACAGTTACGCTTCACTGCACACGACAAACTGCAAACTTACCAATGCACGACAGACACGGTCAAACTTAGAAGGTAAAACTTTTCCCCGGATATAAAAATAGACAAAGTCTTATAAAGGGGAAATGTCTTTACGCGTCCCCTCTAAAAACACAGGGAATCTTTTCGGTGCAGGTTTATCCCCCTAGTAGCAACATGTTCTATCGCTTGTGGGTTACACCCCTTTGTTCGAGCTCATAGACTAAGTAGCATTCATCAGATGTGCTAAAATGAAAGAAACCACTTTCTAGAAGTCACGAATTGTAGGCATGCAAGGAAGTAGGTATGGATCAAATATGCTCCCCTCATATTCCAGAGCGCTAAGAAAAAAGGCGCCAGTTTAGGATACCAGCGGATTGCCTGGTAGGTTACTGAGCCAAGAAACACCTCACTGAAAATATGCTACAATGTATCAAGCAAGAGAGCATGCACATGCAATTGTTGTACAAATTTATATGTTAGCCTAAATGTATTTTGAGACGCTACATACATGCAAATAGTCATTATTTTGTTAGATTAGTAGATTCTGTATACATTATACAACTTACTTTGTTTCTTTTCGGCATGGCTGCTAAACTTGTAGCCTACTTTTTTAGGTAGAGGAAAGAAGATAGCCTAATCACGGCACAGACTAACAATGTACTGCTGCTGTATGTGTTCAGTAAGACTCTAACAGTATCTTGGAACACAGTGTAGCTAGCATAAATGTTCTATCGGAACATAAACTAGCTGAAACCGGATTGGATCCCCCCTCTCTATATTCTATTCATTATACCACCAACCTGACGGGCAACCTACTCCCCGCCCCCTTTTCCCATTGATTGGCTTAAAGGTCTTGGCAACACATTTTCAAACCAAAGCAAGATACCTGTGTGGGTAGGTCTTTACGCCAATCAGTTGCTTTATCAGTTGCCCATACTTTCTAAGATTTTTTTTCACATGGTAAACGTAAATATATTTGGGACCTATATTATTTCTCTGGTTTCTGTTTTAATAGGGATCAGTCAAATGGTGCACAAACCCTTTCCTCCAAATTAGCCTCCATAGGTACACTATGTCCTTCCGGTTTGTGCAAATCTTAAAGAATAATTGCAAACAGAAGTGAGAATATTTCAAATGGGGAAAACAATTTCTTTTAAAATATTCTTAGATCACATAAAAATATGCGACACTTTTGGTTGAGATTGCAATGTTACATAGCAGAATGTACAACCAGTTCAAAGCTTCTTTAGGGGGGTGTTCCCTTTCTTATTACAATGTGATCACGTTGATAAACAGCAAACATGGCTGCCGGGTACAATTGGTTCCTGGTACTGGGTTCTGTGTTTTTGTGTAACCTCGTCAAAACACTATTGCCGAGCCTTTCCTCGTTTGTAAGTAGAACCCTACAGAATTGACAAGTGTTTGAAATGTAGCTAATGAGAAATGTAACGCTGCGTTGCTACATTTTGACGAATCAGCCCGAAAGTAGCCTCGTCGTGTAGCACCGTTCCTAGCCGACACAAAAGCAAATGGCAACCCATGACTGCATTTCTTTTCAGCCTACACTCCTATAGCCTCGAAGGTGTGGTCCTCAAGTTGTTTGTTCAAAAAGCTTCGACCCCTGGGGAGTCTATAGAAGGACCCTATAGAAAGTGCGTCGATTTAAAATTTGTCGTGTTGTTTCACGTTAGGATACGTTGTCTGTCTGCGACATTTGCATGAGGCTGAGATGAGATATCAGAATGAACAGCCTCTTTCCCACATTCACGACTGATAGCAGAAATGGACACTTTCACCCTCGGAGTTATCCACCATGTTTAGACACAATGTTATCGTTGGGATAACAATACAGAGAAATTTTCCTCGTCGTTTGAGACGAAATGTTATCGATAATTTTGTCCCCATAACCCATATATAAATACCCAATTTCGTTGTTTTCAAAAAACTAAAAGGGCCATCTTTTTCCACTCTTTTATTTGGACTTGGATGATACTCGAAGTGTTCACATCTTTTACCATTTAACGTTACTTCAGCTCACCAATCACAGGGAAAAATATCATGAAAATCCTTCTTTATATTCTCCAAAAAGGGACCAATTTGGTTAAAACACACAAGTTGTTCACAAATGCCAATAGGCCTAGGTTAGGTTAACTCAGAAGTTTTTTTTATTATTATTATTACCGTAGCCTTCTATAGCCCAAGCAATATGCCATTATTGGTGTAGACAAATTTTAGTGGGCTTGCTACGTGAAGGCCAAAACATTTAACGTTACTAGCCAGTATTATCAACACTGCTAGAAGATGCTGTTTGATGGTAATAATCTGCAATGTCATGCCATAAAGCTTTATTTTGTGGATGTTTCCCCATGCTCTCCCTACTGCCCTGCACATTGCCTATCAAGTAGGCTATGGTTGGATATAACACATTAAATCCACCCTTCACAAGCTGTAGCCTAGTGTTGCTTAACTCTAAAAATGTAAAAGTATTTGGCTAATATTAATTAGTAATTGCATAAACAAGGTGTTGGAAACCTTGTGAATCCAGTGTATTTGTGATGGGCTATGCAGAATTTGTCATATCCAGTGATGTGTCTTTTATTATTGTTGTTGCAGCTATCAAGGGTGTTACAGAAGGATGCCGAACAGGAGATGGAGATGCGGACGCAGATCCAGGACATGAAGAAGGAGCTCTCCAGCATCAGTATGATGGACGAGTTCGCCAGGTATGCCCGACTGGAGCGCAAAATCAACAAGATGACCAACATGCTGAAGACTCATGGTGAGACACTAGGCCTATTTATTGGAGATTGTGTATTTACACAAATAAACACAGTTTATTTACCTGTTGTAATTGTTTTGTTTAATTAAAACAACACATCAGGCATAGGAGATCAATACGAGGAATGGTATAGGCTACAGATGGGTTCACACCTTAGATTTACAGCAAAAGTTTGCAATGCAGACCAAGTGTGATTGTAGCCATCAAAAGCCTAATAGCCCCAGCTTCCTAACACCCTAAATTGTATTCCTCACTACAAAGGGGCCAAAAAAGGCTAAGAAGTGGGGGCAAAAAGTTTGTTTTAATGGATGGCACCCCCCTACACACACACACACACATACACTTTTTGTCACATGTCAAGTGTGGAAAGCAGCAGGTGGGCCCCAGGGCCTCAGATAACAGTTGTAGTGTTCACTGTTCGCTAGCGGATGTCACAGCTGCTGCCTGTTGCTGTCCTTCAGTTGCATCCCTACTGCGCTGATCTATAAACTAAGTGGACGGGAAGGAAGACCGCCCACTCCATATGACCATTCTCTGGCACATTGCATATGCCTTAGAGATTGCCAGAAAAATGTCTCAAGGGATATTTGAGGGTTTTTTTTTTTTCCTCCTTGGATTTGTACAGTATATGATGAACCAGGACCATATTGAGTGCACAGTGTGATTTAGGCCACAACAAGTGGAGCAGCTGTGGGAGTCGGTTGCTATAGGGGGAAACCCCAGACTTGAACAGTATAGGACATTCATTATCATAAAAGGCGCATTTTTTAAAATGACTTTTTTTTCCGTTACATTTTGTTTTGACAAAGATGCTATTTTCCTCAGACTTTGTTCTATTAGTTTTAAGTAAAACCAAGCTTCCAGTAGAAATATAGTTGTACACTGCATGATCCAGAAGCATGTTCATAATATGTTCACCTTTAAACAAAAGGGTTTTTTGTTTTCAGCAAGTGATCATGCAGAGTAGGCCATCAAGGAATCCTTTAGGGTTCTACGCACATGCAGGAAGTTGCTCAGAATACACGTCTGTGTGTCACTGACAAACATGGCTGTTGCATCTTTATTACAGCACAACACCGTGTGCAAGAGAGCATAATACCCTCATTTCACATTTTTCCTTCATCTCCCTCAAAAGACGACCTCTGCAACTAAAGAAAAAAAATGTTGAAAATATCATTTGTATTTGATTAAAACCAAAATATTTTCAGTAGTGTATTGCTGGTGCTGTTGCTGCTATTGTTGTTGTTGTTGTGTGAAATGTCCTTTGCAGGTTCTAAGACTGTTCTTTTTCCCTTTTAAAGTAAAGTCCAGAACTGCTCATCAGGCTAAAATGAAGTGGATTGTGAACATAGTCTTCTACATCCTTCAGGTTGGTTACTTCACAAAGACAAGTATTTGCCACTTTAGCACACAGCTTTCGAGAATCTTTATATTTGTGTTACTGCAGGTTCTCAGAGAAATATGTTTTCAGAGGAATATTGATGTGCCCCACATATCTCCATGGTTAGCCTCTCATGTAGATATACTTTTCGTAATGTCTTGAATTTCATATGTTTGGGAGTATTAAACATCGCATTATTAGATTAATGGAATGGATTAGCCCACAGGTCAGGTGAATTTGCATAGGTGAAGTACATAGATGGGTGGCTACATCTTAACTTCCTCGAGTGTTGGACAATCTTTGGCATTTTAGTGGTCATAAGCAAACAGAAGCTGTTAAAAAGGAGGTCTCTATCTGTCTAAACAATTTCTTTAAGAGCTGTCCAGAGACTCCAAAAAGGCAGTCTTTGAAAAGAATGCTATTTGTTTCTTATCAGAAAGGATGGAAAGTTAAGAAATCAACATTTCAAATTCAGTGCAAACTCTCTGCTTCCCCACCAGGCTGCGTTGATGATCTCACTCATCTGGAAGTATTATGCTGACCCGGTAACCGTGGTGCCCAGTAAATGGATTGCCCCACTGGAGCGACTGGTGGCCTTCCCCTCTGGAGTGGCAGGTATGTGATCAGGGCCTGGATATAGATCTAATGCATAGTCCTAACTGCAGCCTATCAGATTTTGTGTACGGTCAACAAGGAAAAATATCTTCTGCAGTAACCCCATATTGTTTTGTGTTTTTCAGGTGGTGTGGGAATAACATGTTGGCTGGTGGTATGCAACAAGGTAGTTGCCATTGGACTGCATGCAGTCAGTTGAGTATGCCCAGTTCATTCCATGTTTACACCCAAACCTTTGGAAACCAGGAAGCAGTAGTGTTGGGGAGAAAAAAAAAACAGTATAGCATTCTGCGTTCAGTCCGTTATTTTGTTTCATTTTTGTTTTGTTTGCATAGAACAAAGTTCGGTTGTTAAAGGCAAATGTTCATTTTGTTTTCCATAAGGCAGAATTTTAAATCAATTTGAATGTATTTGTCATGATGACAGTGTTTTATTGTACTTGAACAGTTGTCAATGTTAGTATTGTTATTTTTATTTATTTGGGAACAAAGCACTGTGATGTTTTAATTGTTACAGTGGTCACATAGGTCTCTGTTGACCATTGCTGCTTTGGAAATAAAGTCTTGTTTACTGTTTACTGGTTTACTGTTTACTGGTGGTCTGGAAGTTGACTTGAAGATGGGGTCTGCATTTTAATTATAGAAACTTTTTGTCTACACTTCAGTTTCTCCTTGGTAGTCAGTGACCTATACTATGATGTGAGGTTATTGGTTAATCTCTGTTTCTTTTGGAGTTACCATTGGTCTCCAAAAGAACTTGTGACTTGTTGTGTGGAGATGATCCGGTACACCGAAAGTTCTCTAGGTTGGCCACTAACCTTGCTTTATAATATGCCTCCCTGGTTTTTACGTTAGCCACAATCTTGAGATTGCATTTGGTCTGCCTCCATTGCGTTAGACCAATGGAAATGGGCCTCATGAAACTGCAGAGAGAATTTAAATAGAGTTTGCAGATCAGTAGCTGTCAGATTATTCTCCAGCATTCTGTAGGTGCTCTGGGTGGAAATTATTATGCACAACTCTAAATCTGGGACAAACAAATAGTTGTTCAATATTAGCAATATAATAAGACTCATAAGGAAAATATCTGATATTTAAATTTTATTTGTAAGTTTAAAATGCTTTCTGACATGAATGCTTATATAAAGTAGCCTAGGCTATATCATCACCTACAGTACATGCACACATGCATGTCCATAACTACTACTTCTCTGTGGCTCCAAAACACCATCTCACTGTTTTTTTTTTACTCAAGCTAAAATCATCTAAGTCTACTTGTTGTAGTCTTAGTCATTTTCATAGATGTCATTATCATTATAGTGCTTGTTTATGTTAGTTGAACATTTGCGAATTGTATCTGCATTTGCATAGACCTCTTCCATATCACCGTCAGTGTCTTTACCACAGCCTATCCTCCCAGAATGCAAAGCGGTGTTCATGTAGATGCTGTCGTCTTCAGCAGAGCCTCCTGGTCCATTAGTGTATACATATCTGCTCACAGGGTCTGCTCAGATGGAGTGGAGACCACAGAATACAAGTTAGTGTATTTGTTTACCAGGACAAGATCAGATAAACAACACTGGTGATAAATTGACCTATACGCAGCTTCAAAAGTCTAAAACGTAATCAAAATTCAATTGGCCAAGGAGTGATTCACAGATTGGGGAAAAAATTCATTGGAATGCTACATTTCAAAAGCAAGCTCTGTGGCATGTGTGGAGTATGAGTGTGATCCTAATGAGGATTGGCATGAAAAGGTCAATTGGCCGAGGAGGATAATAGATTCATAGACTGAAAAAAAAATCAACAAAGTGGTAAATTACAAAAGCATGCTTTGTGGCGCGTAGGGGGAAGTAGTATGATCCTATTGAGGTTGGGTGTCAAAAGGTCAAATGGCCAAAGAGTATAACAAGTCCTTGATAGGCCTTAAATGTATTAGGAAATCGTAGGTTTTGAGCTTTGATCTAACAATTGAAGTGTAAAACCATTTTTGAGTATACGTAGAAAATTGCTTGTCATTTTAGCAGGTCTTTCATGTTGCATAACACACTATCAATGTTGTTTTTTGAAAACACAAAACAATTAAATTAAATAAAAAAAGAATACTCCATTACAAAAATATTTGGTAGTTGCAGCCCTAATCTGATTGGTCAAATAGGTCAAAGCTTTCAGATTCAATGTGTGTAAAACTTAACTTAAGAAGTTCATATAAATATTGAATCTGTCTGGCCCTTGACTTGAACCCAGTTTCGTGTGAAAAGGTCAATTTTCCAAAGAGCATAATAGATTCTTAGATTGAAAAAATCTTAGAAATCAACAGAAATGTCAAATGCAACCTTTGTGGCATGTGTATGATCCTATTGAGGTTTGGTGTCAAAAGGTCAATCGGCCAAGGAGCATATTAGATTCATAGACTGAAAAAGTTGTGAATTACAAAAGTAAGCCTTGTAAGGCATGGGAAGAGTATCATTCTGTGCATGGCCATTGGTGAATGAACAAATTACTATCCTTTTTTAAAATATGTAGCAAAATCTGTGGGAAAGGCACTCATCAGTCATGTGTAAATTAAAAATTTGGAGGGAATTTTATCTGCTTGCAGTCATTTTGAAATTTGATTAAATTAATTTGTTAAAATGAACATTGAATATTAAAATTTACTGTGCAATCAATGGCCAGTCTTGATAAACACTATACATATACTGTATAGCATAGTGTTACGATAAAGTAAAAATGGACGGATGAAGAAAACTAATTGGTGTGTTCTACAGTAAAAAGTATCCCAGGCACCTACTACATTACCTACAGATCAGACGGTCTGTGCAGGCGTGTTTGTGTTAGTAGCCTACAATAATAGTTCAAATCATTTCAACTTTTTTACTCACGGGATGCACCACTGGAGTGGACTGGACCAGGGTTCCTTTGGGATGTGTCAGTCAAACACTTCTTCTTCACCAGGTAGAGGATAACAGGCACCACCAAAAGCAGACACAACCCTGAAATCACTCCAGATGCAATGATGGATGCCTGGGATTCTGTAAAAGAAACATTCAGTTGTACGAGCAAAAAGAAAAGCAATGTAGCAAGAGATAAATGACAAACATAAGCATAACCTGTTATGATGATTGTTAATGGTGTTGTCTGTATTGACTTGAAGGTGCGACTAGACAGACTGACTTCATAGACACAGCTGTAGTTGCCCTGGTGGGAGTAGTCTGCCTCAGGAATGTAGAAGGAGGCTGAGTGGTTGACGGTGAGCTGAGTCCTGGTCCTGTTAGAGCCATCAAAGATGAGGTGGAAGGAGCCTCCTTGGTACTGTGGCTCCGTAGAGCAGATGAGGGAGAGGCTGTGGCCCCTGGTCACCTCTGGTCCCTGAGGCCCCCAGAACAGCCCTCCATTTGGGGCACTGACAGAGATGTTGGGCTGCACAAGGACCACTGCAGAGGCAGGCAGGATAGCAGTGGAACATTAAGATGACTAGGGAGTGAGTATGGTTATCTTTGTAAGTCTAGTAGGAACCTTTAGAAAATACAGGCACGTGTTTAGCTATAATTACACACAAACACAATTTGAACAGATTAAAATGTATGTGTATCAGTGTGTTGGACAAAAAACTATTGTAAATCTGTTGGTTGGAAGTCCTTCAGAATCTTTTGGGCAGGGAGTTGAGTTCTGAAAGTGCGTTCAGCTGAACAGTACAACTCTCTAGTACTATGATCTCTTAACTGTGGAGTTCCGATACCACATGATGATGCTACCAGTTAGAACACTCTCAATGGTTGAAGTGTAGAAGACGGATGGATGTAGAGACTTTGAATTTCCTTAGCAAACAAAGGTGGTTTTCTAGACTTCTTCAGAACATGGGGAGTATTTAGAACTCTGCTGCCTCCCATAATCCACTACTAGTAATTAGTTAATTGAGTACCAAGGGTGCGCGGGTAGTCTACTGTACTTGAGGGATTATTTTCTATTTTTTGCCTAGGTTGGGTTCTGGCACTTTGTATGGTATGCTTGTTGTAGGCACCTTGGTGATATTTCTATTCAACTTGCACCCTCTCTCTGTCTTAAACATCATGACTCTGGCATGCTTACACACACTGGCATGCAAAGGTTACATCTGTCTTATTTTCACTGCCACAATCTTCATGAGTTTGGACAGAACAATTGGCTTTTAAGTTACAGACCAAAATGTACCAGACAGCTACAGCATACATAAAATTCAGTACTGGACTTTTCACTTGTAGTAAAGTATGGAGTCCAATCGCTGTGGCTCATATGGCTAATTCAAATTTGGACAATATTTTAATGGCTAATCTGTCTTTCTTCAGAACTTAGATGTAGACCTTACCTAACCAACTCACCTATTACAGAAAAGCTGACAGTATCACTCATGATAAATAAATAGAGAAAATTTAATAAAAACTGAAATAACATCACAGCAGGGCGTGGCGTGCTTATCATATTTTGACAGATTTAATTAATGGGCTGTAAGCAATTTCGAAGGGAAGATATTTCTTCATTATTATTTACCTTGTTTCAAGCATAAATGATATCTTGACTTTTGAGGGAAGGTTTCACATTTACTCACCCACAGTAATACTAATAGGTGGCCTGCTTCGAGAGTCAGTGTTGAGGGTACATCTGTAATTTCCGGCATCAGAGGCACCCGCAATATACTGAGTGAATGTCACACTGCTCTGGGACCGACAATACTTTGATTGAATGGAAACATCATTTTTGTATAATTTCACAGTACTGTAACCATATACATAGGACTGGCAAACTGTCCCAGAGCATCTAAACTGAACCTGTTCTCCAGGGGAGACCACTGAGTTTTGGGAGATGAGCTGGATGGAGGATCTAGGAATCCACATACCTAGACAAAATTGTTTATGATATTTAAATGAAAATGAATTAGTAAAATGAATTGTAATGTTCATGCATTACTGAATAGGAATTAAAATATCAGTGTAATGTTTACAAAAACATTTGGTAACACTTTGCGGTAAGGGTACATGAATTATCATCAATTCATACATCAAATCATTCATCATAAATTCAAGATTCATACATTACTTCATCTCTGAAAGTCTAATGAGTTATCAGGAATTAACATGAATTCATTGTTTGTCATTAATGACCTCCTGCTGAAATAGCACATGATCTTAAGTATTAGTTACTCTGGGTACATCATCATGAGTCATGATTAATTAGCATGAGTCATGATTATTAGCATGATCATGATGAATTCATCATGTTTGTGCCCCCTCAACTAAAGTGTTGACATGGTTAAATTGGTAAAACGTAGTTGACGTATGGCGTATGATAGGCCAAAGTAGGCTAAATAAGTACTTTTATTATATCAAATTATATCAAATTCTTTTGAGCAAAAACATCATGATCATGTGTAATTAGTCATGACTCATGATGATGTACCCAGAGTAATTAATGCTTAAGATCATCTGCTATTTCATCAGGAGGTCATTAATGATAAACAATGAATTCATGCTAATACCTGATGAGTCATTAGATATTCAGAGATGAAGTAATGCATGAATCACGAATGAATCATGAATGAAATCATGCATGAATTCATGATAATTCATGTACCCTTACCGCAAAGTGTTACCAAACATTTCTCTTACCAGCAACTGATGTGACACTGAGCCATAGAGCTATCGTGAAAAGAAAATCAAATGAAGAGGGATTTAATGTATGTAATGAACAGATGTTATAATTTACATTGCGGTACACTAGTCACTAAACCAAGTATGAAGAAGGTATGAGATTTCAAATATTTATCAGCTTTTAACTTGATATAAGGCAACTAAATAAATATATCTAATCCAGGGGCGTCAAACATACATTACAACCTAATTCAAAAATCTTGGAAACAATTGCAGCCATGTGGTCTACTTCAAAATAGTTTTAATTTTGCATGAAATAGTTATTGTATTACTGCAATGGCAACACAACTATTAGCTTTGCATGTCAATATTGAACTGAACTATGGTGCATCATGGGATATCTTACCAACAAAAGAGGACAAGATTAAGTGGTGGGGAAGTCATGCATTTGGGACTGTGATGGTCATGTCAGAAACATGTATTTTTTTCAGTAGTGGTCACGCATGTAGACAAGGTATTTGGCAGCCATATAAGGAAAAGCATAGACTAATGCTCATGTCATGTGACCCATGGCAATCAGTTTGATGCCCCTGATCTCTGTTTATGCTTGTCTTATTACTGGGCCACATACACATACATATGTAGGCCCAGTAGAAAATAATTGACAAACCTCGTGTTTTCAGCATAATGAGGAAGAAAAACTATCATGATAACCCTGACTGCAATTTTGTGTGTTGTGTTTCACATCACCCACCCTTTTGTTAGTCCTCCTGTTTGTGTTCATTCTGTTAGGATAATTCTAAGGGGCTGGCACAAAGAAAATTTGAATATTAAAAACAATGTTTGGGGGCCCAAACTTATTTTCTGTCATACGGCCAAATATTTTCCCTGCAGGTAGAGGCAAAGTGCCGGCCTGATTCTTTGGGAAAGTGAAGATTTAGGCTATAACCGATATTGTGAAGACAAATTATGCTTGATCTCTGAGCACAAAGCCCTTGTTCGTGACAATGCAAGTTCCAGCTAAAAACTAAATTTAGTCACATTTGTGCTTCAGTTTTCTTGAAGACTTAAAACACATACCATAAAAAACAATAGGCCTACTACTACCATTTATCTAACTATATCAAAAGCACTTAAGCACATTGACTATATTCTTATATACAGTACTTCACCTAGTAGATTCATTAAAAGGAAATTGAAATTACCTACCAGAGACAAGGGAAAGTGCAGCTGCTACATCCATCTCTGATGAGAATTTCTTGTAAATGCATTGCTTCCTCTTTTTCTTAGTTTTAACCTCTTTTTTCAACTTGACCACATTCTGTGGTTGTCAAAAGTTACAAAATGCCAGCCATCACCTAAAAGTATAGCTTAAAATAAGCCAACTAAACTAGGTACCTTACTCAACATGCAACACAGCTCCTGGTTCAGACGCTGGTTATCTCTCGCCTCGACTATTGCAACGCTCTTCTAACAGGTCTACCAGCCTGTGCTGGTATATATGGGCAATTCCAGCGTTATGGATGTGACATTTTCATACATTATTCATTAACAAAAGGCCACATAACCTCTGCAAGCTTAGCAGTATTTCACTTTTTTTATATTCTTATGCAAGCTTTGTGTCGTAATACAGGCAAACTCAAAAAATTCATATCAGGATTTACATCATAAGAATATGAGCCTTTCAATTTGCGTTATGGTCGTGAAGAAAAACGGACAAGCTTTTATGGGAGATTACAGGTTTTGCTATGAAGTCTGTGAAATTTCCTGAGGAACGTAAATATTATTCCATTCATACCAATCAGGACACCTCAGTGAACACAGAAAACGACTTGATTTTAATGTAAATGTAAGATAAGTTGTTTTTTATTGGAGTTATTGTGGGGAAAATTGTGTTACGGACGTGACGTTATGCACGTGACATCTGGAAAAACCTTCCAAAAACCTACAAAACAAGTGTGAATGGTGGATTTTGACTGTAACGACTGAAATAGTAATACAATGATAGAAAATAAGTGATAACATTGCAGGTTTGTGTGTGTTATCATCCACTTATTCCCATTATAAGCCCCTCCATAGACTTACATTATGGCTGAATAGGGTAAAAAAAATTGAACAAACAGATATCCTTTCAAAACTTGCTCAGATAATAATGTACATCGAGACAAAACTTTTTTGTATTGGACGTTTTCTGAAAGAATTTGTATGTCCATGTAGATGAGACTTTAAGTTTTAAGGTGAGGTTTACTTTTTCGTGGATTTGCCCATAGGCTATATAGATTGTGTTCTGATCACTGATCACCATATATATATTTTAAAAAAATGTTTTGTTATGGTGTGCATATTTTTGTATTTTCAAATTTCAAATTACTTGTATTTTAATGAAATACATTTTCCACACCAGTATTTTATCATTTATTTTGTTACATTTCATGAACAAGTATTTGTTTGTAACAAAATAGTTTTTTGATGTTTGTGCAGCTCTGTTCTGAATCTAAGGTTTCAGAATAAATCTTAGAAATTCAGAATATTTCAAGTAGCTCAATCATCATATCTTCAGTCATATAAAATAATTCTTTGATGGGCTAAGGCTGTTAAAAGCAATATAGGCCTCAGGTTTTTAATAGTTTTATCTTTGATGAAAGCAAGATCCTACAGACAAAACTTAGACACTTGCTTAGTTTTGAGTTGAGCCTGAAGAAGCAACTTGCGAAACGCATTGCACAATAAAAGTCACAAAAATATAACAGTGTGCGGTATATGAAGTGTAAACCTGCAATCCACCAGCACCTGTTTTCAATACAGTTGTCTGTGCAAAGGGATTTCTTCTATTTTTCAAGAACTTAGACACAATTTTTTACTACTATAGCTCAAGTTTTATTTGTATGACATTGATCCTCATGGGTAAGAACGGGATCAGGGATCAACTTTTTTAAGGAGCAGAGCAGAGGAAGGAAGTAAAAAAAAAAAAATTGTACAATGTACAAAATGTATGCATTGATGACCTTCACAAGCAATACTGCCCCCTAGAGTCGGAACAGGATGATACTAGAAACAGATTGGACGAGAATGATAGTGAAGAGATAATAGAAATTGATCAAGAACATTTTGAGAAAGAACACTGAAGCCAACTCAACTTCTAAGAAATATTCATTTAGTGCTTCCTGACATAAGCTTTTTCCAGGTCACCATCAATGTCTTCCCTCCAATCCTCCTGGTCAGCAAGCAAGCCTGTGTTCATATAGAGGTCTTCATCTTCATCAGATGACCCATCTTGCCCATGGCGAGATCCATATGTATTTGCAGAGCCTTTTCCAAAGCAGTTCATGGGACCAAAAAACATGTTCAACACAAAAGTTAAAGGGTCTATGTATTTGGTTACCGGTAATATTGCAATGTTATAATATCATAATGCTATTTTAAACCATTACATATGGCTACACATTCATGAAGGACAACTACTGTATATTGTTTGAGCACTCAGTACATATTTCATGTTAACTTGCAAATAATCTCACACAATAGGGAGGAGTAGAGTGAGATTAGACTCAATTTAATGTATTATATTATATAATTTAATTTATTAGACTTATACTGGTAATTAATATTTTCTGACTCACAGTGTCCATCATTGTACATCATCTGGATTGAATGAGAATGTGGGTCAGCCAGACACTTTTTCTTCACTATGTAAAGGATGGCAGGGATCAGCAATAGCAGAAACAACCCTGAAATCACTCCAGATGCAATGATGGATGCCTGGGATGCTGGAGGAGGAACAGGAAATTGTATAAGATCATGCAACAAACAAGCAAACGAGTCAAAAATCAAATAAATTACAGAAAAGTGCTGGATGTTTACCTCTTAGGAAAACTGGTAATGATACTGTCTGTGTTGACCTGAAGGTTCGTGTGGACACAGTAACTTCATAGACACATCTGTAGTTGCCCTGGTGGAAGTAGTCTGCCTCAGGAATGTAGAAGGAGGCTGAGTGGTTGACGGCGAGCTGAGTCCTGGTCCTGTTAGAGCCATCAAAAATGAGGTGGAAGGAGCCTCCTTGGTACTGTGGCTCCGTAGAGCAGATGAGGGAGAGGCTGTGGCCCCTGGTCACCTCTGGTCCCTGAGGCCCCCAGAACAGCCCTCCATCTGGGGCACTGACAGAGATGTTGGGCTGCACAAGAACCACTGCAGAAGGAGGCAGGATAGCGATGGAACATCAATATGAGATGATGATGCTGTGTTTAAAAAAAGAGGCTTTCTGTAAGGCAGCAGCCCCTAGACTACACTCAGACAAGCTCAGGTAAGCACCACTTTCCAAGCAAAACCTTTCCATCACTCCCTCCTGACTGAGCGCTTTCAGCCTGTCTCTCTTTGTTTTATCTTCATAACCATTGGCAGGGGATAGTCCTCAGAGAGGCCACTGGCGAATCTCCTTGATTCCAACCAATCTGGTTTCAAAAGTGGCTATTCCACTAATAAGGAACTGCTATCTACAGAATCCAGAGCTGCTTCTCGGCCCTGATAATAACCCATGTCCATCAAATTCAAACTCTAAAAAATGAACTAAGACATATTTCGTCATCTTACCTGTCACAGAAAAGCTGGTATTGTCACTTTGAGGAGATGTGAAGTCACGACTGGAAACCCTTGCTTGATACTGGCAGTAGTAGGATCCTTCATGGATAAAGTCCACTTGAGGAATGGTGAAGAGGGCAGAGTTTCCAGTGTCTCTCTTTGTGTCTCTAAATGACCCAGAGAGCTGCTGTAGGGTAAATGTCCCACCCAGGTGCTGGGTAGAAATGGAGCACCTCATCTGGACAGACTGACCCCAAGAAACCTCTGGTTTGCTCTCCAGTGAAAGACTTGGCTTCTGTAGTGAAACTTAAGAAGATTGAGGGATTCATAAGTGTTGCAACAACCAAACAAATAAGGAGGAAATATATGAAAATTGATGATGATGATGGATGCATTGAAGCAATGATCTATCTACATCTGTGTTTTAGTACTTTACTAAGAAAAATAAGTATTTTCTGCCCTAATTGGATGCTATTCACTCACCTACAGTGATGCTGATGGAGCTGCTCTGAGAAGAATAATTGGAGTAGGCACATTTATAACTGCCCTGGTGAGAGGAGTCCACATTAGAGAGATTAAACATGGCTATGCCTTGGAAGGAACTAAGTGAACGTGTAATCAGTGAAACCCCATCTCTATACAAGTTCATATAATAATATGAATGAAGATATCTCTGACATCGGCTTAGACTCCAAGAGCATCTGATCTGAACAGTTTCTCCAGGTGAGACTGCTGAGTATGAGGAGACGAGAGAGATGGAGGGACCTGGAGAGGGAGAGGAGTGTGGATTACAAAAAAAAAAAATACATATCAGGTTTAGTTGCTAATACTTTGTTGGTTACAATACAATTTCCCACGTCTAACAAAATAAGTTACTGATTGGTTTGCAACTGTGGTTTAGGGAAATGGACACCAGGCAATTTCAGCATTTCAGTGCATGAAAGAGGAAGTAAACCACAACAACCACAAGAAAAAGTATATCAAAGTAAGAGCAGCAGTTGTGTAAAAACGTATGCATGGATTGTCCACACAGAGCTCTATATACGGCTCTGTGTCAACACAAGCAATACTGCCCCCTAGAGTTGGAACTGGGTGATACTAAATACAGATGAGGTGAGCGTGGGACAGAGGACACAACACAGAAACATGGGTCAAGAAAATTAATAAATATATATTATCGTCATCATCATATTATTATCATATTATATCATCATATCATCTTATTCATTTCATGAAGTAAAATATAAATAGAAGTTTGTTGTTTAAAAATTAAAAATTAAAAATATCTCAACAATTGATAAAGCCCTGTTTTATTTTTTTATAATAACTTTCAGTTCTCTCACCTCCTGTGGCACACACTACCCCTGCGTCTTCATTATGGCCACAGTTATGGTTTCTTGCGTAGGGACACTGGCTCAGGGAACAGTGCCCATAAGAGCATCTGACATCATCTATCCAAATTCTCCCAGTCCCCTGTCCAAAGTAGGCCGATCCAGGGGCCCTAAGAGCGCGGCCACATCCCAGCTCTCTGCATACCACTTGAGCATCGTTCATGTCCCAGTCATCATCACACACAGTCCCCCATTGGCCATAACGATACACCTCCACACGACCAGAGCACTCATTACTCCCGTTCACCAGTCTGATTTGGGCAGCCACTAGAAAGAAATAAGACACAAAGAGCCTATAGGCTTACATCACCTTCTGCATTATGGAAGATGAGCTTCATAGCAATGGGGAAACATTACATTTTAATTCAGCAGACTTATAGAGTGTTTCTTGGAAGATTGGTCTCATGTCAGAAATACTTCACTTACCAGGTACCGAGGGGACACTCAGAGAAAGAACTACAAAAAAGAGAAGCAGACCAAGATTGTAATACTTACTAATTTCCAGCATAAATGCATCATTATTACAGCTCTCCGTAGAGCCATCCAAAGAAAGACAATGAAACCATTGTCCAATTTAACTTGGCAGGCCTACAATATAATCCAATGTAAAGAGGGAATGTATAATGCAAACAATTAGATATTTCTTGTACACATTATAGTATTCATTTCACAGCGATTTACATTGTGAACACTGTAATATTTTATAAACACCAATCCAATTTGTAGTGGCTAATGTCACAAAATCATTAGATATGTCAACATACTATACATTCCTCTTGTCATGTGTGTGATATGGTATGGTCATGCACACACTGATGAATTACTTGTGTGCGTGTGTTTTGTGTGTCTTACCACGATCAATAGTTTCTTGGGCAAGGCGGCTACAACCAGAGCAACAAACAAACCGATATAAACAACGCTAAGCCTGCGCTATGACTCCCTGTCCACATGGAGCATTGTGATTGGCTAAACACCAACAATGTCTGAATACAACCTATGGGTTATTGCTAGACGTACTCACTGAGCAAAACAATTTGCTAACGCTAGGGTTCTAGAGTTCTATGTAAAACCAGCAAGTTGAACAGCACTGTTTATGCTGTTTTCTATTTGAGCCCTCTATTCTCACCAAGGCAGTAAGAGAAAACAACCAACGTCCCTGGATAACCTCATACTGACCTTTTCCTCAGAGCTGTAGAGCAGTCACTTGATTCATATGACCACTGACCAGGCCTCTCTTTTGCTTTCATTTCTCTTACTTTTCTTGTAGACATTTGGGAACATTCAAAGTTTTTCTTTTAGATATAAGTATTAAGTCTTTTCTAATCACTGTCTCCATATTCTAAAGGTAATACTGAATAAGCCATGAGCCAATTTTTAGATTATTTTAAGCTTCAACTGACGACAAATTCTTAGAAAGTTATTTGAATGATAAAGGCATCTCTGATTTTTGTGGTAGAAAGGAGAAAAATATTTAAGCATAGCAAATAGTCTGTTTTGTTTGTAATCACTTTAGTAATTCACTTCATTTCACCAATTCAATTTAGATCAAGAAAAATTGGTTTATACTGTACTTACGTGAGACAAGAGCGATCACAACCACTGGCATCTCCATCTCTGTGACACTTATGAAAAGGTCATGAAATATGCTGGTCTTCCTTTCTCTCTTCCTCTTTCTCTCTTCTTTGAAGAGACCAAACTTTCATGTGGTCAAGTTTTCCAAGACATCAATGCTTTGTCAGCTATTAGCTATGCCAACCTACAATCACAGTTTGAACAGTAAATAATCATCTTTTTATTTCTGTTTTCCAAATGAAAATATATGTAGCACAACATAAGAAGTTTAAGAGTCTCAAATTTATTTGACATTTTAACTTCCAGGCTAAACAGGTCTGCAACAAAGTGGAAGAGAAGCATCTCCTTTTCCCATCAATTTGATTGTCTTTCAAACGCTTTCACATTGTTTCACTTTGTGCAAAGCATCTGCAACCAATACATTTAGTGAAATATAATATATCCTTATCTTTTGATCCTCCTCTGAGGGAAATTTGGCCCTCACCAGTAGGCAATAGCTGCCCCCAAAAACTGATGGACACTTTGAGATCCCTCTTCCACGGAGCCGATAGTGACACAATAATAAATTAAGACTGGGAATAGACCAAGGCCACAGTCTGAGAAATCAGAACAGGCTTTACCCACAAGACAAAAGAAATTATTACAATAAGTTGTACCCTACAAACACCACAAGAGGGCAGAACTTGCCACAAACCACCACCAAATTTGAGGGGGATTTGTGGCAAAGTGCAAATTTGATGCTAAAAGTTGGTCAGAAGTTTGCTATTAGTGCCAAATTGCTTTGGTAAAAATGCAAATGTATTACCAATTGATTTGTCAAAACAATTTGCCAGTAATGGCAAACTTCCGATGAACATTCTGCGACAAATTTGCTGTTTGCAAGTTTGTGGCAAGTTTGCTACAAGGTCATTCACATTCTCATTTTTTTGTAGGGGATAATCTTGAAACAGAACTCTGTGGCTTTTTAAAAATGTAGTTTTATTGTTTTTGTTTTATGCTAAGCTCTTTACAAAGGGTAATTTGGGGTAATGGATCTGATGCATCTGTATCTGCTCACTGAAGTCTATACAACAGCAAGATTTGCAAAACACTGATAAAAATAAAAATGTCAAAAAATGTTGGCCAAGATTGAACATGCTCTATATCAGAACAGTGTCAGTAGTTTTGATAGATGTCATCCTCTTCATAGTCATTATCTGTGGTAGTTGGGCTGTGTATCTCTTCAACTTTCATGTAGTCCTCGTCCAGGTCAACATCAGTGTCTTTCCCACAACACCCCTGGTCAGCAAGGATGACTGTGTTCGTATAGATGTTGTCATCATCGTCAGGTGACACACCTGGTCCATTGAGAATTTGATATGTGTTTGCAGAACCTGTTCCAAAGGAGTTAATAAGTCTTTAATACATGTTTAATGCACAAGAGCAAGGCTAAATGTAGAATATTCGTAGCCTGACGAATTCCTCCAATGGAATAGCTTTTGTCTTTCTGAACTCATAATAGCGCTATTGGTCATAGAAAGTCCTTTCTATGCACATTCATACACAATTTTAGTTACATAGGAATAAGCTCTACTGACTGTGGAGCACACAATATGCTTGTAAAATGATAGGCTAAATACCCATAAAATGACAAATAAATAATGTTATTTCTGACTCACAGTGTTCACCATTGTAAATCATCTGGACTGTGTTTGTATTTGTAGTAAAAGACTTCTTCTTCACCAGGTAGAGGATGGCAGGAATCAACAAAAGCAAGAACAACCCTGAAATCACTCCAGATGCAATGATGGGGGCCTGGGATGCTGGAAGTGGGACAGGAAATTAAATAAGATCTTGCAACAAACAAACAAAAAACAGTAAACAAACAAATAAT
This sequence comes from Sardinella longiceps, assembly GCA_027497455.2. NCBI lineage: Eukaryota > Metazoa > Chordata > Actinopteri > Clupeiformes > Clupeidae > Sardinella > Sardinella longiceps. The sequence continues at coordinate 26,654,678 of JAODXP020000021.1, read as the reverse complement.
AAAAAGTGTTGGATGTTTACCTCTTATTAAAACTGGCAAAGATACTGTCTGTGTTGACCTGAAGGTTCGTGTGGACACAGTGACTTCATAGACACAGCTGTAGTTGCCCTGGTGGGAGTAGTCTGCCTCAGGAATGTAGAAGGAGGCTGAGTGGTTGACGGTGAGCTGAGTCCTGGTCCTGTTAGAGCCATCAAAGATGAGGTGGAAGGAGCCTCCTTGGTACTGTGGCTCCGTAGAGCAGATGAGGGAGAGGCTGTGGCCCCTGGTCACCTCTGGTCCCTGAGGCCCCCAGAACAGCCCTCCATCTGGGGCACTGACAGAGATGTTGGGCTGCACAAGGACCACTGCAGAAAGAGACAGGTTAGCAGTGGAACATAAATATATGTAAGATAATGAGGCAATGATAGGATAAAGACGGGCTGAGTTTCATACCTGTCACAGAAATGCTGACATTGTCACTCTGTGGCGATGTAAATTCACGACTGGAAACCCATATTTCATACTGACAGTAGTAGAATCCTTCATGGATAAAGTCCACTTGAGGAATGGTGAAGAGGGCAGAGTTTCCAGTGTCTCCATTTGTGTCTCTAAATGACCCAGAGAGCTGCTGTAGGGTAAATGTCCCACCCAGGTGCTGGGTAGAGATGGAGCACCTCATCTGGACAGACTGACCCCAAGAAACCCCTGATTTGGTCTCTAGCAAAAGACTTGGCTTCTGTAATTCAACTGGTAAATTGATGTAGATTAGTCTAATTTTGCATCAACCAAAGAAGTAATGTCACTATACAATGTTGATAGGTGTTTAATTCTATTAGCAAGAAGCTAGCAAGCTTGCTAGCCTGGCTTGCGTAACCACGTTCAGAAATGAACTGGTCTGGCAAAGCTAGCATTGTCAGAGAATTCCGGGCAGGATTAATTTAAATGTTTATCAAATGCTATCAAACTTCAATTAATTTTATTAGACAGAGTTGTCGTAAGCTTGCCTCCTTCACCCTGCTTGTTTACACGTCCTGATTTTTCTGGGCTCAAGATTTGAGTAATTTTTTTGTTCGTAGTAGTTTTGTTTGTAGTTTGTAGGGTCTGTAGTAGTTGATGAGGTGGTGGGTTTGTGAACCATGTGTAGTAGAACCGGCCTAATTGCCAAATCTGACCAATTATTTTCTGCTCTTCCAAGTTACCAGATTACATTCACTCACCTACAGTGATGTTTATGAAGCTGCTCTGAGTAGAGTAAGGGGAGTAGGCACAGGTATAACTGCCCTGGTGAGAGGAGTCCACATTAGACAGAGTAAACATAGTGCTGCTCTGGTAGCGACTGAGTGATTGTGAAGTGAGTGAAACCCCATTTCTATACAAGTGGAGGTTGCCAGCACATTGGTTTTGACTCCTGTAGCATCTGATCAGAACAGTTTCTCCAGGTGAGACTGCTGAGTATGAGGAGATGAGAGAGATGGAGGGACCTGGTGAAACAAAGACAATATAAAAAGCCACTGCCACTCACAATGTTATTGTTTTCAGAAAAGTCTGTTAATTAATGCCATTAAACAGATTTACTCACTTCTTGTGGAACACACCACTCCTGCATCTTCTCCATGGTTACAGTCATGGATTCTGGTGTAGGAACACTGGGTCAGCGAAGACTCACTACCAGTACATCTGACGCCATCCATCAATATGTCACCTCTCCCCTGACCAAATGAAGCTTTTGTAGTGGCACAAACAGCATTGCCACATCCCAGCTGTCTGCATACGACTTGAGCATCCTTCATGTCCCAGTCATCATCACACACAGTTCCCCAACGGTAGCGATACACCTCCACTCGACCAGAGCACCGATTTCCATTCACTAATCTGACCTGCTGGCCAAGAACTAAAGAGGTGCAACAGATATTCACAATACATCAAGCCAAAGGCAAAGTCAGTAAAGTTGGTTCTTTTAGCACATCTTAAAACAGCATGTGCATAGTGCTTCATAGGAATGTTGTAAAAATATGTAAATACAATGAATGGAAAATTTAGTGTGTGTGTGTAATGTGTCAAGTGTAATTTTATTGTTGGCAAATGATCTCTATGTGACAAAGCAAGAGTGCAAGAGCTTTGAATCATCACTTAGATTTGAGATATTTAGATATTTCAATCCAGTAGAGAAGGACTTGACTGTAAATAGGCTTTGAGTATTTGGAAAATATTTCACTTACCTGGCACTAAGGGAACAGTCAGAGAAAGAACTTCAAAGAGAGAAGCAGACTGAGAGGTGTATTGCATAATATGTATTTATTCACAGCTCTATTAACCTATATCATTATGAACAGTGAAACCTAACATTTACACCAATTGCAATTCTTTGATATAATTATCTTTATTAAATTATGAAATGACTTTCCATTTTCATAGACATTGATTTTGTATTGTAATAATGTGGTATGGTATGGTTACCTCACTCACGTCAGATCATGCGCTACGTAACTTTCGTAAGGCACTTCCGCGCAACGATCTGATGTTGAAGCCCATCAGAGAGATTTCAAGCCATTATTCTCTAACCAGACCAATCAGGGCCGCTAGCTGCTGTAGAGGGTGTGACGTAGCGAATAAGCAACTGTTTTGAATCCAACCAATCCAACAAACTTAACCAGTGTCATCGGTTGGTTTCGATGTGGTTGGCTGCAGTGTATGTCAATTAAATTGATGGACAAGCCGTTTGCCCAGTTAGATTCAAGGATTTCTGGCTCCTGAAATATCTCGTCTATCGCTGAATATCAGATGAACGCGCGTAGCGCTACATCTGACGTGAGTGAGGTAAATGGTATGGTAAATGAAGAACATTGAAATGAAGAATCTTTTCAAGATAGATCACTGATTCCAACTCTTTTAGTGTAGTACTGAACCATGACCAGGTCATATTACTGCAATATTTCAGGTCAGGACAAGGACGTAATCACATGCTACGTCTATAATGAAAAACATATCCATATTATTATTATTGTTATTATTAGGCTATTATTATTTTGTGGAATAGAGAAACTACACACAAGGCCTATGTAAAGGTTTCTACAGTAAGAGCCTTTCATTAATTGGATATTACACATATTATCATCCATGATGCTCTGATATGTGTCACACCAAATGAGAGGTTCATGTAACTCTTATGTAGACAACTTCAAATTACCATTTGTAAAGTATTCTAATATTATTTTGTTTTCAATTCATGTTTCTTGACAGAAACAATCCTGTCATAAGACATTAAGAAAAAAAAGAAAGGTTTAGTTACCTGGGACTAGAACGATCACAACCACTGGCATGTCCATCTCTGATAAAAAAGGGCATGAAATGTTCTGGTCTTCCTTTCTCTCTTCCTCTTTCTCTCTCCTCTGAAGAGACCACACTTTCATGTGGTCAAGTGTTCCAAATCATCAATGCTTTGTCAGCATGTACAAAGTATATCCACAGTCTCCAATGCTTTGGGAGCCAGTTAAAAATTTCAGTCTTGAAGAAGAAAAAATTACTCTCTTGTGTATTATAAGTTTGTAAAAAAAAAAGGTTTATTCTGCGCCAAGCCACCTGTAGTGTACAAGTATCTTTAAGCGCCAGATGTGTTGAGTCAAGCTGTAAAAGTCTATCTTTTTGATTGCTACTTCCTTTTTAAAATATGTCTCAAGGATTAAAAAAAGACATTAGCACAAAATCACAAATTTAAACGCCTTGTATTTATTTCAGAAATTCTTAATGGACTGCATTCATAATACAATTTTGTATGCCTCACATTTACCCTTTCACACACCAGTGGCGGAGGCAACCATGCAAGGCGCCAACCTGCTCACCAGGAGCAATTTTGGGGTTAATTATCTTGCTCAAGGACACTTCAATGGCGTCAGGTGGAGTGAGGTTCAAACCTGCAACCCCCTGGGTGCCGAACGGCACCTCTACTGTAGCTGATATGATAGCCTACTTGACAGAATAAAGATTGGGCAACAGAGGGGGCGTCATGGCTCAGTTGGCGCCTTACCATAAATCCCACTCATTTCCTGTCTCTCTGCACTGACCTATCCAATAAAGGTGGAAAAAGCCCCCAAAAATATCTTAAAAAAAAAAAAAAAAAATATATATATATCTATATATATATATATATATATATATATATATATTGGGCAACAGAGAGCAGGGCCACAGAGTGAACTGTGGGACTCTGGGAAAACAACAGAAACTAGTCAGGTTTTTGGGAAAAAAAAAAGTATTACAACAGGTTGTACCCTGCAAACACCACAAGAGGGCACAAGTGCAGAACAACCGTAGGAGAGAAATCAGTATACAGATGACAGAACAGTGTGTGTGGGACTGATAAGCCTTTCTAAAACTGATATTTCCAGTCCTCAATTGTGATTGGTTGACTTGTGTTTGATGCCATTGTAAATTCATCATTTAGCACAACTCCGACCTCATTTCGTTCTGAACTACTTCGTCATAGGAAAGTAAAGGAGTTGCGTTGATGCATTACTTGGCAACCATTCAGTAAGAGAAAATATATTTTTTGGCACAGGATGGTATCAATGAGTAATTCGTAAAACAATACAACAACAGGGACAGGTGGGGGTATATTCGAGGTTTGAAGTTTGAAAAATAAGGCCTATCACAGTCCTGTTCTTACAGGGCCCTTGCAGGGCATTTAAGGTTGAAAGGTATAGAATTCTATATAATAATTTTATAGTTATAGGATTTTCGATACTCTGAGGAGACAATTCTTGAAAAGGTGCATCATAGAAATCAACAGACATTGACTCCTCAAAGCACCACAAGAGGGTGCTGATACAGGAAATGTGCTTTGAGGAAGGGAAACTGTTGAGGTTTAAGTGCCATCCAGAATAGCTGGTGATAGATAGATGCATCCCTTGTCCTTCTACACTGTTTGAATTGTTTTGGTACCATATCCAAATTCCAAATCATTTGGAAGACATAGTGATATAGTTTTATTCCCACCAGCCATTGCTATATTTTATCAGACATTATTAGCATGTTCTAGAAGTATCAGATAGACTGAAAAATGTTTGTATGATTATTATTGTTATTAGTTCACTAAGTTTACAGCAAAAACTGCACAGTGTCCCTTTAAATGTCAGTGTGTATACATGGTACAGAGTTAGCAGCCAAGGCCCTGTCCCATTTTAACCACTTCCTCTTATTTTTGGCTTTAGCAGTTAGTTTTGCTATCGCTTGATTCTATGTGCAGACAGTAGCCTGGTCATAACCAGTACCTCAATCTACACTAGTCTTCATATGAGGGTCTGGGATCTCGGCTATTGAGAAATTATCAGTGTTGGGAATAACAGCGTTAGATATAACAGCATTACTTTTTCAGTAACAAGTTATCTGTAACACTTTGCGGTAAGGGTAAAAGCACTCTTTTGAACATCAAAATAAGGGCAGCATACATGTCATCAACTAAGCATTATTTTTTAAGGCGTTCATTATATTTGTGGCCCCTCAAATTAAGTGATGAAAGTGACAAGAATTACAGGTTAGTTGCTCATGAGTTCATCATGTTTGTGCCCTCTAAACTAAAGTGTTGACATGGTTAAATAGGTAAAATTTAGGGTAACACTTTGCGATAAGGGTACATGAATTATCATGAATTCATGCATGAAATCATTCATGATTAATTCATGATTCATGCATTACTTCATCTCTGAATGTCTAATGAGTCATCAGGAATTAACATGAATTCATTGTTTGTCATTAATGACCTCCTGCTGAAATAGCACATGATCTTAAGCATTAGTTACTCTGGGTACATCATCATGAGTCATGATTAATTAGCATGAGTCATGATTATTAGCATGATCATGATGAATTCATCATGTTTGTGCCCCCTCAACTAAAGTGTTGGCATGGTTCAACATTGGTAAAATTGTACAGTTGACGTATGGTCTCTATCGACTAGGTAAAAGTAGGCTAAATAAGCTACTTTCCATTATATCAAATTATATCAAATTCTTTGAACAAATACATCATGATCATGTGTACATCAGTCATGCACTCATGATGATGTACCCAGAGTAATTAATGCTTAAGATCATCTACTATTTCAGCAGGAGCTCATTAATGATAAACAATGAATTCATGCTAATACCTGATGAGTCATTAGATATTCAGAGATGAAGTAATGCATGAATCACAGGTTAATTGAATCATGAATGAAATCATGCATGTAATCTCATGATAATTCATGTATCCTGACACGGTTAAAGTAGGTACAAAATTTAGTTGAAGTATGGAATGGATAAAAATCAATGCAATGTCTGGGAAATTCTTGGAAAGTCTACATGATGAACTCATGAGGAACTAGGCTAAAGTAGGCTAAATAAGTACCCACTTTTATTATATCAAATTATTTTGAACAAAAACATCATGATCATGCGTAATTAATCATGACTCATGATGATGTACCCAGAGTAATTAATGGTTAAGATCATGTGCTATCTCAGCAGGAGGTCATTAATGATGAACAATGAATTCATGCTAATTCCTGATGAGTCATGAGATATTCAGAGATGAAGTAATGCATGAATCACAAATGAATCATGAATGAAATCATGCATGAATTCATGATAATTCATGTACCCTTACCGTAAAGTGTTACCAAGTTATCAAATAAATTACTGTTTCCATTATCGTAATGCTGTTTCTGTTACGTCAATGTAGTTCTCATCACACAGATAGGTCTATGGGGCGGATCAATCGAAACTGCAATATCAAAGGTTTGCAACGCTAATACTCATATTTTGATGTGTTAAACAGTTTGGTGACTTTTTACATAAAATATAATTTGATACAGCTCCTCCTCCATCACGCAAAGGGACAAGCCTGACCAACTCAAACAATATGCCAAATTAGAACAGAGATCCTGCCGATTCATGTGATGGGGCCACCCTCCAAACTTCTATTAATGTCTCCAAGCTCCCCAAGGTATTAATTTTTGACTTTGCTACGTCAAACTTGTCCCTCCTGCATTAGCATTATGGCCATCCCAGACAAAAATGCATTGAAAATTTGAGACCATTTCACATTCATTCATCTCAATAGTGTAACCATTGAATCCCTTGGGAGTAGGTTCATAAGTGTAGACAGATAAACTCACGGGCACACAAGCTCGAACTGAACTGAACACTGCTTTACTACGTCTCCCATCATACCCATCATTCCAATCTCTCCCGCCAGTTCTCCCTAAACAAGACCATTGCACAACTGCAAAGCATTTAGGGAACTGGAGTCATAACATAACCAATGCATTTTCTGTTACAATCGCATGCTGCAGTGCATATAGTGAGGTATCTGCAAAAAAAAAACCTGTAAAAAACCTGTGCCAACCTGTATTTTCTTGATATTAAAGCTGGTGATAAACTGACATATTATAAATGATTGAAAATCCAGTTGATTTGATGTTCTATGATAATTAGAACCTTTCTTGTATTTGTATTTCATTTTAGTCTAAATGAATGTTTGAACGTAAATGTGAATGTTTGATTCATGTCCAGGTGAAAAGACCCTTAGCTCCAGCACCAGTGTAACCAGAAACTAACCTCACACCACAATGTTTTGTGTAATGTGTCATTGTGTGTACATTGGTTCAATGATACAATCAGCACCTGATAATTAGTATACTATCTCACATAGCAACTAATGTCTCCCTAAAAAGTGTTTTGTGCTGCCATGAAGTGCATTTTAAGTGTAGGCTACTTGCAACATACTGTATAGTCATTCCAAATATAGTACATTCAGTGTGTACAAAAAGTCAATTTCTGGATAGTAAGCACAATTTTTTTTTGTACTTTTCTGCAGTTCTTTTCCACTAGAGTTGCTTTGCCAAATAATCATCCTGTTCAGGGTTTGATGATTACGAGCTATCTTGAGCTATATGGGAGCCTATTTACAAGACAGGCGACACTCATCTTTTTGTTGAAATAAAATTAACAATAAAAAAAAATGCTGCAGATGTATGTATGTTTGTGATTATCAGTTTGTGATCTTCATCACTAGTTTTTATGTGTGTGTTAGGGGGGTGTTGTGAGTATACAGCGTGGCTCCAAACAGCAAATGTGAGGGCTTTCTCAGTCATATGGAATGCATCCAAATGTACTGGGGCTAATTGTGTGTGTGTGTGTGTGTGTGTGTGTGTGTGTGTGTGTGTGTGTGTGTGTGTGTGCGCATTCTCGCATTTGGTTCTGGGATGAATAATGAAACATGTCTCGACATCTATTCATTTGTCAAAATGCAGAGGATTTACATTCAGCCGCGATATGCAGAGGACACACAGTCAACGTAAAGGGGGAAAAATAATCTAATACATCAACAAAAGCTACAGTTTGTTACATGGAAGCATTGAACTGACAAAAGTGGCCAAATGTTCAGTCCTGTGGTTGGCTGAACTCAAACCTGCAACTTTCAACACCACAGACTGGAAGTCTTGCACTAGTACTGTAAGTCAGCTGAAATCCCACAGTGCTAATTTCACTGAGGCCAACTAGGCTATCACATGTCTTAAAGCGTTTACAAAAAGAGGTTCACAAACTCACCGCAAAAATAACAGCTCAGCTCAGTGCATAATAATGTTTGCTTACTTCTTCCTCAGACAGTTTGTTACATTTACAGCAGTCTGACACAATATTACAGCAACACTGACCCAATATTTGTTGTTGTAATAGGTCAGTAACAAAGTGGTGATAAAGGAATTACATTCTATTATAATGGGAATGGGAGTGCAGTAAGGAAATGTTAAGATGCAGTTTTAGGGCAAAATGTATGAAAAATTATTTGTGTGCTTCTGGATTTTTCTGGCTAAAATACAAAAATAACACTCACAGCATTTTCTGAAGCTCTGTGTACAGGCAAGGCTGAGGAAGTTGGTCTATAAGGGGTAGGCTTACATTGACATTTTTTTTAACATCAGTTTCTTTGCACACATTAAGGAAGTGGTCGGAAACTAACCTCACATCACTATGTTTGAGTAATGTGTCATTGATTCAATGATACCAACACCTGATAATTTTCACACATTTACACAAATTCTGCTGTAGAAATAGAACAGTAGCCTGACATAGCCCTAGCCTGACATAGCCTGCCCATAATACGAATGTTCATCCGTATCCATGGTCTGGGAACGGTCCTCTGGGGCGTGTTTACATTGGTAGAGAGTCTACCGGCCTATAAGCGAAGCTGATTAGACGAGCTTTCAAATCGTTTCAAACTAGGAGTGAATGCCCTCCCCTCCGCAGTATAATCGCGTCAGGTTAAAGAACCTCCAGACCATGAATACGGATGAACAGCAGTATTATGGTCGGGCTATGTCAGGCTAACATAGCCCGCCCATAATACGAATGTTCATAGGTATCATGGTCTGGGCACGGTCCTCTGGGGCGTGTTTACATCGGTAGAGAATCTACCAGCCAATAAGCAAAGCTGATTAGACGAACTGTCCAATCGTTTCAAACCAGAAGTGAATGCCCTCCCCGCATCAGGTTAAAGAACCTCCAGACCATGAATACGGATGAACAGCACGCTAATAGAACAGGTCAGGCTAATAGAACAGGTCAACCTGCGCGTTTTTGTTCTTATTTCTGTTTTGTTTAGTCGGGGGTTCTAGCAGAAAGTTAATTTAAAGTGTCATGTAATTCTTATATAAATAGAGGAATTGAAGGTTAGTTGTTCTGTTGTTTGCAACTTTTAGCAAAATCATGTTCATTAAGTCCAATTCAGAATAGGCCTATGTGAACTACAAAATTACACAAAATCACAACAGTCTCAGTAGTTTTGATAGATGTCTTCCTCTTCATAGTCGTTATCTATGGCAGCTGGGCCACACATATCATCTACATTCATATAATCTTCTTCCAGGTCATCATCTTCATTTTCCCCACAATACCCCTGGTCAGTGGGGATGACTGTGTTCATATAGATGTTGTCATCTTCATCATCAGGTGAACCACTTGGCCCAGGGCGAAATCCATACGTGTTTGCAGTGCCTGCATCAATGCAGTTACATGAGGCACATAATAGATACTTAATATACAGTTGGTAAAATTGATTAAGTGTACTTATCATGTCAGTCGTGTCAATATTTCTATAATGAATGTTGCTATAGTTAGATTTTTAGTGGAGCACAAACCAATTCAATAGGGAGGTCATAGATTAGTTCTCCAAAATGAGTTTGTGACCATTTTAATGATCCAAAAAAAAATCTTTGTTCTATTTGCATACTAGGTGATCGAATGAATGGAATTTGGGTTGTTTATTTATCTGTACTTAATTTCAACAGCTGCAATGACTAGCATACACAATAATAATTAAAAACATAATTAATGAATGGTTAATTGGTAAAAATGGCAATATCTCAAGTTGGAGACCCCCCCCCCCCCCCCCCCCCAAGCACACAACGTTAAGTATTGAAACATTAATGAGATGGTATTCCTGACTCACTTTGTGCAGAACTTGTCATCCGGATTGTGTGTGTGCTTGTATCTCTTAGCCACTTCTTCTTGACCAAGTAAATGATGGCAGGAATCAACAAAAGCAGGAACAGCCCTGAAATCACTCCAGATGCAATGATGGGAGCCAGAGATGCTGAAGAAAGGATAGAAAAATGGTTGTATTTGCAAACAGCAAACAGACAAGTGACATACAAGTGTTAACTAATGAACAGAACAAAGTATTAGATATTTACCTCTTATGATGATTGTTAGCGGTGCTGTCTGTGTTGAATTGAAGGTTCGTGTGGACACAGTGACTTCATAGACACAGCTGTAGTTGCCCTGGTGGGAGTAGTCTGCCTCAGGAATGTAGAAGGAGGCTGAGTGGTTGACAGCGAGCTGAGTCCTGGTCCTGTTAGAGCTATCAAAGATGAGGTGGAAGGAGCCTCCTTGGTACTGTGGCTCCGTAGAGCAGATGAGGGAGAGGCTGTGGCCCCTGGTCACCTCTGGTCCCTGAGGCCCCCAGAACAGCCCTCCATCTGGGGCACTGACAGAGATGTTGGGCTGCACAAGGACCACTGCAGGAGCGAGGATATTGAGATTACCACACAGACTTTCGTTTGACATTTTCATCTTGGCAAGTTAAACTCACACAAAATAAACTAGGTTAACAAATATTTAATGCTTATAGATTGCATTGAAGTAAAGCTACAATGTAGTTGTCAGGTTTTGGTGTTAGTTGAACCTTGACAGTTAGTTCTTTATCATAAACTAATGTTTTCAAGGTCACTTTGCTGACTTGTATAGAATGACGTTTCTGACAGATGCAGGTTTGAAATTGGACCTTGAATCTTAAAACCCTGGTTTTAAATCTGCTGATACAGCCTTAGTGATATTTGGAATTTAAAACTGATGTCAAAGGGTATAAATAGCCTTATGTATTGGAACAGTTTCAAAAGTTTTGTCCTAATTACAAACCAGATTTTATATGAACAAAAGTTATGTTTCATAACCTACCTACTACTGAAAATCTGACATAATCACTCTGAGAGGATGTGAATTGACGACCATTAACACTTGTTTGATACTGGCAGTAGTAGGATCCTTCATGGATAAAGTCCACTTGAGGAATGGTGAAGAGGGCAGAGTTTCCAGTGTCTCCATTTGTGTCTCTAAATGACCCAGAGAGCTGCCGTAGGGTAAATGTCCCACCCAGGTGCTGGGTAGAGATGGAGCACCTCATCTGGACAGACTCACCCCAAGAAACCACTCCTGTGGTCCTCAGTGAAAGACTTGGCTTATTTAGTACAACTGGTAAAGAACCACATTGTGTGCAATGAATATTTTACTTTTGATGAAAAGAATGATGATTGTTCTACCCTCCCTGAACTCAGATTTATTGCCTTTTCAATTGAATATGTCCCTGTTTCATTTGAAATGTCACCACACTCAAATGTGTTTACTATAGGCTTTTCCTTCTAATTCACATAAATGAGGAAAGTAACAGGAGGAACTAGTTGTGTTGAGTTAGGTGTTCCTGCTCCTTGCCATCAACATGCAATGCTAGTGCTGAGACTGCATCCAGCTGATCACACCAATTTCTCTTCAATTTAAATAAGCATCTGTTTGAAGCCGTTACAAATAAAAAATTTGCTGCAAGGTATTATTTTCATAATTATTTTAGTTTTAACTTTGTTGTTTCCATCATGCATAACTGCCCCATCTACCCATTTCCTTCATCTGATTCCAATAACTCTTTACTCACCGACAGTGATGCTGATGGAGCTGCTCTGAGTAGAGTAAGGTGAGTAGGCACAGGTGTAACTGCCCTGGTGAGAGGAGTCCACATTAGACAGACTAAATGTAGTGCTGCTCTCGTAGGAACTGAGTGATTGTGAAGTGAGTGAAATCCCATTTCTATACAAGTGGAGGTTGCCAGCACACTGGGATGAACTCCTGGAGCATCTGATCTGAACAGTTTCTCCAGGTGAGACTGCTGAGTATGAGGAGATGCGGGAAATGGAGGGAGCTGGTGATGGAGAGGAGAGTCATAAAGAAAGATGATATTACTGTTTATCACCTATTCATTACACAGACTCATGTCTACTGGTACCCTTGTATAATGGTTAAATTAGTATCAGCCTTAACCTATTCCTAGTCCCCGGACCAAAGCAGGTGGATCCAGGGGCAGTCCAAGTTTACTCACCTCCTGTGGTACACACCACTCCTGCATCTTCTCCATGGTTACAGTCATGCTTGCTTGTATAGGAGCACTGAGTCAGAGAACCCTCACTACCAGAACATCCGACTTCATCCATCGAAATGCTTCCAGTTCCCTGCCCAAAGGAGGCTGATCCAGGAGCACAAACAGCACTGCCACATCCCAGCTGTCTGCATACCACTTGAGCATCACTCATGTCCCAGCGATCATCACACACAGTTCCCCACCGGTAAGAGTGACGCACCTCCACTCTACCAGAACACCGATTATTCCCATTCACCAGTCTGATCTGGGCAGCCTCTGGAAAAGATAAGGCACAAAGACATAAAACATTAGAAACAACATCAATAATAATAATAACACCGACATAACATTTGTGTATTTGTTAATGATTAAATCATTAATACAACACAAAAAGAAAAACTCTGAAAGGAACTTTTGTGCTTCTGTAATAATTGAAGATATCACACTACTGTACTGTAACTTACCTGGTATGGGGAGACTTAATGAAAGAACAGCTAAAGAGAGAAACAGATCAAGAGCTGAGTTAATCATAAGTTTATTCACAGTTGCATAGTATACACCCATCCTGTCAAGCTGCATATATATTTAAATGTATTTCCGTTCTGTTCATTCTGTTATATTGACCTTCTTGTTTCAGATTCTCTCTGCAGCCTCTGGTAAAATTGTGCATATTAGATTGCAGAAGTGTAGTGACTGGGGGTCAGAGAAAACTGTTTTTGTACTAGGCCTTTCCTGTAAATGATAGCACTATCATTTACTAACATTCTACTAACAGTCTTTTTTGGCATCTTTATTTTAGTTTTTGGCTATTTTACTTGTTGATATTTGAGATGATACAAATATTTGATAGGATTATTGTATTGAATGAAAATTTAAACTACTCTACAGTATATGTATTCCCCAAAGATAAAGCCCTGATCTCAATACTGTAATTAATTATAAAATGAATCAATTCAAGTATATCAAGTATTTACAATGTTTCCTGCTACATTAACTTATCCTCAGATCTCAAGCTGGTTAGTCCCTTGCAATGGCATGTCAATCAATCACCCGTTACCAAATGCGAAATTCACAAGTAGACTTTACAGAACAGTCAGCAGCCACTGCTGTGGTTCCCAGTGGCAGTTAAAGTTTAGGTGTCCTTCTCAGGGCATCTCAGTTATGAATATGGGAGACTGCCACACAAGCATTCCTGACTGTTTCCCTAACCAGTAACTATAACAGTAGAAAAGTCAGAAACGTAATTTACTGTTTGCCTGACAAACAGTACAAGAGAGAGAATTACTTTTCTTCATTTATACTGTACACTCAAAAATTAAAATTGTTTGTTACCTGCGAATAGAGCAAGCACAGCCATCAACGTCTCCCTCTGATGAGAATTTCATGAAATGTGCAGATCTTCCTCTTTCTTTCTTCCTTAAAGGCTCTTTTACCAGACCACATTCTCATGTGGTAAAGAAGGCCTATTTCAAGTCAACATCAACATTTTTACAAGCTAAACAGTTTTTCAAAACCTGTTACTCTAGATATGTCTGTCCCCAACTGACTTATTACAACATTTTTAATAGATGAAAATAAATAGGTGGAATTTCATCTTTATTTCTTTACAAGTTGTAATATATTGCCTTTTCTTTTGCCATTTACATTTCTTAACCATTATGATAGGAAACTAGCCTGGCGATGCCATCCTACGTACCTCCGCTAAACATCTTATCTCCGCACATAGTCTGGAATAAACCCCCCTTCCCACCTTTCCCTCGGTTACTCTACGGTTTAGCCAATCAGCACACAGTTTAGAGCGATGTCTCAAAATTTTGTAGTCCTACAGGATTCATCAGAAAATGAACAAAATTGTAAAATACTGCTATAGGCTTGCAGGAGTTATATGGCATTTTGTAAATCAATAATAGGCTACATGAACATGTCACGTCCATAAGCTGGAATTGCCCATCTACATTTTCTTTCTTTCAACATTTTCCGAAGCCTACTTAACACTAAGTAGTGTTTACAGTAACATATACTGTAGGTACCAGATAGGCCCAGAACTACTTAACGTTCAGAAGGCTTCAGGAAATGCGGGGCAGCTGGCCAGTGGAGTGTGCTCAAAGAAAATGCTGAGAGGAGCAAAAGCTGCAGAGGCAACAGGAGCTGGGGAGTGCTTATATACATACAGGGATTTGATTGGCTTCCTCCATACAGGCTTGGAAGCTTTAGCCAATCTGGCCAGAACAGGAGGAGCAAAGAGGTCGTGTCACAGTCGGGTTTTGTCAAGATTTCCATTAAGACCTAGTTTGCAGTTTGGTGGTCCTCTCTAATTTCCTTGCAAAGTCTGCTGATATGCAAATGTACTGTGTAATGTATGTAATGTGAACAAAGGAGTGGATCAGACAGGTGAATTTTTTGTTGACGTTCATTGGGATTTTTCGTTTATTTTTTAAATAAGTAAATAAAGATGTTTTTTTTCCTCTTTTGCCAATGAATAGCTGATTAAATTGACTGAATGGCATAGTTCAGGTCAGGTAGGCCTATGCGTGTAGAGCCTTTCTGGTCAATGAAAGGATGATGTAGGGCCTTTCCAGCAAAATACAACAAGAAGTATGGGGTCAACACAAGTAACACAGGACTAGTGATGAAGGGAAAAAAGTTATGGTCCCATACTGCCACCCAGAGTTACCTTGAGGTGGGACACAGGCAGGGATCACGGGCACTTTTTTTTGCGCATGTGAGCGCTGAAAAATAAAATTGTGGGTGATGCGGATTTGCTTCATTGTCTTTCAGAAGCTTTGGTATGGGTATATCTGCGCCTACAATGGAGGTATTTGGTATCAAATTAAAGTAGACAACCAGACGCATACATTGGTGCCACTTGAGAATAATTGCGTTCAATTTCAGTGTGAAGATCACCCACATTTTGGCAAGGAAAACATCTTTATCTGGTATTATAAACCTGGCTCAGTTAGCTGCTGGAGTTCAATCTAATAACCAAGAGCTCAAAAAATAAAACTAATCCAAAATAAATAAATAAATAAAAATACATAAAATAAAAAAATCACTACACATTATGATATAGACTATAGACCTATAATTTGAACAGAAGAGTTTTCTATCACCCATTTGCAGAAAGTGAACACCCCAAATCTCTTATATTAAGGCTTGGAAATTAGCAGCAATGGCTATATAATTTTGGTTTGTTATTTTTATCCTGTTGTTGTAGGCCATGATAATATGATGGTATCATAATTATAATTATAATTATTGTTATTATTATAATTATTATTGTTTGTGTGTGTGTGTGTGTGTGCGCGTGTGGGGGGTAGGGGTTTGGGGCAGATAAGGTGTTCGCCCAGGGCACCAAAGAGGGTAGGACCGCCCCTGAGCGTCCAGTTACCTTATGTGTTACTTCAACCGCTCACATTGATGCAAAATAAAGAAAATGGGTTATGAGAACTTCTGAAGACAATGTACAGTATCTATGATTTTATTTAAATGTACAGGTACTGTATGTATTTGCATGATGACTAGAATGCCCTAGGATTTACAAGAATTTGATCATTAAAATGATTGTGTGTAATGCTGACTATACTTGTTTTTTTATTCTGTATTTTTAAAATGTCTGAAGATCACGTACAACAACAAACCACAAGGCATTTTGAACTGCCTCGAAGCACACAGCCAACCAACAGCCACTCTTGATCAACAAACAGTTAACCACAAACACTGTTTAAACCAGACAGCTCATTTCTTTACGTGACCTCAGCTAAAGGGCAACTTCAGTCAATTTCAACAAGCTACTCAAGATTAGTCAATACTGAAGACACAAAACATTACAACCAAGGTTTCCTTGACCAGACAATAAGCACTAACAACTAACCCATGGGGGCAGAATATTGAACTGTATTTTTAACATCTTAACATACTCGAAATGTCACCAAGAACTGTGAAACATCAACAGGCACCTTGGAACACAAAATTGTAATGTGTATCAGCCTGCGGCTTCGTGCATACGGCGAACAACACACAGTGATGATATTCTTCCAATAAAATCACTCCCACTCGTGTGATATTGCTTAAACGACACATAGCTAATCAACAGGGGTATGGTTGAATGACGGTCAATTAGCCTATCACTTTATGTTAGAGATGCTTATCCAATATGACATAGCCTACCTGTCAAAAAAAAAAAAAGAAAGAAAGAAAAAGAAAAAGAAAAAATCTAAAATCTAAAAGTAGCCTATAGGTTTGGTGTTGATTTTAAAGCCACCACATGCAACATTTAGGTAAAATTTCGACATTTCCTATTCATTACACCTTTATGTAAATTGCCTAGAACTCTCTAGACTTGATAAATGACATGTTCCAGAGTAATACGAGCCCCTTCACGAGATTGTCCGACCCTCCTAGAGGCAGATACCGCCTATGCAAGATCAGGGAGCGCGTCCCGGCTATCGTAAGTTTTGGTTAGCAAGCAAGCTAGGTCACGTGACTTAGCCAGAGTTTACTGTTTGAATTACAACGCGATTTGTGTCTTCTCAGCGCATTCAACTGTCGATACATTTTGTTAGCGGCGATCACCATTGACTATGCAATTCTAAATGGAGGATTATTGGCAGAAACGCTTAATAACTGCTTTGTTTGGTTGTTAGCTTACTGGATGACGCCACCGGATCCTGCATAGGTTCTCTTTAATGTAAAGTATCATGTTATTCTTACATAAATAGTGGAATTGAAGGTTAGTTATTCTGTTGTTTGCAGCTTTTTGCAAAATCATGTTCAAGAAGTCCAATTCAGCATACAGTATAGGCCTACTGTACATGAAACTACTGTACAAAATTACACATAATAACAAGTCTCAGTAGTTCTGGTAGATGTCTTCCTCTTCATAGTCGTTATCAATGGTAGCTGAGCCACACATATCATCTACATTCATATAGTCTTCTTCCAGGTCATCATCTTCATTTTCCCCACAATACCCCTGGTCAGTGGGGAAGGCTGTGTTCATATAGATGTTGTCTTCTTCATCAGGTAAGCCACTTTGCCCAGGGCGAAATCCATATGTGTTTGCAGTTGCTGCATCAATGCAGTTACATTAGGCACATATATACTTAATTACGCAATTTACAGTTGGTAAAATGAATTAAGTTAGGCATTTTGATAAAAATGGCAATATCTCAAGCACACAACGTTAATTATTGGAAAATTAATGAGATGCTAATTCCTGACTCACTTTGTGCAGAACTTGTCATCTGGACTGTATGTGTGCTTGTGTCTCTTAGACAATTCTTCTTTACCAGGTATATGATGGCAGGAATCGACAAAAGCAGGAACAACCCTGAAATCACTCCAGATGAAATGATGGGAGCCAGAGATGCTGAAGAAAGGATAGAAAAATGGTTGTATTTGTAAACAGCAAACAAACAAGTGACATACAAGTGTTAACTTAAGAACAGAACAAAGTATTAGATATTTACCTCTTATGATGATTGTTAGCGGTGCTGTCTGTGTTGACCTGAAGGTTCGTGTGGACACAGTGACTTCATAGACACAGCTGTAGTTGCCCTGGTGGGAGTAGTCTGCCTCAGGAATGTAGAAGGAGGCTGAGTGGTTGACGGCACTGAGTAACCTATATGGTTATCTTTGTTAGTCTAGGAACCTTTAGAAAATACAGGCTCATGTTTAGCTATAATTAAACACAGACACAATTTGAACAGATTAAAATGTATGTGTTTTATCTCTACTTGCACCCTCTCTTTGTCTTTAACATCATGACTCTGCATGCTTACACACACACTGGCATTTAGCTAATTCGAAAATATTTTAATGGCTAATCTGTCTTTCCTCAGAATTTAGATATAGGCTATTAACCAACTTACCAATTACAGAAAAGCTGACAGTATCACTCTGAGGGGAAGTAAACTCACGCCTGGAAACCCATGTTTCATACTGGCAGTAGTAGGATCCCTCGTGGCTAAGGTCCACTTGAGGAATGGTGAAGAGGGCAGAACTTCCATAGACATCTTTTGTCTGTTTATATGACCCATAGCGCAGCTGTAATATAAATGTCCGATGTTGGCTCATGTATGTAGAGATGGAGCACTCCATCTGGACAGATTGACCCCAGGAAACTTCCTCTCTGTTTTTTGAAAGACTTGGCTTTTCTAGTACAACTGGAATATTGTAAGGTGCAAAAATCAGAAGGGAAAATTGAATAAAAATTGAGATTACATCACAGCAGGCTTTTAGATATTTTTACAGACTTAATTAATGGACTGTAAGTAATTTAGAAGGGAAGATATACATTCCTTCATTATTTAGTTTCAAGCGTAAGTATTTATGTTTGTCTTTTTGGGGGATGTTTCACATTTACTCACCCACAGTAATACTAATAGGCCAGCTCTGAAGGTTACGGTTGAAGCTACAGGTGTAACGGCCGGCATCAAAGGCATCTGTAATATACTGAGTGAATGTCACACTTCTCTGGTACTGACAATTCATTGATTGAATGGAAGTACCATCTCTGTATAAGTCGGCAGTCCTGGAGCCAAAGGTCTGGCAATATGTCCCAGAGCATCTAAACTGAACCTGTTCTCCAGGGGAGACCACTGAGTTTTGGGAGATGAGCTGGATGGATGATGGGTGCCTGTAACCTAGACAAGATTGTTTATGATATTTAAATGAAAATTAATTAGTAAAATGAATTGCAATGTTTATTACTGAATAGGAGTTAAAATTCAGTATAAGGTTTGCTTGAAAAACACTTCCCCTACCAGTGACTGACATGTTGCTGAGCCAAAAAGCTATAGTGAAAAGAAAATCAAATGAAGAGGGATTTAATGAATGTGTTGAACAGATCTTATGGTAGGCCTAATTCAATACATTACATTCACTAAAACAATTATGAAGAAGCTATGAATAGACAATTCTCTAGGCCTATCAGTTAATAATTTGATACTCTATCAAATCCAGAGGCGTCAAACACCTGGATATCAAACATACAACTAATTCAAAAAGCATGAAAACAATTGCAGCCATGTGGTCTACTTGAAAATAGTTTTAACTAGAAAAGCGCTCAGAGAGCGCAGACCTCCGCCAAGACAATGTGGTCACAGATGGTGTTCTGGATCACCGATCGCCACCAAAATTGAATCAGTTCTTATTTGTCCCAATACACACGTTGTCCGAAAATTTCATTCAGATCTGTGCTGTACTTTTCGAGTTATGCTGTTCACAGACACACACACACACACACACACACACACACACGCACACACACACACCGAGCAAAACATAACCTCCTTGGCGGAGGTAATAATTATGCACAAAATAGTTATTGCATTTCTGCAACACATACTATCAGCTTTTTTGCTTGTCAATACTGAACTGAACTACAGTATGAGTTGCATCATGGGAGTTCTTACCAACAAAAAAGGAGGAAAAGATTTAGTGGTGAGGAAGTCAGAAAACAAATGCATTGGGACTGTGATGGTGATGTGAGAAACATGAAGAAACATGCTTTTTTTCATCAGGTTTTGGTCACGCAAGTAGACAAGGTATTTGGCAGCCATAAGGAAAAGCATAATGTTCCTGTGATCCATGCGAATCAGTTTGACGCCCCTGGTCTTGGCTTATGCTTGTCTTTATGGTGGAGTCACATAGACCCAGTAAAGATAACAAGCCTCGTGTTTTCAGCATAATAAGTAAGAAAAAACATTATAATAACCCAGACTGCAATTTGGTGTGTTGTGCTTCACATCCCCCATCCTTTTGTTAGTCCTCCTGTTTGTGTTAATTCTGTCTAAGGGGCTGGCACAGAGAAAATTTGAATATCAAAAACATGTTTGGAGGGCCAAAAAGTTATTTTCTGTCATATACGGCCCAAAATTTAACGAAGCACCTGCTTGTAGAGAGGCAAAGTGCCGGCCTGATTCTTTTGGAAAGTGAAGATTAAGGCTATAACTGATATTGTGAAGATGCTTGATCTCTGAGCACAAAGCCCTTGTTCGTAACAATGCAATTGTTAATATTTACCCATAAGTTAAAATCAAGTTCCAGCTAAAAACGAAATTCAGTCTCATTTGTTCGTCAATTTTCTTGAAGACTTAAAACACATAAAAAACAATACCACTGCCATTTATCAAACTATTCCAAAAGCATGTCGACAATATCCTTTTTATATACTTCACCTAACAGATTAATTAAAAGGAAATTGAAATTACCTACCAGAGACAAGTGCAAGTGCAGCTGCTACATCCATCTCTGATCAGAATTTCTTGTGAATGCATTGCTTCCTCTTTTTCTTAGTTTTAACCTCTTTTTTTTCAACTTGACCACATTCTGCAGTTGTCAAAAGTTACAAAATACCAGCCATCACCTAAAAGTATAGCTTAAAATAGGCCTACTAAACTAGGTACCTTACTCAACATGCAACACAGCTCCTGGTTTAGACGCTGGTTATCTCTCGCCCCGACTATTGCAACGCTCTTCTAACAGGTTTACCAGCCTGTGCTGGTATACATATATGGGCAATTCCAGCGTTATGTATATGGGCAATTCCACGAAAAAGTAAACCTCACCTTAAAAATTTAAGTCTCTCCTACATGGACATACACATTCTTTCAGAAAACTTCCAATACAAAAAAGTATCGTCTCAATGTAAATATTCAACTGAGCAAGTTTCGAAAGGATATCTGTTTGTTAAAATTTTTACCCTATTCAGCTATAATGTAAGTCTATGGAGGGGCTTATAATGGGCATAAGTAGGTGATAACACACACAAAGCTGCAATGCTATCAGTTATTTTTTATTGTTGTATTACTATTTCTGACGTTACAGGTTAAAATCCACCGTTCACAATTGTTTTGTATCGTTTTGGAGGGTTTTTCCAGACGTCACGTCCATAACGTCACATCCATAACGCCATTTCTCCCAATGAAAACCAACTTTTTAAAAATTTACATTTGAAATTAAGTCTTTCTCTGTCTTTACTGAGGTGTCCTGTTTTGTATGAATGTAGTAATATTTACATTTCTCTAAAAAATTCACACACTTCACAGCAAAAACTACGCTCTCTCAAAAGTTTGTCCGTTTTTCGTCACATCCATAACGCAAATTGAACGGCTCATATTCTTATAATGTAAATCATGATATACATTTTTTGTGTTTGCCTATATTCAGCCATGGAGTTTGCATAAGAATATGAACAAAATTGTGAAATACTGCTAGGTTTGCGGAGGTTATGTGGCATTTTGTTCATCAATAATGCATGAAAATGTCACGTGACATTTTCATGCACTATTGATTAACAAAAGGCCACATAACCTAAAGCTTAGCAGTATTTCACATTTTTTTTCATATTCTTACGCAAGCTTTGTGTCTTAATATAGGCAAACTAAAAAAAATCATATCATGATTTACATTTTCATAAGAATATGAGCCTTTCAATTTGCATTATGGATGTGAAGAAAAACGGACAAGCTTTTATGGGAGTTTACAGTTTTTGCTATGAAGTCTGTGAAATTTCCTGAGAAACGTAAATATTATTCCATTCATACCAATCAGGACACCTCAGTGAACACAGAAAACGACTTGATTTTAATGTAAATGTAAGATAAGTTGGTTTTCATTGGGGTTATTGTGGGAAAAATTGTGGGAAAAATTGTGTTATTTCAAAAATTGTCTTTTTTAGATATGTTTTTATGTTACCTGTCAGGGGACTACAAATGAAAAGTAGTCTTTTGACTAATTCTGGCATATTTACATGGCTGTATTTTTATACAAAAATGTTCATAAATATGCATGGTCCCTATATAAACCAATAAATAAATAAATAAATAAGACGTGACGTTATGGGCGTGACATCTGGAAAAACCTTCCAAAAACCTACAAAACAAGTGTGAATGGTGGATTTTGACTGTAACGACTGAAATAGTAATACAATGATAGAAAAAAACTGATAACATTGCAGGTTTGTGTGTGTTATCATCCACTTATTCCCATTATAAGCCCCTCCATAGACTTACATTATGGCTGAATAGGGTAAAAATTTTAACAAATAGATAGATCCTAGATAAATACCGTAGATCCTTTCCAAACTCGCTCAGATGATAATGTACATGGAGACAAAACTTTTTTGTATTGGAAGTTTTCTGAAAGAATTTGTATGTAAATGAGACTTTAAGTTTTAAGGTGAGGTTTACTTTTTCGTGGAATTGCCCATAAATTCAGTCTTCCCATACATAATGTCAACTGAATGGCATTAGAGTGAAAATTGCATTAAAATAGCAATTCACTGTGTTTTCGCCTCTAAGTAGTAGGCTAGTTTATTAGCTTACTCGTGACATTTTAGTCAACAAAGCCACGACGGATTGATAGATGAAGGTCAGCAAAATGCTTATGCCAGCTAAATTGAGATGAAACAGTCCTGTTTTCTTAGAAACATTTATCTTTTCAAGTTAATTAGCAAAAGTTTTATTTTTTAACATCAGTATTAGTTGTTCTTTCTACAACTGCACAAGAGTTTGTGTTCTGAGTGAAAACAGTATACTACAATGTAGCAGTAACTTGCAGGTGATGGAGTGTCAATATTGTGTGAGACGTTTTGACTTTTCAACAACAAGAGTGCAGACCTCCGCCAAAGCAATGTGGTCACAGACACAATATAAATTCCAGATTGTGTTCTGATCACTGATCACCATATATATATTTAAAAAAATATATTTTGTTATGGTGTGCATATTTTTGTATTTTCAAATTACAAATTACTTGTATTATAATGAAATACATTTTCCACACCAGTATTTTATCATTTATTTTGTTAGATTTCATGAACAAGTCTTTGTAGTTTGTAACAAAATAGTTTTTTGATGTTTGTGCCAGCTCTGTTCTGAATCTAAGGTTTCAGAATAAATCTTAAAATCTCAGAATATTTCAAATAGGCCTAGCTCAATCATCATATCTTCAGTCATATTAAATAATTCTATGATGGGCTAAGGCTGTTAAAAGCAATATAGGTCTCAGGTTTTTAATGGTTTTATCTTTGATGAAAGCAAGATCTTACAGACAAAACTTAGACACTACTTGCTTAGTTTTGAGTTGAGCCTGAAGAAGCAACTTGCGAAACGCGTTGCACAATAAAAGTCACAAAAATATAACAGTGTGTGGTGGCCACCTCTTTATATGAAGTGTAAACCTGCAATCCACCAGCACCTGTTTTCAAGACAGTTGGCTGTGCAAATTGATTTCTTCTATTTTTCAAGAACTTGGACACCATTTTTTACTACTATAGCTCAAGTTTTATTTGTATGACATTGATCCACATGGGTAAGAACGGGATCAGGGATCAACTCTTTTTAGGAGCAGAACAGAGGAAGTATAAAAAAAAAACAATGTACAATGTACAAAATGTATGCATTGATGACCTTCACAAGCAATACTGCCCCCTAGAGTCGGAACAAGATGATACTAGAGGCAGATTGGACGAGAATGAGGGTGAAGAGACAATAGAAATTGATCAAGAAAATTTTGAGAAAGAACATAGAAGTTAACTAAAGCCAACTCAACTTCTAAGAATTAAGAGAAATAGGATAGGATAGTAAGAAATAGGATAATAAGAAATATTAATTTAGTGCTTCTTGACATAAGCTTTTTCCAGGTCACCATCAATGTCTTCCCAACAATCCTCCTGGTTGGCAAGCAAGCCTGTATTCATATAGAGGTCTTCATCTTCATCAGGTGACCTATCTTGTCCATGGCAAGATCCATATGTGTTTGCAGTGCCTTTTCCAAAGCAGTTCATGGGACCAAAAAATATGTTCAACACAAAAGTGTAAGGCTATGTATTTGGTTAATATTGCAATGTTAAAATATCATAATGCTATTTTAAACCATTAGGCTACACATTCATGAAGGATATAGGCAACTACTGTATATTGTTTGAGCACTCAGTACATATTTCATGTTAACTTGCAAATACTCTCACGCAATATGGAGGAGTAGAGTGAGATTAGACTCCAATTTAATGTATTATATTATATAATTTAATTTATTAGACTCAATTTATACTGGTTATTAGTATTTTCTGACTCACAGTGTCCATCATTGTACATCATCTGGATTGAATGAGAATGTGGGTCAGCCAGACACTTTTTCTTCACTATGTAAAGGATGGCAGGGATCAGACCAGAATTCCTGACCCGATCAGATTCTGATTGGATCAGAAGTGTCCATGTAAACGAGGCTAGTGTTACATGCTGATTCACAAGTAGGCCTAAGTTCAGTCAAATGTTCTTGTTCTTTTTCCTTCCTTCCTACTCATGACTTTAAACAACAGTGATCATCAAACAAATCAAACAAATCAAATCAAACAAATAGCACTAAACATCAGTTAACATGGTTTTGTCAGTAATTATATGGCAATTATACATTAGGCCTACAGGTTATTAACCAAATGGGAATAATAGCAAGGCAATGTCTTATCTTATCTGAATAGACCAATGAACAATCTGAATTCTCTGTCAAAATCATGAACCTGTCTGTGATGTGGGGCTTGCATCAGGAAGTAGATGCCTCCGCTGTGGTAGAGAAGTATTAATTACACACAGATAGTCACAGCAGATAAGCTCTTCTTAGAACCTGAAACAGGACAAATAAATAGTTTCCTGTATCTGAGAAAAGCTTTAGAAGTTGCCCCAATGGCAAGAATAGGCCACAAACATCCTGTGGATGGTGGTTATGCTGCAGACTATGTGTGACATCCTCAAAACTCTCACATCAGTGTTTCTGGATATGGCATGTTTTTGTAAAGATTGGCTATGTTTTTTTTATAGGCTGCATGAAAAAATCTTCAGTTGGGGAAAAATAAATGTCTAAATACCCTAGCTGATTAAAAATGGACTGAATGTCAAAGTTTCATGTCAGGAAATGGGATGATGTAGCACCTTTTAAAGCCCCTCCAATTCTAAATGGAGGATTATTGGCAGAAACGCTTAATAACTGCTTTGTTTGGTTCTTAGCTTACTGGATGATGTCACCGGATCCTGCATAGGGTCTCTTTAACAGAACAGGAAGTATGAACACAACATATGTAAAATGAAGGGTAGAAATGTATGCTCAAATACGGCCATCTAGAGTTGACCAGAGGTTGGACATAGTTGTGATACATTAACTTGTAGCCTCCATAAATAAAATATACTCAGCATGTCCTCACAGCAAAATCACCATTAATAATTCCTGCCAGTCAAACATCTCCTGATTGGGTGGGTGAAGCTGCATGTTATGGATCACAGAAATGTAGAAAACATTACTGAGCTTGGATGTAGGTTTGAGCATGGCCGTAGCCAGCATTTTGAAATGACCGAGGTCCTACATGCGCGCAAAGCGCGCCGAAAATTTTTCAACAAGAGATTTACTTAAATAGTGTTTGAACTAATGTTTGAACTTCCCCTGCTTATACTGACTTTTCTAAACTCACTTATTGCATTAGATACACTATTATATGCATAGCTGACACAGTAAAGGTCTGAGACATTCCAAACCCCCTCTCCCTTTGCATTCTCCCACCAGTTGTGTGAGATTTCAGCACCACCTAAAATGAGGGTGCTCCATTTCTGAAATTGGGTGATAGAAAACTTCAAAGTGATCTCACAGCAATATGTGAAATGAACACAGTTCTTGGGGATGCAATGGTGGGAGCACATCATGATAGACTTTTTTTCTGATGGAAACATGGAAATTACACCCACTGAAAGTCAATGAGACACAGCTCCTCCTTCCTTCCTAATAGGCTACATAACTGAGCAATGCTGAATATGCAGCTGTATCTTAGCACAGAATTCTTTAGGCTATTTATGATTTTGTGACAACAGTGTGTTATATTCTTTGAAAGTAAGTACAGGACAACGACATGCTATCCAACTGTAACTTTATCTACTTCAGGGCAGCAGCAGGTTTCAAGTACATCACATTGATACATCACAGTGCACTTCTTCTCCCCCCCACTAATCAATCAAACGTGAATAACGTTGACACCTAGTGGTGTGGCTGTAGCTGTAGACACAACATCCCCCCACAACGTAAAAGAATTCTTCCTCATGTGAGGCGCAATAAACAATACCCTACTGGAGTATGCCTGTAACGTAAGGCACATAAAACCTAGGCTATAGGGAATGCAATCTCATGTCTAACATCAGTATATAGAAAAATCATGGAACCTGACATGTAACCATATTCTATTTTAACAGTAAGCATAAACAAAACAATGAGTTCCCAACATGAAAGGATATCAGTCAGTCCTTAATTTCTTAGGCATCATAGTCCTTTAACCAGTCAGGAGGTCTACGCTCTCTGGCAGGATGTGCGCGGTCAGGCTTGTCTCTCTCAGGTGCACATCCTACAGCTGTTTTGGTTCCAGATTGGTCTGGAGGTGATGCTACTGTGTCCATTGCATCAGCATGCTGGTTTGAAGGCGTCACAGCTGCATCCGGAACATGTGTGAGCTGAGATGAATGCCAGAGTTTCCCATCAGCCAATCCATACGTGCATGGGCCCACTTGCTTTTGAATTTCAACTGGATCAGTGAACCTGGGATGGCCTTTGGGAACATGTGTCTGCTTTCTAACTCTTACTTTGTCCCCAACTTTAAAAGCAGGAGTGCGCGCTCCCCTCCTTTCGTCACAATATGCCTTTACCTGTGACTGGCGAGTGGACACCCGGTGACGTACTTCTTCATCACGGTCAGTGCAGGCAGGCAATGGCATAATGGCAAGCTTGGTTCGCATCTTGCGCCCATACATTAGTTCGAAAGGTGACACACCCGTCAAGGCATGTGGAGTCGCACGGTAAGTGTGAAGGAAGTCTGTCACTGTCTGCTTCCATGGCGCAGCTTGGACAATGGCAGCTTGAACAACACTTCTGAGCACCCTGTTGAATCTTTCCACAGCCCCATTCGCGGCAGCATGGTACACAGCCACTTTGATGTGCTTGATATTGCGTTCAATGAGAAATGTGGAAAATGCAGTGGAGATAAATTGTGGACCATTGTCCGTCACTACAGTCTCAGGGTTGCCAAAACGACTGAAAGTGGCAGTGAGAAAGCCAATCAAAACGTCAGTGGTAACAGAGGGGCAGAATGCAACCTCTGGCCATTTGGAGTAATAGTCAGTAACGGTAATGGCATACCTGCAGTTCCATATGGCTGTCTCAAATGGTCCCACTATGTCACAGCCTATCTTGGACCATGGAGCAGGAGGTAGAGGGACAGGCTGTAGCGGTGCAGCGAAGGTCTTTGCAGTACGGTCAAGACTTTGGCAGAGTGTGCAAGCAGAGATGTATGACTGAGCTAGTGCGTCCATTCCTGGAAACCAATACAACTCACGCAGGCGTTGTTTTGTTCGCACTATGCCCTGGTGGTCCTCATGTGCCAGTACAACTATTGTTTTGCGGAGAGACAGAGGCACCACGAAGCGAGACCCTCGGAGCACTAGTTTGCCATGTACACTCAGTTCATTGCGCATTTTAAAGTATGGCTTGATCTCAGGAGTCAGTGATTTTTGTGAAGCAGGCCAGCCTTTTTGAATCTGTGCTCGCAAAGCAGAGAGCTCTGTGCAGGACGTAGACTCAGACTCAAACTCAGCAGGTGTAATAGCAGACTGGGCAGTAGAGAGCAGTGCAACCAACTCAGGCTCCGTCTCCATTTCATCAGCATCAGAGGTAGGTAATGGCAATCGAGACAGACAGTCTGCAGTTTGGTTCTGTGCGCCAGCACGGTAGACTACATCATAGTTGAAACACAACAGCCGTGCTGACCACCTGGCGATGCGCATTCCAGCTCGGTCAGCCCCTTTAGTGCACAGAAGAGTAGTTAAGGCCTGATGGTCAGTGCGCAGAACGAACCGGTGACCCCACAGGTAAGTCCTCCACTTTTCGACCGCCCAGACACAAGCCAAGGCCTCTTTCTCAACAGTTGCATACTTCCTTTCAGCCTGTGTGAGTGTCCTCGACGCAAAAGCAACAGTACGCTCACTGTTATCAGGGTGGATCTGCGTGAAGACGCCACCGATGCCATAGTCCGAAGCATCAGTGGAAATGATGCTGGGTAAAGCAGGGTCATACAGTGCTAGTGCCGGGCTGTGCACCAGCAGCTGTTTCACCTCACTGAAGCACTTGTCAGCCTCTGCAGTCCAGCTGAACTCAGTGTCATTGCGAAGACAAGCACGTAGTGGCTCCACCACCGTTGCATAATTGGGTATGAATTTGTTGTACCAGGAAAGCATCCCCAGAAAGGAACGCAGGGTAGCTGCATCTTTAGGTGGAGGTGCTTGTTTGATTGCTTGGACATGCTCTGTGTCTGGCTCAATGCCTTTTTCAGTCACTAAGTGTCCCAAGAAGCGCAGACTTGGTTGTCTGAACTGACACTTTTTGTCATTTAAACGCAGTCCTGCCTTTCTTAGGCGCTGCAACACTGTATCCAGTGCAGCATCATGTTCAGCCTGTGTGCGTCCAAAGCAAATGATGTCATCTAGATAGTTTTGGACATTGGACACCCCCTCCAGGACAGTAGACATCATCTTCTGAAAAGCAGCCGGAGCGGATGCCAATCCGTAGGGAACACGACAGAACCTGAACAGACCCTCATGGGTTATAAATGCTGTCAAATCCCTGCTATCAGGGTGCAGTGGGAGCTGGTGGTAGGCGCTCTCCAGGTCAATGGTAGAGAAGACTGTAGACCCAGCAAGGGTAGCAAGTAGTTCCTCCATGTGTGGTAATGGGTGGCTGTCCACCACTATGGCTTTGTTTGGTTCTCTTAAATCCACACACATCCTTATACCACCTGTTTTCTTTTGTGTCACTACAATGGGTGAAACCCAGGGTGAGGCATCAATTCGTTCAATCACCCCAGCAGAGAGCAATCGGCTCAGTTCATCAGACACAGCAGATCTTACAGAGAAGGGTAGGCGGCGCAGCTTTTGACGGACAGGTGAAGCAGACTCACAGATTTTGACTTTATGCATAAATCCTTTAACACAGCCCACAGCTGGAGAGTCAGTGGTGTCCGTGGAGAGCTGCAGGACTGGGTTGGAGGTAGGGAGGTTGCGGACAGGCGAAGCAGGAAGTACTGTGGCCCCTTCAATTCTTAGTTTCAAAGCAGCAATTAAATCCATGCCCATTAATGGAGTTCCATTCTCGGTCACATAAAAGCTGGCGTTGCATGTTTCATTGTCTCTCACAACTGTAGCAGGCATGCAACCAAGCACTTTAATTGGAGTTTGGGAATATGTAACCAAGCGGGCTGCAGGTGGCTGTAGATGTATGCCTTTAAAGCTGTCCTCAACAATGCACTTAGGCAGCACAGACACTGAAGCCCCAGTGTCAACGGTCAGTTTCACAGTCTTTTGTGCATTACCTGCGCAAATGTCCACAGTGCATTGGAGCTTGGCTGGTGAATCAGACTGTTGTAATAAGAGCATTGTATATTCTGGTATTTCCACTTGTTGCACTTTCTGTGTTGGTGCAGAGGCAGACCTACACACTCGCGCAAAATGTCCCTTTTTCTTACATTCTTTACACACTGCTTTCATTGCTGGACAATCGGGAGCGTTTGCGAGGTGCTTATCTAGGGTGACCAGATCTCCAAGGGACAAAACCGGGACAGTCTGCGCGTGACCATATAATCTGTGCATGCGCGAGCTATTTATTATCGCAGTACAATACATCGTATTTGTAATTTTTCTTCTATTTTTTACGTGTAGAGAGCTCTATTTAAACTGCTATTTTAGTTGCTGAGTCTCCCCTAGGGTATGTAACCTCAGCGCGTGGGCGGGGCTAGAAGAAGGGACGTAATTGCGGGCATCGATGCTCAAAGGGTTTTAAAAATTAATTGTTCACTGGTCGAAGATCATATAGCGTAAAACACACACACAGAGAGAGAGAGAGAGAGAGAGAGAGAGAGAGAGAGAGAGAGAGAGAGATATTGACTCACACACTGTAATAACAAATAATAATAATAATAAAAACCTTGCATTTCTGAGCGCGTCTCTGTCCCCGCTATTCCAATCTTGCGCTAGGCCGCCTATCAAGTCGTGCGCAAGTGAGCGTTTGGTTTGAATCCTGTGGCGGCACGTTTCCTTTATCTGGAATCCCCTATGTTTGCTTGTCTATGAATCTCAAGTGCGACAATGCTTGTTTGACATATTTTTTATTCAGATGGCAACTTTTCTTTCAGCAAACGAGTTCTCACACAAGTATCCAGAAATCCAATAGATTTTTTTTTAACACACGCACACACAAACAGACATAGCCTACTGTAGGCTATAACAATAATAATCCAATAATTCAATTATTAGTTTATATAATAATGTGATTATTAGTTTGCCTAAACATTAAGTCGAACTTTCCCCTTCAACAGACAATGTTGTTCAGGGGCAACATTTCAGAATAGCCTACGTGAACGCAAAATTATCAACTCGATTAGGGCTTATACTTTTCTCTCAAGTAGGCTGTGATGCAGAAGAACAAGCACATACGGAGGCATCAAACCTGGGAACCTTTCCCTCCAACCCTGAACATATCAATTCATTGCGTGTATTTATTCGAAGAGTGTATTTTTTCCAACAGTGTATGATCAACTCGATTAGGGCTTATACTTTTCTCTCAAGTAGGCTGTGATGCAGAAGAACAAGCACCAAACCTGGGGACCTTTTCCCTCCAACCCTGAAAATATAAATTCATTGCGTGTATTTATTCGAAGAGTGTATTTTTTCCAACAGTGTTTTGTTGGCTGACAGTCTGGTGTGGAATTGTGTGCATGTATCCTCAAAATTTGCCTTTGTAATGAGCAATGCTCTGAGTGTGTTCAGGGTCATCCTGTTTCGTTCGTCGGTCCAGGTGTTGTTCATGAGCGAAAAGATTCGCTCAACAGGAGCGTTAGTGCCAGGGAGGCACATCGCATACTGGCAGAGCTCACCCACATTACCGAATGGAATTTCCCGACTCCTGAAGTGGGCGAACATCTCTGCCCAACGCTCATCTGTCTCCTTTCCCTCTGCGTTCCACTGGGCCATCTTCTCGGTGGTGTATGCCCGCACACAGGATATCTCATCGAAGAGGTTCGCCTCATCGATGGTGATTTCACGGACTCTCGATGAGAGGTATTGGAGAGATGACTCCACGTCACACCATTCAGGGACGTTGTTTAGAAGAGTCCAGGAGAGGACCTCTACCTCCCTGAAAGGTGCTCCCCACTCTTCCAAATAGGAGACGCAGGACTGATAAAAGTTGCGCACTGTGTCGCGAAAGGCCTCCGTCTTTTGTTGGTCTCCCACGGCACTCAGAAGACTCTTAACCTAGAAAAGCAAATAATTTCCAAAGTTTTCAAATTATTTACAAAAAGCCTAAATGATCGATCACATGTTTTTTTTTCTTCACAAACTTCGTGAGTGTTCGTCTGTGTGGGCTTCATATTGATGGGGCAGTCCAAAGCCATTTTTATAAGGCCAAGGCCATGACAAAGGGTAAAGTGCAATAGCATATATGAGGCAGGGGAACATGTTGTGTGGACTGTGTGGCAAGGAAGTGGAGTATCTTGAATATAAGGTGTTTATGGGGATATTTATTTATTCATTCGTTCATGTATTTATTTATGTAGCCTATCTTCATTTGTGTTAGTTAGTGGTGTGTGAGGGCGATTTTAGGCAATAGGCCTACAGTAAAAGTGCGCCAGGAAAACATCACGGACCCTACCTTTAGGCAAGGCCATGGCATTGGACAGGATTGAATAGCCTATAATTAGTTACAGGTTTAGAGCAATCAAATGAGCACTGAGCGTTCGAGCCAGAGTTCAATACCCGTGATGCTTTGCGCACAGGTATGTGGCAGACCCTAGCCTACCGTGGCAGTGAAAAGGGGGGACAGGGCTCATATACAGTTATTTATTTCATTGATATAGTGAATATTGGAATCTTCGTTTGACTGTCAATTGACTATCACCAACTATTGCCATGGTGAAGTTACAAATTGATGCCCAGCTTTGATGAACATGAATCAAGACAATATTGAGATGAATGAAGAATAAACTGCGTCTTTATTCTCCTGCAAATGACAGCACGTGAACTTACCTTCAAACTTGTGAACACAGCCAACTCTCTCTCGCGCAATTTGTTCTGAAGGCTGCGCAGATGATATGCAGAGTGTGCCGCAGAATTTTTCTGCTTCTCTAACGCCATCACGGTTGAGTTGAACAGCGACAGTTGATTGTGGATAAACCACAACCAAGCCTCATTCAGTGGGTTCCTCAGAAACTCAACGATCGCGGTTGGAGGTTTGTCTTGAGATGAGAAGAATGATTGCAACGCAGGGTACAACTTTAACACTCTCTCGACTGCGGGGCCTAATGACAGCCAGCGAGTTTTACTTGTGCCCAGGATGGTTGCATACTCCAGGTCAACAAAATCACAAAATTCTTTTAACTGCTCTGTTCTGACGGTGTAAATGTGAAAGTGCCCGAAAACTCTCACAACGAAGCTCTCAATGTCACAGGGCAAAGTGTCTGCCGCCGTTTGGAGAGCATTGTGCGCGATGTGTGCAGCACAGCCCACTCCTATCAGGTCGTTGGCGGAGGCTTCATTCAATTTGAAGAAGACGTTGTTGACTCCAGCCCGTGCTCTCCCACCGAAGTTGGTGTTGGTGTTGTCAGCACAGAACCCAACAACTTTGTCGAGCAGGTTAAATGCTCGGAGACTGCGCTTCACCTCCCCAACTAAGATGTCAGAGGTCTCACCTGGAATAGACGTGAAATCCAGAATTTTAACCTGCACCCCTTCTGTCTCCTTGAAATAGCGGACAACGATTGGAATAAGTTTCACCGCTTTGTGATTGGACGCATCGATAGCCACCGAGACGTAACGAGCCATTCCTAAATCTGCCCTAAGCAAGTCCATGGCATAGGGAGAGATCACGTTGATCACAACGGCTTCGGCTTTCGTCCTTGCGCAGGTGAAGCGCTCATCATAAAACTTCCGGATCAGTCCAGCGGTGCAGTCCATGGACCTAAAACTTTGACTGTGGTTTACAAGGTGATACGCGAACGTACCTTCTTCTGCAGCCCGTTTCAGCTCAGCACTGCCCGCATTGGCTTTGCTGAAGTAAGTGGCAACACTGCTAGCGCCGGCCTCCGTCCAGCGCTTGTGTTTCACGGATTTTATGTGGTCTTTTACATCCGCACTACCTCCGTGAGCTACGGAAAAAGAACACTTACAGTGTGTGCAATATGCTGCATGCTCGTCACCCTGAACATTGCGAAGAAAGGGGTAAGCAACTTGTAAATCCTGGGAAAAAGAACATTTTCTTTTCGGCATTGTCGCGTAGTACACTGTATAGCCTAGTAATCGAGGAAAAACCGTTAAACGCTGCCACAATGTTGCAACAAATTCTAGGCCTACAGATAGATACATTGTATTATATTTGACTATGCAGTGAATGCGCATTGGATTTTAGGTTGTCACTTGTGAAACGGGCATGCACACAGACGCAACACTGAAAACCGGGGCAATTTCATAGTGATGGTTGAAAACCGGGACATATTAGCGTCCCGACGCATGTTTACCGGGACATGGGACATCGTTGGTCAAAACCGGGACTGTCCCGGTCAAACCGGGACGTCTGGTCACCCTATGCTTATCAGATCCGCAACGGTAGCAAGCACGGGAGGCTGCTGCAGCAGTAGAATTGGGGGTGGAGTGGCTATTAGACAGACCAGATCGTGCATTGTTACGAGGCTGTCTGCTTTTCCCTTTGCCTTGTACTTGGACCGCCTGAACAGGTAAGCTACGACTAATCATGGCTTTTGCTTGCTCTCCAGCAGACTCCATCTGACTAGCAATGGTAATAGCATCCCCCAAAGTCAATTTTTCCTTTAGCAACAGTCTCTCTCTTATCCGTGGATTTGAAACATGCTCCACTAGCTGGTCTCGTATCATATCTTCACAGTTAGCAAACTCGCAGGTAGAAGCTAGCTGGCGCAAAGCAGCTACATATTGTATTATTGACTCATCTGCTAGCTGAACACGTTTCCTAAATGTGTGGCGTTCCACAACAACATTTACCTTTGGCGTGAAGTAGCCATGCAAAGCGGTCAGCGCATCTGCTAACGTAGTTCCAGTATCCGGCAAAGTGTAGAAAATTCTTTGGCCCTCTGTGCCAAGGCAGTGTAGTAGAAGAGCACGTTGTCTTGCTTCAGTCCATTTTTGTCCTTCGACATCGATAACCAGGCAGTAATTGTTGAACATCTTTTCCCACGACTTGAAAGGAATGGCGGGCTCTCCCGGAGCGGGCAGAAAAAAACTTGGAAACGGCGTTGTAGTAGCCATCGAAAAATAGACGGCAAACTCAGCAGGTCGGCGGAAAAGGTAAGCAAAAAAACGCAAGAGTAAGTTCCTCGTCGCCAATTTGTTATATTCTTTGAAAGTAAGTACAGGACAACGACATGCTATCCAACTGTAACTTTATCTACTTCAGGGCAGCAGCAGGTTTCAAGTACATCACAGTGCACTTCTTCT
Organism: Sardinella longiceps; assembly: GCA_027497455.2. Classification (NCBI taxonomy): domain Eukaryota; kingdom Metazoa; phylum Chordata; class Actinopteri; order Clupeiformes; family Clupeidae; genus Sardinella; species Sardinella longiceps. Next base: position 26,619,435 of record JAODXP020000021.1, on the reverse strand, counting down.
CCCCGCCACTAATCAATCAAACGTGAATCACGTTGACACCTAGTGGTGTGGCTGTAGCTGTAGACACAACACAGTGTAACCTGTCACTGATTGTGTTTGGAGAAAAATATATTTTACTTCAGTGAATGAGTTGTGTCCAGTGGATGTGATTTAAGTGCTCCAATCATTTAGCCTGCAATGATGTGCTCCCACCACAGATTGCAGTTTTAAAAGTTGTGTTCATTTCACAGGTTTCAATGAGATTGAAAACCTGAAAACCTATCTCTGCAAATTATAGGTTTATATTATAATGTGATCTAGCAAGTTCAGCCTTTAACACTAGATAAAGACATACCTTGCCTAAATATAGCAATGTTGCAATATCTTTACACTGAAATTAAACCCTCTTATTCTCTAGCAAGTACGTTACCAGTGATACCAATGGATAGATCTGGCTGTCTAGTTTAATTTGATACCAAATACCTCGATTGTAAGAGGTATCATGCCCATATAAAGCTTCCGAAAGACAATGAAGCAAAACCGGAGATATGTTTTGCGGCACTAACGCGCGCAAAAGGGTTAATTAATTGCCTGAAGAATTCTGAAGAATTTTTCGGCTCGAAAAAATTACCGAGGTCCGGACCTCGGTGTCCTCTATTGTAGCTACGGCCATGGGTTTGAGTTCTTCAATCAGCAGGGAAGGATACACAAGTCAAGTCACGGACCCAAGTCAAGTCATTTATTTATTTAGCACATTTTAAAACAAAAGGAGTTGAGTCAAAGTGCTGACCAAAAAAGGGAGGTTGTTGCATAAACTTGAATTCAAAGAGGCATAAATATTTTATTTACAATAGGTCTTTGGTATTTTTTGCCCTCAACGGTGCCTTCCAGGCAGCGCTGCCTTCAAGGCACTACTCCACTCAGTTTAGGGTTAGGATGAGGGTTGTGGGGGTTAGGGTTAGGAATAGGGTAGAGGTAGTGCCTTTTAGGCTGTGCTGCCTGGAAGGTGCCGTTGGGGGCAAAAAACACCATTGAGCTTTACAATATATACAGTACACAAACAATGCTTCTAATTTATAATAGTTTACAGTTCATCTGTGCCTCAGCCATTCAGGATTAAAAGAGTCTCTCATCAAGAAGCAATATATCACAATATATGTGGACAGCTACAGAAACATTTTTTTTTCTCCTGTTTTCTGTGTGCTGTTAAATCTTAGGTAAGCTTTGGGATGAAAGCAAGACTTTTTGAAATTAAAGGTAAATTCTGTTTTTTTTTTTTTGGCAAGGAACTTGACTTGTTTTGGAGCATCCTGGAATAACACCACTTAGTTAGTCGTAAATCATCTGAAATGAATGTTTAAGGTTGGGCCAGGATGCACAAAGCTAGCAATTCTGAAGCAAGTCTGAGGCGATTGTGAATTAGCCATATAGCCGAGACTAGCCTGGCTTACTTGACCACGTTCAGAAATGAACTGTGTAGTAGCATTGCCAAAGAATTCGAGGCAGGATTAATCTAAACGTCTATCAAATGCTATCAAACTTCTATCAATGTTATTGGACAGAGCTACAGGGCTGGACAGTGTCATCGCTTCCTTCAGCCTGCTCATTTCTCATCTGGTCTTGATATTTCTCAAGTTGAGGAAATTGCCTCCTTGTCCATACTGACTTAATACTGACGTGAAATTTCATGCAACGACAGGCGGTAGGCTATGGGCTGGCCCAGGCTAAGCCGAGACAGCTGAAATGGTCAAAATTTTGGTGTCTACCATTCTAATTCATCAAAGAGTAAATTCAAGCATAGCCCTGTTGAAGGAGCATGCTGAATGCACCGCTAAAGCATGCTAAAACTTACTCCGGAGCTATCCTTTAAAATAGGCCCTTAGCTTCATCTGTAGTTTTCATAGATGTCATCATCTATGGCTGATGTGATATTGCACAGCTCCCCTGTATTCACATAGATCTGCTCCACATCAGCAGTGTCTGCACCATGATCCAGCTGTCCAGCGAGCTCAGCAGAATTCATGTAGATGTTCTCATCACTACCAGACCCAGATGGCCCATTGTGAAATTCATATGTGTTTGTAATACCTGACAGAACAATAAGGAGAGAGATAAGTCTCGTTATTCTTCGTATCCACAATAACAGAAATCCACACATCAAAGTCAAAATTTGTAACTTGTAACTTGTATCTTGCAAGCGCAAAGAGAAAATTTGTGACATGTAAATTGGGATTTGCGCAAAGGTAGGCTATAATGATTTATTTAAATGGAACTTTAAATCATAAAATCATTAAACGCTTAATTGCCACTGAATAGCACTTAATGGTAACAACTGTCATTACAAGTTCATGATACATGCAGTGCAGTGTTTATGCAGGTTTATGTTCCCCTTGTGTTGAAAACCTCAAGTAATAAAGTATTAGCAAGTATTTGACTTGTGACGAATGTCCAGATGTTGAGTAGAGTGAGAGGTGTTGGCCAGAGCAGTCAGAAAATAGATATATACTGTAGGTGTGTAAAAAGACAACAATGCTTTTCCTTTCATTCTTTCTCTTGTCTTACACTACTTTCAGAGGTACATAAATAGGGAGATAGAGTGTGAAGCCACTTCCTGGAACCATGAGGTAGCCCGATCGCAAAGTCAACCTGGGGTGTTTTTTTTTTTTTAAAAGAGGCCCTATGCAAGTCCAGTTGTGGCATCCAGTAGGCTAACAACCAAACAGAGCAGTTGTATTATATATATTAAGAGTTTTTGACAATAGTTCTCGATGTAGAATTGTGTAGTCGATGGAGCATACCGCTTTCAAAATGTATCGAGTGTTGAATGGGCTGAAAAGTACAAATAATGTAGTAATTCAAATAGTAAGCTCCAAGTCAAGAGACCTAGCCTACAACCTGCTAACCAAAGCAAACAATATTGCAGGTGTGACATGGCTAGGAGGTATGGATGAGCTCAGAAAGGGGCACATTTTACACCGGAACATGTCATTTATCAAACTCATTGACTTTTAGGCAATATGTACATAAAGGTACAATGAATAGAAAATGTTGGAATTTTACATTGAAATCCTGCAAGTTGGAGCTTTAAACTGATTGCACCTTCACATGCTGATTGCCCCTTTATGCAGTGGTTATGCAGTGAAAAGGCTTGTTCAGTTCTGAACATTGAGGTGAGGTCTAGGACTGAATCCCCAGAGTTTCACAAAATTTTTAAAGGTCTTATTTTTCTGAGTAATGGATGTACATTTTAGACATTGTATAATAATCTCCAAACCCTCCTGCAAATTTCCTTCAGGTGTGCACCAAGTCTGTATAGTGTGCTGAACTTCTTTTTGTACATTAGTAACCTGGAAAGTGGGGGTTCAAATCCCACCTGCCACTGGTGTGCCCTTGAACTATAGGCACTTAACTCTAAATATGTCTAGGGGAGACTGCCCCTGAAATACAACATTGATGGCTGACAAAATAAAATGCAAGTTGGTCCTTAATAAATAATAAAAAGTGTTCCTTAAGAGTTCAACACAGAACTTGCCTCTTCACTCAAATACGGGACAAAACTGTATTTTATGTAAAGTTTAGCCATCCAACTAACCTGGCGGATTCCAAACTAAAAATCACGAGTGATATTTAGTCTGGAGACCTACCTATTGCATCTCTCGTAGCGGAAGCATTGTTTACGATTGTCCAGAGCCGTTTATTGGGCGCTACGAATGTCTATCATAGCATCTGTACATAGCTCAGAGCCAATACCAGAGCCACCACGTGACGTAAAATGCAATCGAGGGCCGTACTAGTCCCTTTTTCTTCCATGATTGGATACCGAAAGCAGGCGAGAAAATCGCCCATGGTTCACCATACTGCTTTGCAGAGTGAAATTATATAAGCGTGCAAAGGAGCATGGGAACTCCCAGGCTACCATCCTACATTATTGCATCAATATTATACCTTCACGTTCTGTAGCAGTTTTTTGTTCTTTGTCATTTTTTGGATATTTGAACCTAAAATTACTCTATATCTCATTTAATGATGACTATTTCTCACTTACGGCGTGGAACGCTGTTTTTCTTGGCTTTTTTACTCAAACACTTTTTCTTCACCAGGTAGAGAATGACAGGAATCAACAACAGCAGGAACAACCCTGAGATCACTCCAGATGCAATGATGGGAACCTGGGATGCTGGAAGAGGAAAGCCAAGTTGTATTAACAAGCAGCAGTGAAGCAAACAGTCTCACTGATTAGTGATAGACAGACAGATGGACTTTATATAAAGCAAAAAATATTAAAACATAAACAAGACACACATTATCCAATATACCTCTGATGGTGATTGATAGTGGTACCGTAAGTCTTGACTTGAAGGTGAGACTAGAGAGAGTGACTTCATAGACACAGCTGTAGTTGCCCTGGTGGGAGTAGTCTGCCTCAGGAATGTAGAAGGAGGCTGAGTGGTTGACGGCGAGCTGAGTCCTGGTCCTGTTAGAGCCATCAAAGATGAGGTGGAAGGAGCCTCCTTGGTACTGTGGCTCCGTAGAGCAGATGAGGGAGAGGCTGTGGCCCCTGGTCACCTCTGGTCCCTGAGGCCCCCAGAACAGCCCTCCATCTGGGGCACTGACAGAGATGTTGGGCTGCACAAGGACCACTGCAGGAGGAGGCAGATTAACAGTAGAATATTAATATGAGACGAGAACTGCAGTCAATATTGAGCTTGGGAATCGGGCGAGTTTTCTCTCAATAATTGTTGGAATCCGCCGCCATGTTTAGGGTCACGCTGCTGGCTTTACAGGAGAATCCCACACAAAATGCTGGGTAGCGGTCTTTTTAACCGGTTTAACTTTGTCACAAAGATTGTTTCTTGCCATCAACAGAGGGGAAAGGGCTTGTGACAATTAGCTAATATTTCCTGACGTCAATTTGCACCGTGAGGCTAGCAACAAAGTACAGTTTTTATGTATTTTCAATGGCAAGTTTGTAAGCGTGAACTGAAACATGGTGGTTCAAAAAAATTGAACGCCCGCCCACTTCCCAAACTCAATAGGCCAAGGATCCCACAACTAACAATTACAAAATGTATGTATGAGTTACAGGCAGCATTACAGAATAGGAACTAATCTTGAAAAGCTTCATATACTTATAACCTTACCTATGACAGAGAAGCTGACATTGTCACTCAGAGGTGATGTAAATTCACGACCAGAAACCCATGTTTGATACTGGCAGTAGTAGGATCCTTCATGGATAAAGTCCACTTGAGGAATGGTGAAGAGGGCAGAGTTTCCAGTGACTCTCTTTGTGTCTCTAAATGACCCAGAGAGCTGCTGTAGGGTAAATGTCCCACCCAGGTGCTGGGTAGAGATGGAGCACCTCATCTGGACAGACTCACCCCAAGAAACCTCTGGTTTGCTCTCCAGTGAAAGACTTGGCTTATTTAGCACAACTGGAAAACAAACACATTCAGTAGTGTGCAATGAACATTTTCCAGGCTTTTCGACTGGAAAAGAAAACAATAAAACTTCCAGAAATACATAAGCTACCAAAGTTCTATGTTATGTATGTGTACCTAAAACATATGAACATCGGAGAGAAACGTTAAATCAGTTTTACAGTATCGGCACAACAAAAGGAAATTGCACGGCCATTCAGAGTGTAAAGGTCCTAACCATCAACAAACACCCAAGCTCACAATTGGAAAGTAAAAGCGATGGTTTGGCGTCATTCAGGCATAGCTACATGTCCCTCCTGACTGCACTTCGTGGAATAAGAGAATTGGGAACAATATAGGCTGACCACAAATGCAAAAAAGCAACATTGAGTCAAGCAAACCAACATTAGAAAGTAGATTACAGGTTCCTTTGACTCAATGTAAACTGCTCGTTCTCTTTAGGGTTTGGTCAGTGTTGTTCTAAATTCTACTCATCTAGTGCAGTCAGCAGGCTCATGCCACAGGGCTGTGGTTGAATGACGCCAATTTGGAACCATCGCTTTACTGCATCAAAGGTTATAACATACTTTGCTATTAACAACTGTCCATGTGTCTAAACATTCATAGATGACTTTAAAAACATTAAATACATGAATATAGATGTATTTCACCACCTCACCTTTGACGGAAATGTTGACATTGTCACTTTGAGGAGATGTGAAGTCACGATTAGAAACCCATGTTTGATACTGGCAGTAGTAGGATCCTTCATGGATAAAGTCCACTTGAGGAATGGTGAAGAGGGCAGAGTTTCCAGTGTCTCCATTTGTGTCTCTAAATGACCCAGAGAGCTGCTGTAGGGTAAATGTCCCACCCAGGTGCTGGGTAGAGATGGAGCACCTCATCTGGACAGACTCACCCCAAGAAACCTCTGGTTTGGTCTCCAGTGAAAGACTTGGCTTCTCTAACTCAACTAGGAATAAATGCATATGTACAATGTGAAATCAGCAAACAGCCAGTATCAAGGCAACATAATCCAGTGCCTAAGGTGGATGTTTAAATTATGTAAAATCTAATATGAAAAAGATTTGTATCTAATTAGACATATTTAACTTGCCCAATGGCACTGAGAAACACTTCATTAGTCTATTCTTCAGTTATTTTCTTCTTTTTCTCTGTGTTGACTCACTTACCTACAGTGATGTTGATGGAGCTGCTCTGAGTAGAGTAAGGGGAGTAGGCACAGGTGTAACTGCCCTGGTGAGAGGAGTCCACATTAGACAGAGTGAATATAGCGCTGCTCTGGTAGCGACCGAGCGATTGTATCATCAATGAAACCCCATTTCTATACAAGTGGAGGTTGCTAGCACACTGGGATGGACTCCTGTAGCATCTGAGCAGAACAGTTTCTCCAGATGAGACTGCTGAGTATGAGGAGATGAGGGAAATGGAGGGACCTGGAGATGAAGAAAAGAGTCATAAAGACTTACCAAGATGATATTATTGTTTTTATTATGTTAGTAATTACACAAACTCACCTGTACTGTCGCACTCCACCCCTGCATTTTCATTATTATTGCAGTTACTGACTCTTTTGCATGATGTCTGATTTCTAAAGCATTCAGCATCAGCATTGAACATGAGTTGATAATGCTGACTGGAGAAAGCTAATCCATGGGTACTGACAGCACAGCCACACCCCAGGTGTTCACACACCACTTGAGCACCTCTCATGTCCCAGTAATGACTGTTACACACAGTCCCCCACTGGCCATCACCATACACCTCCACTCGACCAGAGCACTGATTATTCCCATTCACCAGTCTGATCTGGGCAGCTATGAAATACAGGCATTTGTTTGTCAAAGAGAATACATCCATTGCATTGATAAAAAGAGAAATAAAACCCACTAAACTCTTGCAGTAACCAGTAGGTTTACATTTTTACTCTACAATATTCATGCAGATCTATAGGCTATGTGTCACTCCTGCAGGTAATTGGGACATGTACTGCATAGATTTTCATGAATCTAAATGAATTGTGTAAAACACCTAAGAACACGATATTAAGGTTACCTGATTACTGTATTTCCAGTCACGGGTTTATTGTGATCAATCAGAAAAATGACTTACCAGCTGGAGAGGGGACACTAAGAAAAAGGATTACTAGAGAAGGAAAGAGATTTTTGAGTTATTTTAATTTGAAAATTTAGAAAAAGATATGCCTATTAAATTTGAATTTGAGTCATATTGGGTTGATTCTAAATTGTCACCGCTACAGTTTCCATGAAAGTGCACACATACAGATATATTGGTACGTGCACACACACACACACACACACACACACACACACACACACACACACACACACACACACACACACACACAGAGGCCTAGTATTTTAGAAGTTTTGTGGTTTTTTCAAGTGGGTAAGAGAGAGAGAGAGAGAGAGAGAGAGAGAGAGAGGTGGGCCTAATGGACTCAGGAAATGACCTGTTGATTTCAACTTCAGTCTACATGTTCACAAGAACAAGAATACAGCAAAGAATTTGAAGGTCCCCTCACAGCCAATTTGAACAGCTTTTTTAAAAACTCTTCCTAGTGCATAAAAGAAGATGTGATTTTGACTGGGGCCTTCCTCATACATCAGTAAATGTTAATGGAGAAATCTGGTGTGAATCAGTCAATAACCCTGTTGATTCAGGAACCTGAATGCTGTCTTTATGAAAAAGAATGAGAAAATTTGATTCTACATAGACTGAATAACAAACCAATTATTAATGCTGAATGAAATGAAATGAATGTTAATTGCCCGTTCACTGCTCGGTCTATGTTGTATCAAATTTTCTAATTCCTTTTTTCTACCTACAGAACTTGGTGAATTTGAACGACATGGCTTTGGATTGATTTACACTCCTTTAACACCTCAGGGTGAGACACAACCACTAAATGAATGATCGAAAACGTCAATAAAAACAGCGTCAGGGTATTCCATCAAAGCCGCTAATATAGTATAGTGGTGCTTAAGTGATTAAGCCTTATTTGAAGCAGCATTTTTTTTAGCATGAGGCTAAAACCATCCCACTAACACATGTTAGCTGCATCTGCCTTCTGTTAACAACAAGACTAAAACAGCTGCATGCAGTATCTGCTTGTGCATGAGCTAAACACAAGACATGAATAGATGATAGGATTACCTAATTTATTGTCATAAAATAAATATTCCCATAAAGTCTGTAAGTCCAACCATCTTGCAACTTCAGCACAAACAGTTTTTTAATCATCCAAAAACACTCTAAAGGCAATCAGAGAACACTGGGATAAACAGTTAGGCCTACCTGAGAAGAGCAGGAGCAGAGTTCTTGACATCCTTGAGCCTATAGACTGTATACTGGTAAGAATCTTTCTGTGTTGTTTATAATACAAATTGCATGACTTCCTCTTTCTGAATTTATCTGGCCACATATGGTTCTGTGCTACAAGGTAGGCCTATATAAGAATAATAAATGTGTCATAGGTCTATTTGTGCCGTCCTTGTGTGGTAAACTAGTCTGGCCAAAGCATCAGACAGACTGTATTTCTAGCTGGTGAACATGAGATATGGTACTATCTTCACTCTTTGAAACAGCAGTTTCATTTTGTTTGAGAACCCTGGCAATTATACTTCTGAGACCATTTCAAGTTTTGGTGAGCTTCACAGGTTATAAGAAACAATTTATAAGATGGTTGTCCATGTTGACAAACACACAATTTACACATAAAATAAAGGCACAATTGAAATTTGGCCCGATCTGCAATACTTATTTGGATAATTTGTTCTGTATACCACACATAACAGACACCACTGAATCATGACTTAAAGGAGAAATCTGGTGTGAATCACTCAATCAATCAATAGCCCCATTGTTCAAGATCACCTGTCAGTAGGAAAAAGAACCAGAGAATTTGAAATAACATAGACTGAACAGCAAACTGCCTGTTGATGTACGTAAGTTTCCATGCCCTATTCAGTTAGTGTTAGCCTCAGTCTATGTTGTATCAAATTAGCCGGGCTCCGCCCTACTGGTGACGCAACGCCTTCGGCTCAGCTACACACAGCAGGGCCACGACCTCGTTCAAGTACATTCCCTTATCCCGCTACAGCGGGATCTCCACCCACTTTTTCTGGAACCAATCAACTTTGAGCAGCTCCAACGGCCCTCAGTCCTGTTCAAGCAATTCCCTTTGCGTCACATACGTCAGAGGAAAGAGTGGTATGATTGGTTTGGCTTCGGCACAGCATTTTCTAACATCGACCAGTAGCAAACCGAGGCATTTCAGGGAGGCGGGTCAACCATGCGTTTTGAGAAACGTTGTTATACGGGCTCTTGGTCAGACCAAAGTCTCGTAGAGCTTTGAAAGTCGATGGCAATCAGGCTAGTATCAAATGTTCTTATAGTACTCATGACTTCAAAACAAGAGGGCTATGGATTGATTAACGTTGGAATTCTTCTTACTCAGTGTCAGTGATCAGTACTCAGTAATCACTTCCAAATTTATCCAAGAGAAACGGTCATTTATTGGTGTTGACATCTTGTTTGTTACTCTGATTGGTTCCAATTGCGTGCAGGGGCAGTTTGGTCAGTCGTGGCTAGACTATACATTTTAATGTTATCGTATGGTATGTCAGGCAATAATTTTATAGTTCTACTTGAGATATTTATATGTATTTAAAATCCACCCATGGTCATGAGACTGGAGTTCTTGCCATGATCTTTGACATGAACAAATGAACATATACTGTATGTCCATGATTATGTTAGTTATTATACCCACAATATTATACAAAGAAAGAGGAACAATTAACAAGCCCTGGTAACATGTTTCAAAAACATCTTTTAATATGAAAATCTCAACAGTGACATCTGACAAATAAAATTCTCAATCAAATATAATGAACCTGTCTCTGATGTGAGACGGCGTGTCTCCCAGGACGTAGGCAGATGTGCGGTCCGAGTCAGAACTAAAGGAAGCTGCTGCATCTTTGGCATGGGATTTCCGTTCTTCATGTGGCTCTGCGGCATCTGCCTGTCCGAACAGCTCCCTCATCAGGCTGCTCTTGCGGCTTCGTGAGTCCTCCTCACCTGTGTGCCGTGTTCTGCCAACTTGCCCTGACAGGAAGGAGGGCTCATATGGGCCGTTGTCCCGGTCCAGACTGGACCCTCCGGCTTGTCCCTTGGGGCCCTTCTGGAACCCGTAGGCGGGCCGGCCCCTGTGGAGGTTCTGGATAGTCTCCTTGAAGGTGTATTGGCGGCGGATGCGGGGTGTGGTCTGCTTGTTGGTCGAGGGGCAGCTGGTTTCCAACAATTCGCTCAGGTCCAGGCTGGTATCAAACTGGCTGGGGCTGCTCGTCTTGTCGTCTTGCTCGTCCTCGTCATCATGCTTGTCATCATCATCACCACTGTCAGACTGCTGTTCCTCTTCACTGTTACCTCCCTCTGTTACCTCAGAAGCTGCAGAGAAAGATAAGCAGGAAGTAAAATTCACCTGATTATCATGAACTTTTTTATCATTCATAATTAATAATTTATGATATTTTCTACTGAATTTACATAGTACATAAGTAAATGCACCTATGTATGTACAGTAGATAGCCCTTCAAAATATTTGTATGCTGCTTTGCTGAAGTATGTGTATTGATGCATTCTAATATATTGCACATTGTGGGCTATTGTCAATGAATTAATATATTAATTGGAAACTAGCTTGATTAAGCCCTATCAAGTTACTCTTCACGTTATTTCATCTTAGCGTAGTGAATCGACAGAAGATTCAATCATGTACCAGTAGCATTAGCTTGAGCATCTGCTGACTCACTGTCCTTTGTGAGGCTTTTAACATTTTCAGCTTTTTCCAGCTCACTGCAATCAATACCACAGAGGTCCTGTGAAGAAAAGAAAGGCATTTCCACAATCAATAGAGCTGCACTAACAGTTCAGTTTCACCCATAATATTTTTTTTTGGTCACCACAGACAATTCTTTCAACGGTAGTCTGTTCTGACAGCTTTGTTCATCAAACTCTGACTGTGAGGGTCACTATGTTTTGTCCCAAAAGATTTCAAAGCGGAATTGTTTCATTCTTTAAAACGATTACTTCTAGAATATCTCCAACCTATCTGTGGCCTGACATTCCAGGGCATCTCAGATCTTCAACAGCTGATTCTGCCGATGCCTTTCACTGAATCTGCATAAATATTGTGATCTTGAATGACCTTTGACCCCATTCTACAGTATGCAGCGCTAAGATGAGTACCCTGCTCCTGTTGCTTAGCTGTTTCTCCAGTTCCTTCTCTAGATGCTCCTCACTCTCATATTCAATCTCCAGCTTACACACAGGGGCTTCCAAAGGCAGAGGTGACAAGGCCTCAGTCTGAATGCATTTGGTCTCTTTTGATCCTAAGATAAGAGGTACAGGTACACTGCACATCAAAACAAGGGTTTACATAATAACTGTTAAAACAAGGGTTTACATAATAACACTCATTCATTCATTCATTTATTTATTCATTCATTCATTCATCCATTCGTTGACTCATTCATGCTTTCTTTTCTTTTGCTTATCCATTCTATAGAATTCTGTACCTTTCTTTGCCTTTGGGAATCTGTGTGAGTAGATGTTGTGGTTCTCCAGCTCCCGCTCTCTTTCCTGGTTGTTCAAGATGATTACATCAAGACAATGTATATTCAGACTGAGTACTCAAAAGGTTGGTTGTGTCTGAGGATTTGACCTTTGAATTCAGTTAAGTTCAACAGCTATGATGGATATTCCCGGATACCAAGCTCAAATGCTCATAAACCTGAGAAATCAGTGCCACTATTTTGTATGATAAAACTCTTTTATAAAAAGTACATCTAGCAATCCTGTTTGAATGAATGATGAGTCAGAACAACTTGGCAAAGTCTTACCTTAATCTTCTGATTCAGCTGGTCAATTTGATCCTGGAGTAACTTGGACAGATCTCGAGCCTCTACAGTTTTTCTCATCTCTGTGGTCAGGTGACGGCTGAAGGATGTATTGCTCAACTCAAGGTTCCTCTCCAGGTCCTTAAACACACATAAGATCAGTAAGTCAGTACTTGTCATTTAGTATTTAGTATTTGTCATTTTAGAAAACAAATAATGTGCACACTTATTGCCCGCATTCTAGCTGTCCGATCGCTTGCTGAGATCCAAATCCTACAAACTACATCTCTACAAACTCAAATCTACAACTGATCTGCAGAGAAACAAAATGTAATGTACCAGGTAATATACACTGTTGTGAAGATCAGAGACTTTGCTATACAGCACCCCTAGAGGCCAGGTGGAAAATAACCATTTGGAAGATTCTAGTTGCTGGTGTGGACCACATGGCAGATTGCTGCTCCTGTTGAATTGTTTGTGTGCTGTATTTCTGTGTTCGTGTGCGTCCTTGAAAGTAAGTTTGGGACTGGGAATTGTATGTTGAGTTAATTACTGTCAAATAGGTGATGTTTATTGCAGTTTATTTGAATTAGAAACGTGCTATATAGAAAGCAACTGTTATTAGCAGGGGAATTAAGCTAGTGCTAGTTCTAAGCTATCATTCAATTGATGTGCTTGCTATTATGCTAGTGCTAGGGCTATGCTATGATTCTATGTATGTATGCTATGACTCTATGTTGCTATTGTACTCATGCTATCGAGCTAGCTGTGTGTTTATTTGGTTTAGCTCCACTGCACACATGTAATGACAGTTAGCTGCAATGTTAGTTAGCTGTAATGTTTTAGCTGCAGCATGTGCTGCATGTCAAATGGTAGCTTGTGTTAGCTATATTGTGTGATTTAATGGTACAGCATACTTGTACATGTCATGTTACTGATACTAGCCTTTCTGCTTGTTGCAGAAACCACACACACACACATAATACCATGATTAATAAGTCACGCAAACTTGTGGAAAAATAAAGAAGTTTATGACGACATCTGGCCTGCATTCTGACCGATGCTTACTCAGTGGTTGAATATCCTCTAACTAGTACTGAATAACTTGGCCTGCTCCAATACATGGTCCTTCGAGCCGGAGGTGGCAATTACTGAGTGAATATGGCCGACTTAACACCAGAAGATCTAGATGCGCGTCCTCGAAGAGCTGTGCGCCCACCAGTGCGCTTTGAAGACTATGAGACATACTTCCTACCATTAGCCTCACGCCATCCTGATGCTATGGAGAGGACTGTTCTAAGCCAAGAGGGAATTGCCGAGATGACAGCCCTCCATCCACGCTCACCAACAGACTCGCCACGCCTGACTGACTTTGAGAAGTACGAGAGGATTCCCAATGCATACTCATCTCCTCCAATGATGCTAGAGATGCTGCAACAGTTGCAAATGGAGAATCGACGTCTTCACAAAACAGTCATGGAAATGAAGCATCAGATGGAGAGCAGTGGTATGCCGCCACAACCATCAATCTCGCATCCTGTATGGCCAACACCACCCGTGGGATTGAGCAATGTGCAGGTAAAGCAAGAAGATGAGTGGCTGCCACCGCCACCGCCACCCCCATGGTTAAGTTCTACACCTCTGGAACCTGAGGACACAGGACATCCACAGGCTGTAGCAGAAGGAAGTAAACCACCTAAAATGGTCCCACAGCGGTCTGCCCTAACAGAGCAGATTCCCAGGCGAAGTCAAGCCCCCATGACGTCAGCCAGGGAGGTTGAAGATGGAGACTGGCCACTTCCACCTCCGCCAGTAATGTTCCCAGACGCCGTTCCTGACTATCCTCCGGAGCCACCAGCTCGAACCCCAAGAATAGTAGAGGAACTCAGAGAGCGTCTGCAGAGACTGGAAGCTTGTTTGTCTCCACGTCCATCTACTCCATGCTATTATGAACCTCATGATGATTTCCCAGAGGCTGGGATGAGAGGGACTGTCTTCAACCCCAGACCCTCTGTCCCCCAACAGAGACCAGTTGCCTCAGCTCGATCCCCAAGCAGGCAGGAGAAGACGTATCGAGGCCCGAAGCCTTCAATCCCGAAGTTCACAAAGGATGACCCCAGGGAATTTGCAAGGCTCAGAATGGCACTAGATAACATTCTTCCAGATAATGCAACGGAGAGGTTCAAGTATCAAGTCCTGTGTGATCATTTGCAGTTCGAAGAGGCTCTCTTGATCGCTGACTCATATAGCAATTCCCAAAATCCCTACAGTGACACCATGGCTTCTCTGATTAAGCAATATGGCCAGCCTCACCATTTGTCTTTGAGACGAATATCAGAGTTGATGGATGAGCCTACCATACGGTCAGGTGACACAGCAGGGTTCCGGAAGTTTGCCCTAAGAGTCAGAGCCTTAGTAGGAATGCTAACACAGCTGGGTGAAGATGGACAAGTAGAGCTACAGTGTGGCTCTCATGTAGCTAGGTTGGTGAGGAAGTTGCCACAAGATCTTCGTGCTACCTTCCGTCGTTTCCTCTATGAAAGGAGAGAAGGGGTTCCCTCATTGCTGGACTTTTCCTACTGGCTGGAACAGGAACTCCTTATCCAGGAGGGAGGAGACTGCCTGGATAGGATAGGAGAGAGTAAGCAGAAAGACAACAGGCCTAAGCAAGGTAACCAAAAGAAGTCTGTTGGCAACGTCACCACTGTACTACATGGTGCAGCAGAGGAGGCAGCTCCCAAAGCAGGTTCTAGTGAAGCTTCCCCTGCTCAGGCCCCAGAGGACAAGAAGAAGGCATATTGCCCATACTGCTGTAATAATCAGCATTTCTTGGATCAATGCTCCAACTTTGCGCAGCTCACCAGTGACCAAAGACAGGCTTGGATAAAGGATGGCAATCGTTGCTGGCGTTGTGGACGCAAGCACATGGCTGCTCAGTGTCGATTGAAAGTGCGATGTGAGACTTGTAAAGGTAAGCACCTCAAGGCCCTGCATGATGTCAATGTGAAAGCCACCTCAGATGGCAAGGCTGCTGACACCACCGGCCAAGGTAATGTGGAGCCTACCACTGGAGTCCTGTACTTGGATCGACGTGCGGGTTGCAACCAAGTCCTGCTTAAGATCAGTAAGGTGATTCTACGGAACGGTGATCACTGCTTGGAAACCTATGCCATCTTAGATGATGGCTCGGAGAGGACTATCCTGCTTCAGGATGCTGCCCAAAGACTGAAGCTCCAGGGCCAAGCAGAAAGCCTGACATTGAGGACTGTCAGGCATGATGTGAGGACAGTGCAAGGCTCCTCAGTGACCTTCATGATCTCTCCTGCCAGTCAACCAGCGAGCACGTTCAAGGTGGAGCGGGCATTCACAGCAGCGAAGCTGGGACTGGCTGAGCATACCTACCCAGTGGAGAGTCTGAAGAAGAGGTTTAAGCACTTGAAGTCACTTCCTCTAGAGTCCTTCTCCAAGACCAAGCCACTGCTGCTCATCGGGTCGGATTTTCCTCATCTAATAACTCCCATCAAGCCCGTACGTTTGGGGCCTCCAGGAGCACCTGCCGCAGTGAAAACCCGGTTGGGTTGGACCCTGCAGGGGCCAGTGAACAACGTTCAGCACCAAAGTGGAACCTCAGAGTGCCTTTTTGTGTCCACATGCTCTGCAGATGCTGAGCTCTACCACCAAGTAGAAAAGCTCTGGCAGCTCGATATCCTCCCGTATCGCAGCGAGAAGCTAGTAACACGGTCCAGGAGGGATCAAGAGGCCATCGATCTGTTAGACGCAAAGACACAACGTGTTGAGATTGAAGGAGTTAATAGATACGCCACACCTTTGTTGCGTAGCAGGAACATGCCCACCCTGAGAGCACCCCCCGAGGCTGTACTACCTCTCTTGAGAGCGACAGAGAAGCGACTCATGAAGGATACAACAAAGGCTGAGGCCTACAAAGAAGAGATCAGGAAGTTGGAGGAATCTGGTTATGCCGTCAAAGTTGACCCTGAGATGGTGAAGAAAAGCAAGGAATCTTGGTTTATTCCTCACCACTTAGTGACACATAACGGGAAGAACCGTGTGGTGTTCAATTGTTCCTTCAACTTCAAGGACCTCAATGTCAACGAACTCCTGCTTCCGGGCCCGAACCTGGGATCCTCCCTACTTGGTGTCCTGCTGAGGTTTAGGGAACACTCCATTGCTATCAGCAGCGATATAAAGGGAATGTTTCACCAGGTACGGTTGCTACCCGAAGATCGCCCCTTAATGCGCTTTCTCTGGCGCGGTCTACAGAGAGATTCTCGGGCTGATGTCTATGAATGGCACGTCCTTCCATTTGGGACAACCTGCTCACCCTGTTGTGCTACCTATGCACTTCAGCGTCATGTCAAGGACCACAGTCAAGATGGAGAGGATGTTCGACAGTCAGTGGAAGGACACTTCTATGTTGACAACTGGCTCCAGAGTTTCTCCTCAGTGGACCAAGCCAAGAAAGTCGTCGACAGAACCCGGGCTTTGTTGAGTGAAGGTGGGTTTGAGCTCCGACAGTGGGCATCTAATCAGCCCGATGTTATAAGCCACTTGCCCAAGGAGATCCGATCGGAGAGTACCGAACAGTGGTTAAACCACAACGACATGGATCCCCAGGAGCCGGCTCTTGGGCTGCGATGGATGTGCCACACCGACACCCTACGATACAAGTCAAGGTTGCTTAAGTTGTCTCCCACGACGATGAGGAACATCTATAAGGTCTTGGCCAGCCAGTACGACCCCCTTGGCTTCCTCATCCCATTCACAACAAGGGCGAAGATTATTGTCCAACAGTTGTGGGCCAAGAAAAGGGAATGGGACGACCCAATGTTGCCTGAGGATCTACTGGTTGCTTGGCAGTCCTGGGAGGAGGAACTCCAGCACCTAGACTGTATCTACTTACCCCGCTGCTACGTGACTCCTAATCTGGATCATGAAGACTGCAAGCGTGTTGTGCACGTCTTTTGCGACGCATCAGAGCGTGCATATGGCAGTGTAGCCTATCTTCGAACAGAAGACTCCCAAGGATGTGTGGAAGTGGCGTTTATAACGGCTCGCTCAAGGGTGGCCCCAAGACGCCAACTCTCAATGCCACGCCTGGAGCTATGTGCGGCCCTCACCGGTGCACAGCTTGCTAAGCTGCTTCGAAGTGAGCTCACAGTGACAGTGAGTGAAGTTGTCATGTGGACAGACTCCACCACTGTCTTGTCATGGATCAAGTCAGACTCCTGCCGCTTTAAGGTTTTTGTGGGGACCCGCATCGCGGAGATACAGGAGTTAACTGACCCCCAAGCCTGGCGGTATGTGACATCCGCCGAAAACCCCGCAGATGACCTCACGCGAGGGAAGAGTCTACAGGACATAGCCGAGAAGAGCCGATGGGCATGCGGCCCTGTGTTCTTAAGATCTCCACCTGACCAATGGCCACTGAATGCTACCCTGTCTAGTGTTGACAACCCAGATGAGCTCCGGACTGCTGCATGTTTGCTGACCCAGATCGCAACTGGCTCTGACTTACCTGATGTTCAGCAGTTCAACAGCTTCACTGAGTTACTTCAGGAGACAGCTAGACGTCTTCATGGGGCGGCCACAGAGTCAGGAGGAAACCCGACTGCAGAGAACTTCAAGGAAGCAGAGCTCAATCTGCTGAGGTCTACACAGTTGGAAAGTTTCCCTGAAGAGATCAACTGCCTTGCAGCCGGCAAGGCCCTACCCACCAGCAGTCGTCTGCTGACGTTGGCACCGGAGTGGGACCAGTCCCTCCAGCTAATTCGTGTGGGAGGCCGCCTACGCCGATGCAGGGATTTAGAGACGGATACCATCCATCCTGTGGTATTGGACCCCAAGCACCCAGTGACGAGGCTCCTCATCCAGCAGACAGACAAGGACCTGAAGCATCCTGGCACAGAACGTCTGTTTGCTGAGCTAAGAAGGAAATACTGGATACTGAGGGGTCGAGAGGCTATAAAGAAGGAACAGCGTCTTTGTGCAGAATGCCAGAAGTGGAGGGCCCAACCGATTTTACCCAAGATGTCGGATCTCCCTCCTGCTCGAGTCAGACTGCATCAACCAGCATTCTTCTCCACTGGTATTGATTGCTTTGGCCCTCTCCAAGTGAAGGTTGGCCGTCGCACGGAGAAGTGCTGGGGCCTGTTGTTTAAATGCTTGACTACCAGAGCTGTCCATATTGAAGTCCTCTCCAGTATTAATACTGACTCCTTCCTGATGGCCCTAAGGAGATTCATCTCACGTCGGGGAAAGCCAATGGAGTTGCTCTCCGATCAGGGTACCAATTTCAAGGGAGGACAAAGAGAGCTTCAAGAAGCCTTCAAAGATCTGCATCCCCCACTACAGGCCCTGCTTGCAGCCCAGCAGATCAAGTTTTCCTTCAACCCGCCCTGTGCTCCTCACTTCGGGGGGCATGGGAGCGAGAGATACGGTCAATCAAGACTGCCCTGTATGCCAGCGTCGGCTCTCAGCTGGTATCCCTTGAAGTCCTGAACACTACCCTAATAGAGATTGAGGGAATCTTGAACTCTAAGCCATTAGGGTATGTGTCCTCAGATGTTGCTGACATAGACCCAGTCACGCCCAATCTTTTGTTGATGGGGCGGCTGGATCCATCCCTCCCTCAGGTGATGTACCATGATTCAGAGGTGCTGAGCCGAAGACCCTGGAGAGTATGCCAAGTGTTGGCTGATCGTTTCTGGACGCAGTTTCTCCGGCACTACTTGCCCACATTGCAGACGCGATCCAAATGGCAAGCTGACACATCTCCTCTCCAGTTGGGGACAGTGGTGATGATCATCGACCCACAACTTCCTAGGGCATCATGGCCTGTGGGAGAGATTGTAAAGGTCATGCCTGGAGCCGATGGACTGATCCGCACAGCAGAGGTTCGGATAAAGGACCGCACCTATGTGAGACCTGTCAGTCGACTCATCCGATTGCCAGCTGTTCCTGAGGACACAGACCAGCAATGAAGATCCGCAAATACGCCGTACGTATTTGGGGGCGGCTGTTGTGAAGATCAGAGACTTTGCTATACAGCACCCCTAGAGGCCAGGTGGAAAATAACCATTTGGAAGATTCTAGTTGCTGGTGTGGACCACATGGCAGATTGCTGCTCCTGTTGAATTGTTTGTGTGCTGTATTTCTGTGTTCGTGTGCGTCCTTGAAAGTAAGTTTGGGACTGGGAATTGTATGTTGGGTTAATTACTGTCAAATAGGTGATGTTTATTGCAGTTTATTTGAATTAGAAACATGTGCTATATAGAAAGCAACTGTTATTAGCAGGGGAATTAAGC
This sequence comes from Sardinella longiceps, assembly GCA_027497455.2. Taxonomy (NCBI): domain Eukaryota; kingdom Metazoa; phylum Chordata; class Actinopteri; order Clupeiformes; family Clupeidae; genus Sardinella; species Sardinella longiceps. The sequence goes on along the minus strand of JAODXP020000021.1, from coordinate 26,599,767 downwards.
TAGTGCTAGTTCTAAGCTATCATTCAATTGATGTGCTTGCTATTATGCTAGTGCTAGGGCTATGCTATGATTCTATGTATGTATGCTATGACTCTATGTTGCTATTGTACTCATGCTATCGAGCTAGCTGTGTGTTTATTTGGTTTAGCTCCACTGCACACATGTAATGACAGTTAGCTGCAATGTTAGTTAGCTGTAATGTTTTAGCTGCAGCATGTGCTGCATGTCAAATGGTAGCTTGTGTTAGCTATATTGTGTGATTTAATGGTACAGCATACTTGTACATGTCATGTTACTGATACTAGCCTTTCTGCTTGTTGCAGAAACCACACACACACACACATTAATACAATGATTAATAAGTCACGCAAACTTGTGGAAAAATAAAGAAGTTTATGACGACATCTGGCCTGCATTCTGACCGATGCTTACTCAGTGGTTGAATATCCTCTAACTAGTACTGAATAACT